>VWZX01009879.1:600000-1083916 GCA_013399015.1 Galbula dea | reverse complement strand
TGTCAGTCAATTCATTTTACATTCTTCTTTCATGACTGAAATGGTTCACCTGGGAAGTCAGTAGTGAAAATGTCCTCATAAAGCCAGAGTTTGCCTGGCTGCCCTCTGCCATACATCACCTCCTGGCTGTAAGAAGGAAGAGTATGTCTGAAGTGAAGGAAGACACTGCAAGGAAAGCTGCTTTAGAAACCTGCCCCAGGTAAAATGTGTTACTGAGAATGAAGGTGGGCATTGAAATCAGTGTCCTGCATTTCCAAATGCAGGCAAGAAGAAAACAGGTAATATACTGTGTTTGCAGATATCAGGTGGGAGGTTTGGAAAAAAAAGAGATTTGAAAGGAAGCTCATATGAAATAGCCACTTGAACCACCCCAGAACTCCCACCTGGAGCAGCACAGGGCATCCCTGGTGTTTGTGCCTGCCACAGCAGCACTGAACTATTTTAAGTATGAAGCCAGATGCTGAAAGTTGTGTTCTGGAAGGATGAATATTTTCATTCTGAGAATTCCACAGGAGGACCATTTTATTAATTGAAGAACTGAAAGTAACATCTGTGGTTAAAACTTCTATTTTCAGCCCTCCAAAAAGGGAGGAAATTAAGATTAACATATTCTGGATGACATTTTTTGTGTTCTTTTGTATGCATCTTTTTAAAAGGATGAGCTGCATTTCTTTGTAAGACTCTTGGAGCTATTCTTCAATCTACTAAAATATCATTATGCAGACTGATGACTGCATACCCCTGGGGATATTGCCACATAAAAATTCTGGTTTTGTGAAATTAATCTCTGTAAAATTGGATAGTAAACATAAGCAGCAAAGCTCTTCAAGAAAATCTGTTGACTTTAGCACTTACATATGCCATTTCAATACTGCCAAAAGATGATGGCAGCTCAAAGGTATTATTTACATGTAGAAATATATCACTTCCTCTGTTGAAAGCTCTTGACTAACACAATATTTGTGTATATTCATTTCTGGTAACTACAGTTTGAAGTGACTCCTCTTTCTATTTGCAATTTTCACTTCATGATGTCAGTAATTTTCACAGTTTTACCTTAAAGAGAATTTTTACATTAAAAAAAAAAAGATATTATTTTGAGGGATGAAAAAATTATCAGCTTCTACACTGTCAGTTGCAACCATCTGCATGATGACATGTGAGAATGTTGAAGTGAAGCTAGACTAGTGAGCAGGAACTTGATTTCTAACATTCAGATCTATAACATAGCCTACCTCACTTTTAGCCCCCAAATTTATATGTTAATTCTGCCATTCACACATTAGCCTGGACAATTAATACTAATATGAGATGAGGTGCAAATGTGTGAATCCTTGTGTCTCTGGTAGGATCTGTTTTCAGGTACTCAGAATAAATTGTATTGAGATGATCTCTGTGATACAGGTGATGAGGAAGGATATTCAGCTTTGAATGATAATTCCACTAACAATTCTAAGTGATTGCTTTTGTGATTCTACTTGAACAAATCCAAAAGCAGCCTGAAAATACACAACACCAAGCTGAGTGGTGTGATTTGCACCCCTGAGGGACAGGATGCCAACCAAGGGATCTGGACAAGCTTGAGAAATGGGCCCGTGTGAGCCTCATGAGCTGCAAGGTCCTGAACTGGATTGATACTGGATCAATCACCAGTATCAATACAGGCTGGGGAATGAAGGAGGTTGCAAGCAGACCTGCAGAGAAGGATTGGGGATTACTGGTGGATGAAAAGCTGGACATCAGACAGTAATGTGTGCTTGCAGCCCAGGAGGCTAACCTAATCAAAAGAAGTGTGGGGAGCAGGTTGGGGGAGGTGATTCTGCCCCTCTGCTCTAGTGAGACCTCACCTGGAATACTGTGTTCAGCTCTGGAGTCCTCAGCACAGGTAAGACCATGGACCTGTTGGAGTGAGTCCAGAGGAGGCCACAGACATGGTTAGAGGGTTGGAACACTTCTGCTATGAAGAAAGGCTGAGAGAGTTGGGGTTGTCCAGCCTGCAGAAAAGAAGGCTTTGAGGAGACCTTACTGTGGCCTTTCAGTACTGATAGGAGGCCTACAGAAAGATAAGCAACAGTCTTGCTAACCTGTTGTGACAGGACAAGGGGTAATGGTTTTAAACTAAAGGAGGGGAGATTTAGTGTAGATATCAGGAGGAAATTTTTCACAGTGGGGGTGGTAAAACACTGGAACAGGTAGCCCAGAGAGGTGGTAGATGCTCCACTGGAAACATTCAAGGTCAGGTTGGACAGGGTTTGGTGCAAACTGATGTGGTTGAAGTTATTCCTACACACTACAGGAGAATTAGGTGACCTCCAAAGGTCTCTTCCAACCCAAACCAGTCTATGATTCCAAGTTTCTTTCCAAGCCAAAGTTTTTCTGCTAAGTTTGAGCATGAAGAAGAAACTTCATCAAGTTATTTATATCAAAGTGTTTGGAAACAATATCATATGTCACAATAAATCAGTGTCATTGTTTGGACATAAACTAAGAAATGAAAATACAATGGTATTGAAACAACTACACACAATTATACAACTCTTTTAAAAAGTAAAGCACACTTTGTTCATTTATTTCTTTATCACCATATTAAATCTACTTTCTGACAGCTAAAAGGAAATTGCTGGGATTTAGGGAGTGAATCTTTATCAGTAGTTGACAGGTAGAATAAAATGATAAGGCCATACAAACAGTTATTTATAATAGCATTTAGCTGGAAAGTGGCAGTCACTCAGTATTTGATTTATGTAATTTTCCAGGGCAGTAGAAATACCTTTTGCAGTCCATCAGACACTATTTATGAGCCTGTTACTGAAGCATGAAAGTTTGCTGCTCTCTGCAAAAAGAACAAGAGAAATGCAAAACTGGATACAGTTGTGTGGCAGATAATGCTATAACAGATTCTTGTCCTGCTTAGAAATGGTAATTCCTTTAGAAAGTCAAGTTGGTATTTAACTGTTATGGCTTTTCTTTTCTTTTCTCTTCTCTTTCAATCTTTTTACATATTTTTAGTGGGTTTTTTTTTCCCCTCAGGTGCACACAGTGGCCACACTCTGCCTGCAGAGTTTAGTCTGCTACAATAAATGGGAGCTTAGCACAGCCATTGAGGATTTGCCCAGTAGAGAAAGAGCAGTGGAATTACCTTTACTCTCTTTTCCATATTTTTTGTGTTCCTGCTGTCCCATCCCACTTGAGTCATTCCTCTTCATGTCACTAGATGCTCTGATTTTGCTGATGTTCAGGGTGGAAAAAGGAATGCCTTATCTCTGTCATATGTTTCTGAGAAACACTGTCAAAATTGATTCTTTGAAAAACCTAAAACTGCTCTGTGCCATGTTAAGTTGTTTTCTAGCTGGGATGACAATTGGAAAACCCAAAGTATGGTGAGGCTGTGCTCTCTTTTTGCTTTTGTTCCTGTCAAATACTTTGACAGAAAGTGCCAATGTGAGTTTTAAATAGAAAATTTAAATAGAATTTTCTGGTCTTGAAAAGATAAGAACAAGCAGCCGAATTTTTAGAGGTTCAACTGAAGAAGCTGCAATGCTTTGGGATCTCTTCCACTTCCTCTCAGTTTGCAGGTGACTAGACAAAACTAGTATTTTGCTCATGCTACTTTTTCCCAGCTGTTGAGCAAAACTGCTTCCCTTTGCAGGTATCCAGCCAGAAGTGAGTGAGACATCAAAACCTTCAGCAGCCCTGGGCTGGCTCTGTTGGAGGCTGACCTCTGCAGTGCTGGAGACTGGGAGAGTTAGTCCACAATTACCACAAATTACCCAGGCTGTTCTCTAACAGGGAGAGTGTTTCAGTATCAATAAAATACACACAGTTTCAAGTCCTATAAGGTGTGAGTACACATGTGTCAGAGAGATGATACCAAGCTAATTCAGTGGAGGAGCTGTCCTGAGCAGGATAAAACCCTTAGAAATGAGTTGCTGAAAGTTGAAGGCAAAAATTAATAATTCAGTAATCATAGCTGAAAATGACTCATTATGAATTAGCTTTTCTGTCAACAAACCTGTGTTTTCCATTTTTTCCCTACTACTTTATACCCTCCATCAACTCCTTTTGTCTTTGGGCAGTGCCTTATGCAGTGATTGTGAATTAATGTTGCCCAGAAAAGCTTGCTGAGGAAGACAGCCTTTGCTATGAGAATTGCATTCTTTAAAGAAGTGAAGTTTTAGGTCAACATTTTATTGCCTTACAAGAAAGCAACAGCATGAGAAACCCCCCAATTGTTACTGTGACATGAAAGGGATAGGAGAAATTGTATCTGACCTTTGCCTCTGCATGCAGATCTTGACTAAATGTTGTCTCTCCTGCTGCAGATTTCTTTTGTTTGTTTGCTGAAGCCTTCCTCTGCTGTGCCACTGCAATTGATGAGTTTACAGTACCTTCCCCAGCAAGCACCAGTTAATCATAAGGTGCTTAGATTTAGATTTTTTTTAAAGTCTCTTAGTATAGAAATTTAATAGGGGTTTCAGTGCTTCAAGGAAGAAATGTTAAGTAGCCTGCTAGCTGAGCTTCCTCATTATATTACCTTATGCTTAGCTGCTCAGATGAAATGAATAATAATTTTCTGCCTTGGCTAGATTAGCTCTACAGAAGCTCCATAAGCATCCAGTCAGGCAATTCTGCATGTTGATCTGTTTTTAATACATCCTTTTGAATAGCAGTTTCATGTGGTTTACTATGATGTTGCCATCACACATAAAATGCCATATCTTTTAACATGTTTTTTTCTAAATTAATTTGGAGCTGCCTCTGTGTCAGGGTGTAGATATGTAACTAATGATTCGTGGAGGTGTACATCTCTCTGGCACAATATGCATCAGTTGTTTGAATAATTAGATAGAGGCACTGGATGTAGACTATGAAATAGAAATACTCAAGTGGAAATACTAATCTGCCACAGTAATTTAAAGAAAAGGCTTGTCAGTGCCTCTTGTAAATCTTGGAACAGGCTGTTATCTTGCAAAGCCACAAAAGCATAAAATTTAGCTCAAAGACATAGAGGTGCTTTTCTAATATCCTGGATTTTATCAGCAGGACAAATAGGCATTTTGGAAATGGAAAAAAAAAGGAAAAAACCCCCACAACATAAACCAAAAATCCAAAGATTTAAAAATAGACAGTGATATCTTCCTAAATGGGTAGCTTTTTAAACAGGGGCTTAAAGGGGTCTAGAAACCAGGAAATGAGGTGGGAAAGCTCTAAATGCATTGGCATTACCACTGGAGAAGGCTTCAGTATATGTTGTCCAAAGAAGCAGATAAAAATGTAATAGCTCCTTATTCTCTGCAGCCACCACAACATGTTTCCTGCCTCATCATTAGGTGGCTTTTCTGGGAGTGAATTTTACAAGAATTTCCTGGAGTTAGATACTTTTCTTCCATGGTTCCATCTCATATTTTGGCTTTAGCAGCCAGAATTCAGAAAACAGCAATTTGGGCTGGTGGAACAAAGCTTAATCCATTGGATCACAGCTCCAGAACTTTCTCACCTGTGTCATTTTGGATCCCTGTGTGGAATTGTACTTCCATGTGGTGTACAGCCCTGTGCTGCAGGAAATCAACCTTTGTCATCAACTGGGATTTGATTCTGTAGCTGTATTCTTTTGTCTATATTGTAGAAGTCCATCTTCTTGTGCACTATCCTGTTAAAGCTCCTTTGGACTTGAGACAGAAAGAAGTGTTTGTCATTTCTTAGCACCTTAGCATCTTACTGTCAGTTCATCATGTTGCATGGGATGATGGAGATCAAACATTACTCGTCAGAGTCATATGCCAAACCAGTGTTAAATTATTGAGTCTTGGTTGACAGCAGTTAGTAGTGGAGAAAGCCTTTCAGTCATCAATTTCAAAACCTAAGGCTGTTGAAAGAAGGCATCTCTTGCCAGGGAAAACTATGAAATAAATCATCATGTTGACTGTGTGACATGTTGATTTGCTTTTCTCTCTCTCTATCTTTCCTTGTATTTTCTCTCTTCCCTTCTTAACAGGCTACAGTCTCTGGTTACCTTACCATACAGTTACCTATGATCAAAAGTCATGATGGAAGGACCTAAGTTAAATTACAGGACTTATAAGTGCCAGAAAGAATCTAGGTTGGCCTCTCTTGAATGCTTTTGTTAAGTTCAGCATCATGAATCACAGAATCACTGGTTTCAGCTGTTGGAGGAATGACAAGGGATGTCCCTTTTGGATGTGGGACTGATGTGATGGATTTTAGAGTTGATTTTCTGCTACTTTTTTGTTAAATACAGTATAATTTTGCTTTCTGTGAGCTTCACTCAGTAGCTGCTGGTTTTGCTGAGTATTCTACCCATTAAACTAGCTTGGAAGGAGATTTGGGAGAAATGACTACATTGAGTATGCAAAGAAGAGCAAAAGGATTCCCAGTTTTGTTTTCTATTTGTGTCTTTCTATTTTTGTGTATGATCATGAAAGAATTTGAGATACAGCCCTGTGCTAGGAGAGCATTTTGCTTCTCTGAATTGGAGCAGTTGCTTGGAATTGATGAGGGTTCTGTCATTAATACCAGCTGGAGCATTGCAAGATTTGCCAACAAAGCCTGGCCATGTTAGAATACCACTTATAGCTCCAAATATTTCAGATCTAAGACATACCAGATCTAATTTTCAGTTTAACCTGCTCATTTGGGTTTTTTTTGCCACTGTTTGAGAATTACAGATTCACTTGCAGTTTTTTTCCAAGATGCTGTGACTTGACTGTATTGTTCCTGGGATATGATAGATGAACCTAATTTCTGCAAAAGACTATATTTTAAAGTAGTCTTTTATCATGCTTATGAAACAAACTGTACTCTAGATTAATTATTCACATTTTTGCATTTGAGGTAATAATACTACAGTGTATCTCTCTTAAACACATCCAGTGTTTATCTGGCAGTTCATTTTTTCCTAAGAAGAGTGAAATTGTATTCACACTTGCAATTTAAAGCTGTAAAATAAATGATGTAATATATATTTGCTTATTGATTTTATTTTAGAAAGGACCCAGGTAATTGCAGATTTAAAAATGGCAAAACACAAAGTTCTATTCAGTTAGGTTTTTATATCTTTGCTTTATTATTTTTCTCTTGTTCATGTATGGGAGAGAACAGGAATATTTTTGCAACCTAGTGATATTTTGTCAGTGTGTAAATTATTATTTGACAATATGAACTCATTTTAGACAGTTACCTGAGGTTACTGTGGTGGTTACATGTGGTATATGTCCTTATATTAACCAATAGGCTGCTCAAAATACTTCAGTTAAGATTCAATATGAGCAATTCAGTGCAGAATATAAGCTATTGAATGGCCCTTTATTCTTATCTGCTTCTATGTATACACTTAGTAGAAGTCATTAGAGACACAAGGAATTCAGGAAGACAGAAGATGAGAGAAGACAGAGGTAAGCAGATGGCTAAAGGATAACTGGCTTTGCTTTTCTCCAGTCCAGAATTTTGTTCTTGTGAAGAACACCAAGTGTGAAGTCTAAGTGTCTGTGGTCCCTGCTGATGGGAAGTGTCAGGCAGTGGAACTCTCAGCAGAGAATTATGAAGCACTTAAGGCAGTATGGAGTATGCAGTATGTATATATCCCTGAGCTCAGTTATAGAATAATTTAGGTGGGAAGGGGTCTCTGGAGCTCTCTAGTCCAACCATTTGTTTGGAGCAGGTCTGTTTGGAGCAGGTTGCCCCAGGCTTTGTCCCTTTGATTTGTTACTGTCTCCAAGGACAGAGGTCTGACAAGCCTCTCTGAAGCCCTCTCCCAGTGTTTGATGTCCCTCTTGAGAAACATTTTTTTCCATGTATCTAATAATTTATTATATTCTGCACCTGCATGAGCTTCACTCTTGCAGCTTGCTATGTGGTTGGCCTTCATCACTACCAGAGCATCCTCTGGCTGCTGTTCACTTCCTCCACCAAGACCCTGCAGTCCTGTTCTGCAAAGCTGATTTCTTACCTAGTCAGTGCCCACTCCGTATTGGTGCAAGGTGTAATGGTGGGGGTAGGAAAACAGCTGCATTCTTGCTTCCTCCCTCTGGCTTGCACTCATTTGGCAAAATAAATGATGGAGCATCTTCTGGTTGTTTAGATGCCTGAATACAGCAAAGAAAATAGGAGTGTCAGTCTGAGAGTTGTAATCTGTAACAGGGCAGCTGTTGGACAATGCAGATTGCAGTTTTAGTTTTGGATGTCTCTGCCATCCAGTTTGGTCACCTTAAATGGGAAAGATTTGACAGTCTTCTCTAGAGAGCATTTCACACAGGTTGCTTAGGGGTTCCTATTCTGAGCCTCTTCTACTTTTAGGCAACTTCTTTTTCTCCCCCCACTTCAGAATAACCTTAGGTGCCCAAGTTAAAGCTGTGGTTTCTGCTTCAGGAGCTGGGTTCTCAGCATCTGTTACCATGTTCAGTGTCACAACCTGTAAGTATCTTTTGAATCTCATTACAAGTGACTGGATCACTCTGCATAATTAACTTGACATATTTAGCTTGTTTTCCTGACTTAATGTTTGTGAAGAGAGTACATCTTAGATGAGCTATCCAAATAGCCTCAAAGAATGGCTTTGTCAAGTATTTTTAAAATCAGAGGCTTAACTGTATAAAATTCATACCCCTGACTCAAAATGTGTGCTGTTTTGCCAAGTAGATCTTACTCCTTTTGATATGGCTTCTGTTCCTTGTGCTGCATTAAAGTTCTTCCCATTGCTTGCAAGCTAAAGACCACAGTCTGGCATAGCATGTTTGCTGTGAGATTTGACTGACTCTTTGTTAGAGCAAATGGTTTTCTCTCTCTCTCTCTCTCTTAAGACAGGTTAGTGCTCAGTATTCCTCACAAAAATAGGTCTTAATGCCACCTCTTTGTTTAACATACAGTCTGGATATGTCATTCTTTGTTCTTCACAGTGACATTGCTGTTCAAGTGCATAGGTAGAGCTATCAAAGGAAAAGAAATATATTCAAAATCCAATTGTTGCCATTGCCAGTGGACAATAAGTCAGAGCTGACTGGCAGGCTAATAACCTGATGTGACAAGAATTACTCTGCTTTTTAGGTACTGACAAATTATATTGAATTGCTAATTTATGTGAATGAACTTCAACTACCTTAGCTCAGGTTCATTGGTGTTAAGGGTTTTTTCCTTAGCTTCTGCTTACAGTTATCATGTCTTATAATGTGTGTGTGCATATAAGTACCAAGAATATAGTTACAAAGTGATAAAAGAACACTGAGATTTTGTAGGCACCTTGTTAGAGCCTTTCAATGCTGGTCGTGCTAGTGTGTTTTGCTGTTGTACATTAAAATGTACATTAAAATGCTGACTTTCAGATGCTTTATCATGGGGACTTTTTGCATGTAAGGACATATCCAAACCAGGATCCATTTATTTTCCTCTTTTTTCTGTTCCTAGGGAGAGCTGAAATATGTAAGATTCATTTGAGAGGATAGAGGCACAGGCAGAAATGTTCTTTTGTATAAAGGGAAGGGGAGGGTTGAGAATAGAGTAGTGTTAAGGTACAGTTTCTCAGAAAAAGTGGAAAGATTGAAAAAATACATGAACAGCTACTGCTTCCTGTGTCCTTTAAAATGCAACCTAAACCAGATAGATAAAGCTCTGAGGAAATGTAGAGCTTTCCAGCAACAGATACCAGGAGGAGTAGTATTTATCTCAGCAGTTGCTGTTTTGAACAGTAGTAGGTAACCCAAGCTTCTCAAACTGTAGTAATCCACACCTGAGGGAGAGTCAGAAGTGGATAATAGGTTTAGCATATGTAATAAGAAGGTTGTGTTTAAAAGAAGGTGCCTTCCTGGGAAGGATGCAGTCCAGCTGTGCCCTATCTCTGCATGGAGGTGGCAACTGTGTACATATCATCCCTGTCCTCCTGGATGTGCTGTGGTTTTTGTGGAAAACAAAACACAAAGGCTGGAGTCCTCCAGGATTGGCTGCAAATCACCTCTGGACTGCAGTTTACACATAACATATGCATCTCAGAGGAAACCTGAATGGTTATCAGTTAGGATGTAGTCTGTAGGCCAGCTACATGATGTATTTGGTCAAATTTTAACAGTTATTTCCATCTTTAGTTGCTGATAAAATGTATCACTGTGGGCAATCTGAAACAAAATGTTTTAAAAGGAGTTATTTAGCAGATCTGAAGATCTACTGCCAGCAAAATATTAAGCTGGCAAAAAGGCAAAATATCTTACCTTATCCTGGAGACTGACTTACATCCAGGAAAGGTTGCTCTTTGCCAATATACAGCTTGTGTTTTGTGCTGGAGCTTCTCTTAAAAGAAACCAAACCAAAACAATTAGTAACCAGTGATTCTGTTTGATTATGCTGCCTATCAGGTCTTTTAGGAGCAGCAGAATTTGTGAAGTGAGTATGTTATCTTTTGACAGCTCCTACCAGTACTAGCCACTAATTGAAATGGGTCTTTGGAACAGGAGTGTTCAAAAGCAGTCAGCACAAGAGGATGTTTTGATGAACAAATACCCTAGGCAGCACAGACTGGTTATGATAGTAAAGTTCTTGTTATATGATATTAGTGAAAATGCTGTTTGATTTGTAGATCTGCTCCTCGTGTCAGGCTTTAAACATACATGACATGCAAGCACCATGGTCAAAACCCTTGGGTTCAGTGTTAGCCTTGCTTTGCATCCCCTTTATTTTGTAGCAGTTTCTGCCAAAAGAGAGTTCTTGTGTTTGCACTCCAGAAAGGTCTGATGTAAATATCTCTTTTAAAAGGTTAGTATAAAAATCCCTATAATTTTCTAAAATCCTTTAAAAACCAGATATTGAAATAAAATGATAAAATGTGTATTACCATTGGTAGAGGTCATATTTTCCAAAATACTTCTAAGTACAAGAAACAATAAATGAATCAATAAATAAATAATAAATAAATAATTATTAATAATAAAAAATAATAAATAAATAAATGAATCAAATACTCGAGCTGTTTTATAGCATCTTGGTTTTGTGCACAGTGAAGTGTGCATTGCAGACATAGCCTAGATCCCAGTTGTTTGTAATTCTTTTCAGTAAAAAATGTTTGAATGTATGATTAAAGTGGATACTCAGCTGTATGTGTGGCTGAATGGGAAGTTGGAAAAGTCTCCAAGCTTCTAGGTATGTGTAAATGCCATTTATAGCCCTACTTAAGTACTTCTGGAAACAGAAGGTCTGTCTTCAAAATATTTAAAGTTTGTTTGTCTGGTCAGTCTTACTGGAACTATGTGGTATTGAGAGGCATATTTTTAAAGAAAGAATAGGATTTTCAAAATGCTGCTATTTACTGTTTCTAGTGTGGGCAAGAAGTAAGGGTAATTTTTAGACTTTGACCTGGGACCTGTATTTTTAGGGACCAAAATAGTTAACAAGGCTGTCATGAGCCACAGGAGACTTGTCTAGACTCTTCAGCCACTTGTCAAACTTTGCTCTTCAACTGTCCGTGTTTACAGGCTCAGTGCTGAAGAGGAGCATTGTCTGTCACTGTGCTCCACATCCCTTGAAGTGCTTTTGTCTCAGTTCTGGAAATAAAAACCTGTAGGATTGAAGACAGGTCACAGTCAGCAGAGCTCTTTGGTTTATGAAATGATTCTTCCCCAAGACAGTTCAGGAGGACACGAGTCCAGCACACCATGGGGCACAGTGCTTACAGGCATTTGTGTGGCATCTTGCTGAATGCTTTGAGTGATCCCTTCAAATGGAAGTGAGATTGCTGTCTAGAAATGTGCTGTAAAAATTGGTAAAGAGGCCAAATGATTGCCCATTGCACCAGACATACCAGTTCATTACTAAAAGGTGGATTCCAAGAAGGATCGTAGAAATCATTAAGCAATCTTTTCAGTGAATGCTTTATGCTTTAGATTAGATTTGAAAAGGAGAAAAATACAACTTCCTGAAAGTATGATGGGTAATATAGTGTCTGTGGGCTGTTTTTGTTTTCCATTTGTATATGATGACACAATTTAAGATCAGCTGTCTGATCACATTAGATTCTCTGAAATATGAGAACAAGTCTTCATGCAGCAGGAAGAAACTGAGAAGAACATTTATGCCAGTTGAGCTTATAGACATGCTGCTCTCTCACCTATTTGCTTCCCCCTTGCCTTTCACCCTCCTCCCTTTTCTCTCCCCTTTGGTGGTAACAGTTGCATCAATAATAAGAAGGCTATTGAGTTAAGTTTCATAGACTGCAGTGAAGTTGTTTTGATGCAAATAGGGCTCAGTTGCTTTAGTTTCTCAGTTGTGACAATCTTTAGTAACAAAACTGATAAATCAAAGCTAGAAAGCAGATGTGTAAAGCAAGATAAAAATAGGCTCTAGACTTCATTCTTGAATCATGACCTTGGGGATTTTTTGATTTTAAATAATTTGAAGGACAGTTAAGAAGTTTAGTGCAGCATCTTTTTGTAACTGTAGCTGACATCTGAAGTGCTTCAAGATCACTAACTATACTGCTTTGAATGAAGCACAGGCAGCAGAACAGACTGCTCACATAGCTCCTCATGTGTGTTTTCTTTGAAGGCAAGCAGTGTCCTCAGGGTTACTCCCTCCTAGTATGAATTCAGAACACTGCTGGGGAGCAGTATGTTCATTCACATCTCTCTGCTTACCTGAGAGATTTGTAGATTCCCTAAAAACATTTGCCTTAGCAGCCCTGTCACAAACGCTTTCTGTCACTTCAGACAGAAACTAGGTACTAAACTGTGGTTCTAGCAAACAGATCTGTTGGGCCACAGGGAGACACAAGTATGACAGAGACTTTGGGAACATGGGGAAAACATGTACCAGTTGGCACAATCAGATCCTTTACAAATTGTGGAAGTCTCACGTAGAGTCATTTTTTCATGTGCCTATGGGATTATCATTTCTGACAAAGATGGTTTTAACAGTATGTGTAAAGAAAGTAAGCTTCACCACAGGCAGGAAAATAACCTTCTAACTGTTGACACAGTTGTGACAAGGAGCTTCCCTGTGTTTCTCCTCCAGCTTCTCATCCATTTAAATCTAAGCTTTTGGTTTTCATAGTCATGTTCATGTAATGTTTCATTTCTACCCAGGAGACTGTAATGGGCTAAGGCATATCCTTCTGCAGTTTGGGAGAACACAAAAGTTAACTTGAAGGTATGCAGACCAGCAGTGCTAATTTAGTGCTGAATTGGTGGCTGGCTTCTTGCTATTAGAAGTTTCAGATAGAGAATAAGTGTAGACAGTCTAGTCATCAATGAATATAAACTTTTCAAGCCCTTAGTGAGTGATATTTCTTAACTCAGTTGAGAAAAGCCTGAGAATCATACAATATATAGATTCTGTCACTTTATATTGCCAGTCACACCGTGTTAAAGTCTGTGTCAGCAACATTATGGACCTTCACATCAGTAAATGAGTTTGTCTGTTAAGCATTGAAGGAAATGTTTCTGTGTATTACCAGTGGTGTTCAAATTTCTGCTTTTTTTGACCTGCAAGATTCTCCTCTGCCTCTGGAGAAGTTTCAGTGCAGATGGTGTTGCACTTGCTGCTGGCTGGCCCAGTGCTCACAGCTGTTCTCCAGAAGAAGGAAAGCCTTTGCAGGGCTCTGGAGGTAGAGGAACCACTTTTCCTTAAAAAACAACTTAACATTTCCAGAAACTTAGTATTTTACTTTCTAGCTGACAAAAATAACATCATTCACTGCTATTTCATGCTTCTCAGTTGTAAAAGCAGAAACAACTGAGTAGACAGCACTGAGGCAAAGAGAGATGAGAAAAGGCTAATACTGCATGAAGACTGAGTACTCTGAGATTTAAACTGGTGAACTGTCAAGTTGTTTAGCTGTTATTTACATTTGCCTTTGTTTGCCCTCATTGTGTACACTTAAACTAAGAACTCTTAAGTGAAATTTTCCTGTAAGTAATACAGTTCTGTATTATGGGCTGATACATTGATTTATTTACACAGTGATATCAAATTTATTTTCACTGTGAAAGTTCCAGTTTAAATACCTAAGTTACCTCTCATTTTCTACAACACTGTTCTTCACAGTGAGCTTAAGCATTTGAATAAACAGTTCAGAAAGCTTTAGTGTAATGTGGTTGCATTATTATGCTTGGATTACTTGGCAGTTTAAAAATATTTCCTTCCAGTTTGGAATTCAAACCTTTCTTGGCAGATGTGGAACTAAGGGGTAGCTGGATACCCTCAAAATATTTTAATTCTGTTTCAAGATTTTAATGGATTCTCATGGCCTTCTTCAAAATAAAATGCAGTTTTAGGAACAAAAAATACTTCCAAGTGAAAATTGCATGGGTTTTGTGAAATTGTGAGAGCTAGCTATTTCTATTTTTTTTTTTTTTTGCAAAGGATTTCCAAAAAAAAATTGGTTTGGAGCTGTAATTCTTTTTCCATTTGACTGAATCCATTTTACATTCAAATAAAGTTAGAGCAGGTTTTTTACCCTTTCTTTTTTTTCTTTTTAAATGAAGACTCATGAGGTAAATTGAGTAGGCAAAAAAAGGCTTTAATTGCAGTAGTTTTAGAGCTACAAATCTGCAGCAAAATGCCAAATGCTTGACTTGTCTGCTCGTTTAAACTGCCTAAACTGCATGTTCAGGACTGGAATGTATATGTCTGTAGGAGTATCTGCGTATGTCAGCTTATGTAGTCAGATCTTCCCTTTCTGGGCATTGTACTGGGAACAGGAGCTTTCACTTGAGTCCCTGTGTACTTAGCCCTTTTGCTGGAGTTTTACAGGACCTCCATTTAAATGCAGGTACACATCCACAGAGCTCTAGCACTGTAACTCAGAGGAAGGCACCCTGCTAAATGAAGAGCTGCCATGTCTCACTGGAGATACAAGTAGCCTTTTTTTGTGATCAGGTAATTCTGTTTATGCATGGTCTGTTAGTAACTCCTTGACTTAACAAAGTAAAACATTCCTGCTTTCCCTGTTTCTGGATGACTCAATATTTACACTTGGTTATGAAGTCTCTCCACTGCTTGAACATTATATTAAACTATAAAGTGAACAACTCTACATGGCACAAACTTCTAAAATAGATTAATGTGTGAAGCCTGTTAACAGCTCTGAACTGAGCCCAGCCCCAGTGGTAATCAGTTGCTTTGGGACAATATTAAGTTTGTGACTGACTCTAAATCACATCATGTGGTGTTTCAACTGCTGGAGCAAATGAAATGTTGAATATAGCATCCTTACAGCAGTGCAAGTGTAAGCCTTCCTTGCACAGATTCAACATCCTGGGAGGACATAGCAGAAAGCCTGAGTCAGGAGATAAGTTTTCTGTATTTTAGCTCTATTAATACTTGGCACTCTTAGTTTCTTACTGCTAACTTCTCCTTCAGTCCCAAGCATTTAATTGATAGAATCTTCTCAGACAGACTAGTTTTGTAAGATCTTGTAGGGTTTATAAGCAGCTGTTGCCAGATTTCATCTGAACACAGATTTGGTATGTTGGTTACCTACAACATGTCATGGTTTGTTTCTGGAAGAAGAATTTTGATTTTTTAAAAATTTCTACTTACTACTTGAAAGGTCAGAATGAGAATAAATAATTTACAGAATTCTATATGTAGAAGGAGGTAATTGTAGAAATTAGTTTATTGGAATTAACAGTACTAGAACTTCACTTGGTCTTATTTGGCTCTTCCATTTGACATGGAAGATTTCACAGCTCTGCTCAAAGACTGCAGCTGCCAAAACAAAATCCTTTGCCTACCCCTGAAGTCTGTTAACTAGCATAGGAGGACACAGTCTCTCCTGTGTAAATACTGTGGATCTTCTGTGTTTTGAATGTCTTAGTAGTCCACACAGACTGATTTAGTTTGGTCAAAAGTCCTGAAATACTGGCCTTCTTAACCTAAGCACCTCTACCACCCACAAATGTCATTTTCAGTGAGGGAAAAATGGTTATGTGCATCTAGTCAAGATGGATTGATGTACAAGATGGAAAATAGAACAAAAAACCCCTCCTTTCTCTTGTTTTTTTTTCCCACTCTCCTAGAACTCTTTCCCACTGAAGCCAGCATAAGTTGTGCAGAGTTTTGTGCAATAAAGTAAAATGAGCCTTAAAGTCATTACTGGTGATCATGAGGCATTGCTGTGTTTATCTTAAATTCTCTTAAGTTTTCTAATGAGCAGAAGGAACACCTTTTTTGAGAGATTGTTTATCTAATAAAGATTAATGGCCTGATTCTATTCAGTGAGGAGCACAGCACATTGCCTGCATTTGCAATCAGGCATAGCAGTTTTATACCTGTCAGGCTGCTGGTTTGAATGTATAGGGTGTAACATGGTTGTGGATGAGAATTCAGGAACAAGCCAAATCTGCAGGGGGAAGTGACTTCAGTAATCAACACCTCACATGAAGAAGTTTTAAAGTAGACCTTGATGTTCATTATATCTTCACATTTTATTCCAGTTCAACAATATTATGGTTCTTTTCTTTTCCCTTGCCTGTTGAAACTAGAAGGACAATTCAGGGGAATGTAAGAGCTGTTAATGCAGTGATTATCAAGAACGTTTTCATACAGCAGTTTGTTCAATTGCTACAGTAGCACAACTCAAGAGTTGTGTTGTTCAATATTTTCCCTGTAAATCTTGCTGTAAGACAAAGTGCAGGAGAG
This sequence comes from Galbula dea, assembly GCA_013399015.1. Taxonomy (NCBI): domain Eukaryota; kingdom Metazoa; phylum Chordata; class Aves; order Piciformes; family Galbulidae; genus Galbula; species Galbula dea. Next base: position 1,067,281 of record VWZX01009879.1, on the reverse strand, counting down.
AAAGAGCAGCCCTCTCTGCTTATTTCATCTTGGTCAACTGCCACTTTCTGTACACCAGCAGGTGAAATTTGAGATCATGTGGTAAGAAAGTTTCTGATGCCATTTCCTCCCTCTGTGGATGAGGATCCCTGCCTGAATTATTACTGACTCAGCTTATCCTCCTTTGATATATAAACTCCAGTTTGGAGATATGATGGTGGCCAAGCTGATGACCATGATTCAATTCATTGAAGTTATCCAGGTTTCATAGGATAGCTACAGGAAGCTAGCACAGGCTTCACTAATTCTCCAGAGACTCCAGTTTTGAATGAAATCATCTTGGTCAATCAGGGTTGTTCTTTTGGCACTTGATCCTTGGCAGGGGTTGTGATGGAAGGAGACATTCTCTGCCCATTCACTCTAATTATAGATTTCTTAATTTCTCAATATGTTTTTCTTTTTTTCTTCTGCTTCTAAGCTTAGCAAGGCCTTTTAAACATCTTCTAAAGGGTAGTGTGTGGCCCAAAACTGAAGTGCAAAGGGAAGACAGGGAGAACTGTTGCTGTACTTACCATGTAATTTGTGTTTGGTGAGAAAAGGCATTAAATGAAAGCTCCCTGCCTGGTTTATGCAGTATGTTTGTAATAGGTCATGAAGCCTCAAAGCAAATCACCTGCTCAGAAAGTGCCTGTTCTAGAGGGCTTTGAGGAGGTTTCACAAGACTGTACAGGGCAGAGGCTTGGACAGTTTATATATTTGGATGAAAAACTCATTTGGTAGATTAGGAGACAGAATTTTTTCAAACAAGGTGGTGATTGTAGTTATGAAGGGAGAAGCAAGCATACACAAGGGGAAGACAATCACAACAGGTTAAAACTGCACTGAAAATACAGGACAAAAGTGGAAGGAAGTAGCAAAAAGTGTGTGAAAGCAATTATAACCCTCCCTAGACACATTCCTCTGCCATTTGAAGCTTCAAATTCATGAAACAAAGGCTGAAGGAAAGGTACACTCCATAGGATGCCACTGGAAAGCACATAGCCCAGCAAATCTCTCTTTCCCAAAGCCTTACTCAGAAAGTGGATGGCGGGTGCACAGGAATCAGCACTGCCCTCATGCTCAGGCTGATAACAGTTATCTGGGTAAATGCTTCATTAGGAGTGTGATAACATTGTGTCTCACAGTTCTAACATACCTTCAGGCAGTCATCCTCTGAACTCTCTTCCTTGTGTTTAATAAGGCACATATTAACAATTCTGTTTAATTACTCTGATCTTTATCTGGGTTTAATATAAGCCTATGTAGCTACAGCTTGAAAAGGAGAGAAAATCCATGAAAGTCTTCAGTAGAGGGAAGCATTACAGAAGTATAAAAGAGCTGTAAAAATAATGGCAAAGTCTTACTGTATTCAGCAGAGCCAGAATTCTAAAATCTTTTGCATGAAATTCTTGGCTTGTGTTCAAATAAATGGATTTTTACATGTATTTGTTTGGGTACATCTAAAATATATACTTAATAACTGGGTTATATGTACAAAGTGCCCATGAATTTCCCTTATAGTATGCTGTTAATGAGGCCATGGAAATGTATTTTGGTCCTTTCCATGGATCTGTTTCCTGGATTTCCTCCCTGTTCCTGGAACAGGAGCCTAGTGGCAGACCCAACAGCCAGCCAGGAAATGGCTCAGGAGAATTATTCTCACAGAGGGGCTGGAGCTGCTTAATCCACCAGGTATAAGCCACTGTCAGAAAATCCCTTCACCTGCTTTGGTTTGGGGTTGTGTGGCTGGTTTGTTATGGGTTTGCTTTGTTGGGTCTTTGTTGTTGTTGTTGTTTCTTTGTTTGGGGATTTGTTTGTTTGTTTGGCTTTGTTTGATGTTGATTTTTTAAGGGCAAAGAGAGGATGAAGTTAGCAACCCCCTTTTTTAACCCAAGGCTTCAGTAATTGTTATTATTGCTATTTATTATTACAGAAGATGCTGTAATCTCCTGGAAGCAGGGATTGTCTTCCTGTGTGCTGTGGTCAGCTGTAGTAATCTTTTACCTGACACACTGCCAGCAGCAGCATGGCTTCATTAATCAAATAATCCTCTCCATGCAGTATTTGTACTGTTCAGTCTTATTGCAACTATGCACATTACTTTCCACATTTATTAAGAGGAAACTTTGAGGGGGTCAAAAATAACACAGTTTGTATTCTACAATGTTTAAATGTTGAATAGATCAGAACAACATCGCTGAAAGAATATGTCACTAAAAATGTCCAGGTAGTATCTCCTGGGGAGAACTAGTTGGCAAATGTGATTTGGGATCTCCCCATGAGTCTTCAGTCAGCTGCTGTTAAATTTAGATTTTAAAAAATTGCAGTTTTCTAAGAAATGCCAATATTTACCTTTTTCAGCAAGCAGACATGGGCAAATACTGTTTCATAAAGGAATTATTGCATTTCTCTGAAGGGCAAAGGTCCAGTTGAATTAGTTGGATGGTCTTTTCACTGTTCAGTTATCCTGACTAGATTATATGAGAGAAACAAGAATGGTGAGATATAAGATACACTGAGGAACAGCAATGTATAGGAATGTAGTGCCCTGCTCTCTCTTTTATGTAGAGGCTTTTTTTTTTGCAACATGGTGGCTCACAGGCTAATGTTGAACAAAAAGATGAGCATCTGAAAGGAAAGCAAACCTGGGTGAGAAAGTAAAAGGAATGAGGATGAATCTTCAGTACCACTGTAAATGTGGGAGGAAAGAAGTGATTCTCTTGGAATATTGAAGTTACCACACAGAAAAAAAGCAAAAAGCAATAATCCAAAAGTGAAACAGAAGCAAGAAACCCCATTATGATTGACTTGTCAGAGATGGGAAAACTGTTTGGCAGTAGTGGCATGCAGAACAGGGCTTACTCTCATACACCAAATGAAACACAGGGCTTTGCCTAGACCAGAATGATAAATCACCCACTGTTTATGCAATAATAGTAGACATGCTTGAAATGGCTAGGAAGAGTAGGATGTTGATGTAGGCAGTATGCTGTCTGAAATGAGGAAAATTCAATGCTGTAATGGATTATGTAAATAAAGTAATATAGATAGTATCTGAATATAGAGGTGACCAAGTCTAATAATTGAAAAATGGGATTGATTTGCTTTGCAAAAGGACAAGTTTGCAAAGTCATTCTGCTTTGTTTACTAAACATGCTGGGTCTTGAATTGAGATAGTTGTTTGGATTGTGCTTATATCAACTGAGATGCAATGAAGCAGTAGAATTTATACTCCCATTTTTATTTTCAGCACCGCACATTAACAGCATTGGGTTTTTAGTCCTTACATAACAAATTCTTTTGTAAATATTTTTAAGTGTAAGGGTAGAGGAAATTTACTGTTGTATAGTAATAAAATGAGACTGATAACCTCATCAAGATACTCTCTTTTGACAAATTTATCAGGAAAAGAATTGATTTTATCCATTTTTGCTTTCTGACCAGTCAGCTTTCTTCACAGCTACTCTCCTATAGTGCTGAAAATTCTGAAGGTGTTGCAATCCAATAACAATTCTGACAGCACTCCTCTCAAAAATATGGTATAGATCTTGACTTTTGCTCTATCAAAAGAGTTGGATCAGGTTGATGGTCAGTGTTAAATTGATGGTTATTAGTTTATGCTGGAGTAGAACTGTGTAAGCATGTAACTGAACTTCAGGGAAACCACACTTCTCTCTGGAATGGTAGCATACATGTATCTCCTTGCCACGTGTGAGATACATACCTGTGTGCAGAAGCCCTGGCAGAACACACAGTACTGTACTACAGCAGTCCCTGTGCCAAATAAGGTCTTCTAGGTTCATTTGGGTGTCACAATTTATAAAACCCATGTATTGCCTTAGGCTGCTGAGAGCTTAATGATCCCCTTCTACTTCTACTATTAAGAAGCTTCAGCCAGATTCATTTGCAGCTTCCAGTTCTCTTTACTGAGGAGTAAAGCCCTTGTGGCTTTAGTTGCACTGCAAGAAATCAAAGCTATGGTTATGTTGTTGTGTTTGTCAGTTTACTTTCTTCTGTTTAAATAGTGAGAGGCAGTCCTGGAGTGCAGGCTGCACTGCATAGCTCTGAATGCACCTGAGTGAGACCAAAGACAAATGGGAGTCATTGGCTTGAAGGGAATTTGCCAAAATCACACTTAAGATGTTAGAAATGAAGTGTTTCCTGTTGAAAAGGTCTGTGGCTGTTTGCATATGCAGCTCTCCTGCTTCTTTTTAGTCCTGTCCTTGTTCTCTGCCTCAGGAAAACCAAGTAGAAAAGTCTATAGTAGATTAAGCCTTTTTGGAGATTCTCTTTCTCCTCTCCCCCATGTGCATAAAAGCTGCACCTTTGGGAGGAGCAGACAGGACAGGGGACCCTAAACTAACCAACTAAGTATTCCATTCCATATGTGTCATATTTGATATCAACTGAGGGTCACTTCTTTCTTCTTCCCCCTTCTTCTCTTGCTCTTCTTCAATGGCTGGCATCTGGGAAGAACTCTGACTGTTCTGCCCTTGATCCTGATCCATAAGTTCCTGCATTCAGGTCCAGGATCCAGGCCCTGAGCCTGGCTCCCATCTGCTGCTGAGGCCTCCTGGCCCAGTATCAGTGGTGACAGTGATGTAGTTACCATCAGGGGAGGCTTGGATTCGGTATTGGTTTTGTACCAATACAATTAACTCCCTACAATTAATGCAATTAATTTATTCCTCTTCTAGTCTGTATTTCTAACCAATAAAACAGTTGAATTTGTTTGCTGCAGACATAGGATCTGAAAGGTGTTCTTCTCAATATCACAGAACAGGGGCTTAGCCTTTTCCAGAAATGATCTCTCAAGTAGTCATTGCTTTTCTTGATGGATATTAGATTTCATGTTGGGGTAGGATTACACAAACAAGTCATGTATGGTTTTATGTATGAAGAGCCATGTATGCCTACAAATACAACAACAACATCATTTGTGCTGCCACACAGGTTAGAATGGGTAACATTACATTGCCTGTTGCCTGTCATCTTTGTAAAGTATTGTTCTGCCAGTAGCCATTGATTTTTGTGAATCATATGGGGTTTATAGAGAGTAGTGATTTGGGAAATGTCAAGACACCAATCACAAGGTGTTAGGGAATAGTTTTGTTCACAACTAGTAATCATTTTTACCAGTAAAGCATTTTTATTGTGTAGTCTTATACTGCTGTCAACTGTGGAAAGATGTGACTGTGGAATATAGGTCTGAATGTAGACTGGGCATGATGTAACAGCAAGCCTCCATCTGCTTTCAACTAGCACCTCCAGCCAAAGAGATTATTGTGATATTCCTTTTGCAAGGACTTACACCATGCAGTATGCATTTAAAAATGCTGATGAAAATCTGTGAGGGAAAAAGTTTCAAAGCTAAGGATGATTTAATTGGATAACAGAAATTTGAATTGTGGCAATATTGTTATTACCTACATCCCAGCAATGACAGCTTTAAGATTGGAGTGCTAAAGCAGCATTAATCCAGGGGAAAAAAAAAGAAACCACAATAATCATAAGAACATGATGCTGCTTTTTAATGAAGTGGAATTGAATCCACTTTGAGGTTCTCATGAATCCTATTGTACATTCTTCTTTTGCATTTTATTTACTTGATATCTGTATTGTAAACAGGGTGATAATTAAACCAGAATTCTAGATATTTCAGGCCACTCCACAACACCTCTTTCCTCTGGAAATGCTATTGGCAGCATCAAGTTACTTATTCAAGCCCTAACAGCAGATAATGATTCTGTAGCAAAATCCCTGTAGCAAAAGTGGATTACACTCAACCTCGCTACATTGTATAGAGCTGTGAAGGAAATTAGGTCAGTTTGTCTTTTTGGGTCTCCAGGCACTATGAAATAGTTGATTGTTATTTTTTAAGTGAGTATAGTGATAGGGAGAAGCTTAGTAAGTTATGTTCCCAAAACCATTTAGCAAGTAATTGCTTTAAGGAGAACCTGTATCTTTGAGTCTTAGTGGTGGGTAGGAGTCAGTTATGTAGGACTGTCCTACTCAGATGCAGAGGACAACACTAACAGTGTCAGACTTTGTATTGGAGAGGAAATGCTACCAGAGGTTTAATTTTTCTGTTGCTGTTTCCAAGAGACAAAGAAGATAGAAACAGAAGAGGACTCAGGGAGTAAAACTACTAAAATAAGATTATTCAAATCAATATTAGCTTCACAGTTTATATGTGTTCAGGAAAATACAGAAATCAATGATAGAAATCAACATAAAGATATCATTTGTTGTTTGACTGTTAATTTCCTAACTATTTGTAAAGCCTTGTGTTATTGGCAGGGAGCTGGGGAATGCACACTGCTTCATCTTTGATAACAAGGACTCGGTGTCTGAAGGTACCAAAAGCCTCAATAGGCTCAGAGGGGAGAGTATTTGGCAGTTAATTCAGAAGTGGGATGGAATGAGTTGGTTGATGTTGAGGGTTTTCTGACTGCTGGCAGCAACACTTTTACCAGCGCGGTATTTTCTGAGTGTCTTTGTAAATCTCCTTTGGAACTTGACAACTCATTTGGTAGATGTCACCTTTAAGGTTCAACAAGCTTGGCATATAAAATTCAGCTTGGAATGGAAAATCTAGAGCAGCTTTTCTGGCAGATGCTCCCAGCAACATCACAGAAAACTTCCACACTGTAGGTGAAGGGGCTTTAACACGGTTGTCTCAGTGCTAGATTAATTTGTAGACACTATTCCCTAGTCATTTGGCATTAAGGCAAGTTAAGAAAGAAGAAATCAAGTTCACATGAAGAAGTGTGTAAATCTTGACAAAAGCAGTTAAGTTAGAGCAGATACAGTACCAACCTACTCATGAAGTAGCAATTTGGCCAGTTTTCTTGAAAAGATATAGAACTCTATTGATTTTTAGCAGCTGCCTCTTTTTTTTCTCTTGTAGTGATGTGAATGCTGTGGGAGAAGACTGGGAGGCATTGAGTCAATGGTGATTTTCAGACACAGATTAAAATGTTCATTTTAGCTGGTTATTCTCATGGACTGTTCCATCCATTAGTGGAAGTAGAAGGCAAAGGTTGTGTCTCTCATTCTCAATCCAAATTTCTCAGAGACTTTGGACAAGCCACTTACTTATTCTATGTACATCATCATCAAGATGTTGCAAAGAATGAAGACATCTGTGTTTGTTTGTATGAGAAATGTGTATGTGTTTTCTTAAACTTTCCTGACTGGTTCCTACTGTTCCCAAATCTTACCATCATTATAATAGGCTGTCTCAGTGCTGCTATCTACCATGGAATACTACTTAACAAATGGAAGCCCTTTTTTTTGCCTAGCACGTGAGTTACTGGCTCTAAGGACTGACTTCTTGACTTCTTCTGTGCTCCTGGAAAGCAAATACAAGATCTCTGCTTCAGCTCTCACTTGTAAATGGTGATTTATAATTCTTTTGGTCTGTCAGAGGACAGTTTTTGTTGTGCTTGTACTGTAACAGATCACAGACTGAGCTCCTTATCAGAGATGAGGACCCAACTGTGCTGATATGAAGCAAGCGTACAAGCTTAAGACAGAGCATATCACCTGAAGAGTATTTACTCAGCTTTTGTGTTTTGTAGCCCCTCCTAAGGTCTATATAACCATTTCAAAATGTGATATACATAACCACCATGCAGCTACTTCATCATACATTTATGTGAAGTAATTTCTCATTAAAAAATTTGTGTTAGTTGAATAGGTATATTGTGATATATTCATGCCATGCTGCTTTTAAGACAAGTGATTTTTTAAACCTAGTGATAAAGAAATTAATCTCTTCTGGGTTGGCCTACATGACAATGGAAGCAAGATGAATTGCAGTCTCTTCAGGCTTTGAACTGTGAAGCCTGTAGGTATTTGCACAGAATTTAACAAATAATTTAGCAAAAACCATGGTGTACTTTACTGCAAATCTACTGATAATATTTTTCAGGGTTTAAAGAATGATTAACATCAATTGCATTTGGGTTCATCATTTTCTATAAATCCCTGCAGATTTTAAAAGGAATGATGACTACAGAACTGACAAACCACCAAAAGAACTAAAGAAAGAATGTTGTTTATGCAACCAGAGTCAGAAGAAGTGTATAGGAGGAAATGCACTTGAGCCAGTAACTAGGGAGCTACAGGTCCCTGAAGAGTTTTTAAAAATATACCAGAAGTTCCAGGCACTTCCAGTGTTCACAAAATCTTGATCTGAGTTGTGGTGCCCAACCTCATGTTGCTAGGCATGCTCAAAGCCAGTTCACTTTGACATGAATTGCTCTGCATCTGGCTCCTTTCTCTCAGCTCCTTTGGGATTCACAGAATAGGCATTGCCCTGACCTCCTCACTGGTAGAACCAGATGTTGGGAAGAAGCTAAAAGTGTCCTTTCAAAGAGCCACTGAAAACATCCTCTGGAGCATTCTCAGGTTTCATTGACTTTCTCATAATCTCTTTCAAATTGATGGAAGTATTTCTGCCAGTTAGTCTCAAACTGTTTCTCCACAGGCACACCCTGTTTTGTTACTGGAAAAGAAAGCCAGAGCTGACCTGAGAGGAGATATTTGGAAAAGATGAATCATATTCTTCTGCTTTATCCAGTAGGTCAGTGACTTGAAAACTGGATTATGTTTGGGAAACCTCCATTTCATAGAATCATCAGAGTTGGAAGGGACCTTAAAGATCATTTAGTTCCAACTCCCCTGCCTGGAAGGGACACCACTCACTAGATCAGGTTGCCCAGGGCCCCATCAAGCCTTGTTTTAAAAGCTTCCAGGGATGAGGCTTCCACAACCTCTCTGGGCATCCTGTTCCACTGTCTAACCACCCTCATAGTGGAGAACTTCTTCCTAATATCCAAACTTCCGTCCTTCTGGCATAGAGAACATGAAGCCGTACATCTAAGGAGAACTCCTTGACTGAAGTTAGCATTCTGAGGATGTTTTGTTCCCTTCTGCTGGAGCTCTGCTATTTAAAATGGTCAGAAAATCAGTGGAGAATTCAACACTTTCTGAACAGCTCCTTGTAGCTTTGTGGTTGAATCGTGAGGAGTTAAAACACATAGGTCAAAGCTCCCTCAGGCAGAGAAGGCATTTGAGTCCAGGACTTATCTAAATGTTTTCCAGAATTCTTATTATCAGGCTTTGGAACAGAGAGGCTGAGTACCTCATAGATTTCTTTCTCTGCTGCTGTCTATGAGCACTTACCATACTGTTGCTCTAATCTTTTCAAGTGTTTTCTACCTTAGCATGCTTTTCTCTAAAGAAGCCATTTAAATGGATGTTTTCCAAATAGAAGGAGGTGATTTTGCTGTTGCCATGCTATGTGCAGCTTGGAATCACCATCTGTACTCTGTTGCTACCTCACATAAATTGTTGGCTGTTTCATTTAGCTTTTTTCTCCTGTCATTTACTTACACATACAGAGGTAGCAGCTTTACCAGTAGATAATAGGAAGTTATTAACTTGTTTGACCTTACTTTCCCCCATCCACATGCTGCTATTTCTTATAATAACCTTGGCTTCAGTGATGTGGCCCTTTGTGGGATCTTTTAGGAGTGTTGTGTGCTTGTACTGCCACTGCAGAATGAACCTAGACTGTCATTGCATTACCCTCCCAGCCTAATGTGGGGGTTGGGGTCTTGTTTGGATGATACTTGCCCACTTTTCTCATCTGATAAAATTCTGTTTAAATGAACTATTTCCTTTTTTCTGATTCACTGATGGATTCTGCTCCACTACAGAGGCAGTGTAGGAGTAGGGAAGTGAAGCTGCTAAACCATCAGTGGTAAAATTGATGAAAATAATATTAAATTTCAGGTTTTAAGGGAACACTGCCAGCAGAAGAATCACAAAAATCTGAACTCTTCCTGGGAATTTTTTTAGTGGTTTGAATGAGGCAGTTAAAAATAATGTTTTCTCTGAAATGTTTTAACCTAATATGATTATAGGAAAATTTTAAAGGCCTTGAAAAATAAAATGAGGAGATTTATTTTCTGTTTAATTATGCATTATTTTCTGTATTCTTAACGTTGCAGTTTTCCTCTGGAAATACCTAAGTAAATTAAACATAGCACAAATAATTTTAAAAAATAGAAGGGGGAGAGAGGCTGAAAATCTAAAAGTAGAGAAGAGATTCACCATGAGCATTTAAGTTCTGTTTGTTAACATTTAGTGCTGAGTTTGGCTCCTTTTGAGATTAATACCTATAATTGGCAGATTATGGGACTCTCTGCAAGAAGATGTCAGTAAGTGCACTTTGCCATCTGTGGGCAATTTTTTTTTGTGGCAACATACCTGTATCAAAAATGGATCTTTACATCATGCTGTGTTTTTAAGTAAATGTCCAAATTTTCTGGTAATGCAAATCAGCCTCTTAAAATGAAAATGGAGTTTAGCTAATTAAGCCATGTGAGATCTGACCCTGTTTTTCAAGATGTCCCTTATTGTTCCTGAAATGACTCACTAGTAATTGTTAAGGAGGATGCACTAGTAATTGTTAAAAATAAATGAGTTTCTGGAAGGTGGAAAATTGAATAAAGTTAAGACCTAGTAGCATTAACAGGTGCTGCTTGATCTGCCCTCTCTTATGTTGCTCTGAATCAGTTCAGTAAAATGAAGATTGTATCTCCTGGAGAGGAAGGGAAGGAATACTTTCATGGGTTGGTGTAATCCATTCATTGGTTTAGGAACACAAAGTTCTTTAGAGGGTGCCACAAATATTTATGATGTCCTTGAGTGTTTGATTTTACACCAGATCTGTAAATCAGCTGAAAGGTATCTAAAAATTCATGGATCAGACAGCTCCCTCCTGGCTACACACATCAAGTGACTGAGGAGCATAAGTTATTCCTGCTGAGGTCACTGATAATTTATTCTGTTTTGCTTGTACATTTGCTGTTCTGAGGAAGCAGAATAGAAAGAACATTTGCACCTGAAGAAAAATTTCCCTCTTTGCATCTCACTTCATTTACTTTGGGAAACCTGTTGTTACAAATGGTGGTCTGAAGGGCTTCACTTGCTGAGTACATGATAGTTGTTGTTTGAAGGTACTGGGTAGAGATGGTGGGAGAGCAACAGGATCTGTCCATGTCCTGTTGAAAGCACTCAGGCTGCCTCTTCATCACCTGTTACTGAACAGGGTGTCACTACCACAGTCAGAAAGCTTTGGGGTCCTTTTTGTGTTTACATTGGTAGGAATCCATCCTGCCAGGTGTTTTTGTCTGATAGTTTTAGATTTATTACCATCCCTGAGATTATGAGGACTTTTAAGCAGTTGGATAGGTAATAGGAAATATCCTGATCTAGTTGGAAAAGCCTGGTTTAAAACAGCTAAAACTAGCAAATGATGATTTAAATGAATTAAAATGCTGTCAGTGTATTCTGAGGAATTTTATATTCCCTTATATGTTGAGAAATTAATTCTACCATAATTAGTCTCACAGGAATTCCATTTGTCCAGTATATGTGGTGTATAGGAAAGCAGGACAATCCTTTAAAAAAAACCCCAAACAAACAAAAACCAAACTTCAGGCCAATCATGCCAACTACAGTTTCTGTTCTACAGGATGTAGGTAGAAACTGGAATTCATGCCATCAAAGTTGTAGTCTGGTGCCAGGAATTGTTTCTGTCTTCATGATGCCAAGGAACACCTTTTACAACTTCCCTGTCTCTTTAGTTTTCACATGCTAAGTGTTCCTAGCTCATTAAAGGAAATTGTGTAATATGCCTGAGGTCTACCTGAAGTACACTTCCTAAGGAATACCTAAAAATACCTGAAGCATTTTAAATACCTGTGTTGCTGCTAACTTGCATGGATTGAAAGGTTTGATGGGGTTGTAATTTCATGAGCTTGTTGCCTGTAATTCTTTGGCTAATGATCCTTGCTTTATTCAGGTGAGGAATTGTTTTCTTTTTTTTAGGTTGTCTAGCAGGAATAAAACTAGCAAATAAGAACTGTCGTAATGCAGGTAGGAGTCAAAAATACAAAGTGAGAGAGATTATTCCAACTAAACAGTATTTTCTGCCTTTGTCATATAGCTTCATGGCAATTCTATCTGAATTTCTGAGTTACATCTATACATAATTATAGCTCAAATCCTGAATTAGTTTCAGCATTTTTCTTAATTTCAACTCTGTCTGATATTTATCACTAAATAAAGGTTGACTGTGCAGCCATGAGGAGGAAAAGAATACCATTTTTCTTTGTGCCTTCCAAACTAAAGATATGCCTGTCTAGTTAAGTCTCCTCAACAGCATATACCATATTTCATTCTCAAAAGTATTTTATAACATGATTCCTCTAGATTAGCAAAATTATTTGGAATATTATATATATAATATCTTTTATATATATATATATATTAAAATATATATATTTTATATATATATATAATATTATTGAATAATAATGTTTTTTTCCCTAGTATTTTGTTGGGCAGATGTGCTAGCTAAGGCTAAGTAAAGCTAGCAGTAGAGAATACAAACTGTTGGAAGTGCATCAGGATGCCAGTAATAACATTGTCTTTAGTGAACTGAATGAGTCTGTCCATATTTTTACTTTTATATATAAATTTTTTCTCATGAATAGTTATGATCAGGCAACTGTGCCTAGTGCTTAGTCTCCCTTTATGGAGAAGTTAGGCAGCCTGACATCAAGGCTGTGAAGTGCTAAACATCCCTAAAGAAATACAGAACTCCTTAAGCTGCAGAAAGAGGCAACTCTGTGGTGTAATTATCATTTCTGATGCCAGTGCCATTTCTAATGAAGGATGAGATTTTTGCACTGAGATGTAAAGAAATTTGCATTTAGAATTCTGGCCTGTTTTGTTTTCAAAAGACAGTTTATGTCTGAAGAAGTGTCATTTACTGCAGAAGGCCAAAACAAAAGCATGCAAACTGACCAGTGCTTACCATTTTCATAATGAATGCTGTTATTGCTTGTAGAATGAAGATGGTGCTCCTGTTTGCACACTTTTCTGCACATATTTGTGATGTTCAGCATGTTTGGTCATGGTTTTCTTCCAGATTTCATATTCCTTCTCCATAAATAATAAACAAAGACAATGAAGCAAATTGTCTTTACTCTGAGTAGGGCATATCACAGCATCTACTATAGTGCATTACAGGAGTTGCTTCACATAATATGTGCTATATTCCTCTGGTTTAAGAGAGGCACTGGAACAAAAATTGTGTATCTTGCTAGCTTCAGGCTCTTTCTGGAAAAAAAAAGCATCTGAATATTGCTGCCTGGAATAATTTCTGCATTTTTTCTTGCTCTTTAGAGAAAATAATTGAATTCAAACCCATAAATTATTCCTTCTTTTTGTTACATTTCCTCAATTCTAAATGTTTTTTTTTTATTCTGTTCTTGAAGTTTTCATCCCTTGTTATTCAGTCTCTGCATCATATCTGGGTATTTACTCTTTGGAACCTCAACACAAATGACAAATGCCTTTAGATGATACTTTATTGACAAGGTTTTTTATACACTAAATATTAAAACCCAGTAGATTTTCCTTTGCAATACCATTTTCTGTTGCAGATGCTGTAAGACTGTCAGAACTTTAAGAAAAGATAACAACAAATAATTTGAGGGCTTTTGGGACACTCTTTCAGAGTGATTATGGCATGCAACAACTTCTGTTGTTTAACAACAGTTTTAGTCATATAGACCTACTTATTCACAGTAAGAAAGAAACCCTGGGTCTGTCTTTTCAATGATTTTTACTCTTGATTATAGTTTCTTGTTTTGCTTTGTTTTAACTAAGGAGTGCCAAAATCCATATGGTACTTTCCAGGCTGTTAATACTTCAGATTTGGAATGTAAAATGCATCCTCCTTTAATTCACCCTAGGACAGATGGAGCAGAGTGATTCCAGCTTTACAAAACTATCATTTTTTACCATTTCTTTGATTTTTTTTTTTTCCTTAGGTACTTTCCTAAAGCAGTAATCTTACTAACAGCAACAGAGAAGTGCTGTATAATTTTAGCATTATGTTTTCTGACCTTTGTAGTGTTTTCTGTGCAGTAGATTGTTGCACTGCTGCCTGTGGTATCAGTCTCTTCTAATGCCATTTCTCTCCTGATCATTGCTATCACAGTCTCATTTCCCCCACAGTTTATCAGCTCTACAAGGGGCTCAGTTACTGCTGGAAGTGGTAAGGGACTGAGATATTCCCCAATAGCTATGAACCTTCTGCTGAAGCATCAAGGTCAAAAGCTGTGGTGTACATTTTGTAACTGAAGAACAGGTGGAACCTCTTTAGATCACAGAGCTGGGCTGCCAAATAAAGACAAGAGTGCTTTACCAGAGGTCTAGCAGAATGGCTACTTGCAGCTGGAGGAGGGGAAGAGTATAAATTGACTTGTGGTGAGTACTCCTGCTCGCTGGAGTAGACTTTTAGGGTTGTAATGCTGTCCCCATGGCTGACAGCATCCTCACCCTTCCCACTGCACAGCAAAGACTAAAAGCATCAGCTCTGGATACAAAGAACCAAGTTTTGAGTCACTTGAGAATTATAAACTCTTAGCTTCCTTCTTTGTGCTGCAGACTCTTGAAACACTTATTACACTGTTCAGTTTTATTAAACCTCCTTTTTGCCTCCATTATATCTTAATAATGGCATGCAAATTTTGTGACAGCACAAAAGTGAACTTTGAGGTGGGTAACTAAATAGTCTCCATAACCTTTCAAGTGCTGCAGTCTATAATTGCTCTTGGCCTTTTTATGACTGGCCCCAAGTGTGAGGGAAAAGGGAAGTAAATCAAAGTTTTGAGCTCAAGTAAGTTCACAATTGTCCAGAAGCCAGCAGAAGACTGAATTTTGTGGTTCTCAATAGAAGGGAGTAGAGGAAAAGGGACATTAAAGAGCAGATCACTATTTTATACACAGAGATGTTAACACGTCTGTAGCCTTTTACTGTGCCAATAAAATGATATGCCACCATAAATTTCTAACTTTGAAACATTTAGCTTTATGTCATCATTTACATGAAGATTTTTTAAAGCAAAAGTGGACCATGATTCAGCCATTTGGTTTGATTAGTATTGTTTGTATAACAGTATGGAAAAATATTCTAAATAAGATGGGCATGAAACTTGCTTTTTAAGGGTCTTTTGTTGTCATGCAGGCATGAATCAGAAATAGTGGCAGGCAATTTAATTCAAATTTTTGTTGCTTCCTGAGAAGCAGCTGGAGAACTTAAAGTACTCCTGTAAGATTAGTTCTCACCTAACTTTCCAGTGCTGTTTTTTCACAAATTGTTGATCCCACTCTCTCTGGGCTTCCTGCTGTTTTAATTTCTTTTCATTCTTAAAGAAACTCGATGCCAGTTGAGAAGCCAGCAAAGAGATCTGCCAAGAAAGCACTTGTTGCACTGTATGGCACTTAAAATCCAACTTGAGCTCTCTAGTAAGTACAAGACCCTTCTTGGGTTTAATTCAGTTTGTTTCCCTTCTCAGTTTTAGTGTCATGAATTTTCTGCACTTGAATTTTATTCTCTGTGCTAGTGGCTGCTAAAACTTTTAAAAACTAAAGCTAACTGTACCTAGGTGTGCTGGATGAATTGTTTTACATACAATGCTTAAAATTGCTGTTTGAACCACTCTGCAGCTTCAGAAGGCTACAGGACTATGTTAGCTGAGGGAAGGGTGTTTCACAGAAGATAAATATATGGCCTTCATCCTAGGCCCTGGGCTTGGTAAGCCACATTGCACGTGCAAAACTACAGACTGTCTGCTTGCCTTTCTGTGAACACCCTGTCTCTCAGCTGCTGGTAGATGGGGAACAGATTGTGTTGATAATCCATGAAGGAAGGGTTTTGTGGGCACGTGTTTTGAGCTGTGCCCCTTGGCTATGTGCAAGATGTTAGTTGTACTGCAGACCAGTGGTCATTAAAATTTGTCCTTTACCCCATGCTTACTGGAACTCTTCTCTGTTACAGAATTAGCTTGCCAGGTATAGCAGGGGCTTGACCTCAGTGACTGGTGTGTTCCTACTGGTTCTGAATTCTTCTGTGTGAGGAGCTATAACAGGAAGTACATGAAGTGAAACCATTACATTTATTTGTTGTATACATGTGGATGTGACAATTTCCAAAAGCCATGACTGTGTGGTGGGATCTTTAGGATGAATATTATTGGTATGTGACATAAACTTACATTTCTTGAAGTCCTTAGCCTTTGCATGAAAAATTTCAGGCTAGTTGGAAGAGGAAGGCCAGAAAAATTAACTAGGAAGAGCACCCAAACCAATATTTTTCCTATAAAAGTTTAATTGAGAGTCTGTATATGCAGTAACTTCATAATAAAATGAGGGTCTTTCCTTCTGCCTCCTCTTCTTTCTCCCTCTGTCTCAAAATACATGCACACTACTTGTTATTACTTTTTTAAAGATGAGTTAGAAATAGTTGGACTAAAAGCATTACTGTAACTAATAATGTCAGGATTCAGTTTGCCTTTATTGTTCTGTCTTCCAGATGCCTCTTCCTCAATTATTTGGGTGTGTCCCTTCATTCAGTTCTGTCAACTGCTGAAGCTCTCCTGGCTACCTGAACTGTTTGCTCATGTTGGGCTTGACTTACAAATTGCAAGGCTAAAAGTTCTAGTACATTAAGATTGTGATCAGAAATAGACATACCATTTTAATCTTAGAGGAGCTGCAGATGATTTCTTTGCCAGATGACTCAAGCAAGGTTAGTACTGTTACCTGAGGCCATTAGTGAGGCCGTTAGGAATAACCTATTCCACCCCTTGTAGAAGTAGACAGGTTTGCTCTGTAAGTCAGAGTGGAGAATTAAGCACTGACACCTGCAGGCACTGAGAGATCAGTATTTAGAGCCCAGAAAGATAGGAAACCCCCAGACTTAGAGGAGGTTTGCACAGTTTTTCATCTCAGTGGCACTTTGACAACGTTCCTACAAACACTGATCTCAAGCAGTTTGGGTTTTTGTCTACATTGCTTGTCTTCACCCAGTCTGCCCACTGCTTAATTAACACAAAAGGTTAGTATTGCAAGACTGGTGATTTAAAAGTGATCTGGTTTTGTGTCCTGGGAAGTAAATAGCTGTGTGATTTTTAACTGTTATTATTACTTTAATAATGTAGACATGGTCAACAGCAGCTGGATGCCTTTAAAAGATTGTTAGGAAAATCCTTTTGAAACTTTTGCTCTTTTGCTGCTTATGGAAACCTACTTCTGGTCATAGTTCTTTTACATACATTTTATTATTGAAGGCATTTATTTTATAAATAGCTGCATGAGTTTTTTTGTTTCCTTGTTTAGATTAGGTTTTCTTTTCTGTTTAAAGATAAATTGCTGAATTTTCTGAAATGTGAAATTGCAAGGTAATGTGAGAAAGCATTTTTTATGGATGCTCTCTAAAATCTCTCCCCTGTGACATTATTGATATTATTGATCTATAAAGCAGGAAAAAACAAAGAAGACTTTATTAACATGGCAGCAAGAAGCTACAGATTAGCTGAATATTGCTGTAACTAGCCATGTTAAAATCATGAACTGGTGTCAGACCAAAATGGGTGGTCTTTCCCTTTTATCTGAAGACAGTTCATTGGAGAACACTGATTGCACATGACAGTTACAAATGAGTCTGAAATTGAAGTTCTTTCTCAATCCAGTTAGACAAATTAGGCACTGATAAAGTAATTATTTAAAATTAATACAGAACTATTCATCCAAATTGGTTGTGAAACACTCATGTCCCTAAGGAATCCTCCTGGAATGCTGCTTCTGTTTCACTGGGTGTGTGTACTCCCCAGCCTTGAAAGCTGGGAATATTTTGACATGTAGGGACAACATAATTGAGGAAGACAGCTGCCTGTGATGAATATGGCTGTCATCTTGGAAAATAAAGGTCTTCATAGAAGTCTTTGCTAAGGGGAATTTGGTGGAATGAAAGGTGCAGCTAATCTCTGCAGGTAATTAGGAGGTAGAATGAAGGTGTTGGTCAGGCATTCCACTGCTGCACTGGAGCTCTATCAGGCATGGGCAAGACTTTTTTTTCCCCTGGACTGGTAAATGCATGCATACAGACATACAAGCTGTACTATGGGGAAAAAGCAGTGTAGTAGATGGCATTCAAAGACATCAAGAGATGATGTGTAGTGAGTGATGCACATTTCTTTTAAAATTTGGGATACCAAAGCATGTGTGGAAACTGAAGAAAGGAAACTAGTGTGGGAATGCAAGCAGGGCATATTAACAGGTAGAGCAAGGCAGACACTTCCAAGTTGGTGTGTAGGTGGAAGGAAGATATGATAATGGCTGAAGTAGATGCAGTGCTGAAAGGAGGAGTCAAGTTGAGATTGAAAGGTGTCTCTGCTCTTTAAAACAGAAAGCTGTAGGTATTAGAAGAACAGCAACAGAAGGTGAAATTAAAGGTTGTAAGGTCACTAGATGTCATAGGTACCAGACTGGCCTAGGAAAATGTCTGACACCTTATAGCAAGTCTGAAACAAAGACCAGTAATTTTCCAATGCCACTTAGGTGAGTATATATTTTCCTTGGAAGATACCAGGTGGAAGAAGGTTGGCAATGTAAGGAACAGCACTGTGTTTCATGAGGTACAACTGGGGAAGGAAGATGAAGGGAGATATCAAAAGGATATTGATGAACACAGACAATGTAGATTTGGTAGAAGTAGAGAGGAAGGAACTAAGGGGAAAGGAAATAAAACCACAAAAAAATGCTTTAAAGCAGAGGTGATTAATCAAAACTGAAGAAACTAAGCCTAGAAATGGATTTTTAACTTTGAAAGATAAGGCTAAGGATTAACCTCTTCCCTGGCACAAATTCATCATCCTTAATTCCTCAGAAGCCTCCAAATGGTATATGGGATGCCAGTGATTTGCAGCCTCTCCTTGAGCTTTGCTCAGCTACATCCTGCCATGATCTTTTTCAAACCAGGGACTAATACCTCCTGTGAAGAAATCCCAAAATTTACTTGACAGGAAGAAAAGAAAGATGTAGTAATTTTGAAGCTGTTGCTGTGGTTTGTTAAACTAACTCCAAACTTCTCATTGGAACATTTTCAACTGAATTCACCCATACAGAGGAAACTTTACCTTTGTTTTTTTATGCTAGTATTGCAACTGCTTAGAAATGGTACTCCTGAAGACAGCTGCTATGAATGTAGTGTGGACTTGACAGATTAGCCTTTGCTTTCTGGTTTTCTCTGCATTTATTTCCCTGCACTGAACCAAGCTTTTAAAATGTTCTCATTCATTAAAAAAGGCTTCTGGACTGCAAGATTTACATGCCCCCTATTCTTCCATTTAAATAGTCTCCTGTATAGGAAGAATAGTTCAAACACCTGCTGTCATAGTGAGTCATCTCTATCTCTTTTCTCTTGAATATATTCTTGTATTATCTGTCATTCTGTCTGAGTAAATGTTCAATTTCTTACTTTTTTATTGTTAGGAATTTGAGAAGATTGCCTTTTCTGATATGTAATATAAATGATGCTTATTACTTTTATTCTTGGAGCATTCTGCATCATTTCACACCAAACCAGCTGCATGGAAATGTTGTGGAAAAAAAAAAATAACCCCAAAAAAGCAACCCCTGTGTAAAAAAAAAAAAAAATTTCTAATTTGATGGTTCATTTCCTGAACTTATAATGTCTCTCAGAGGTAGTGATGATCACTGGTGTATGCATTTCTCAATTCAGTAGTAAGATAGGGCAGCTGAAGACATGAGGGTTAATCTAGGATGCAAATAGATAAACTGAGTCATAATACAAAAGTATCAGGGCTGATCTTCTCTCCCCAGGCAAAATATGTTTGGATTTTAAAATCTCAAACATAACTGCTTTATTGTTCCCAGTTTTGATAGAGATAAAGCTTGGTAGAAGTTTTGTTCTAACATTATAAAATTTGATTTTATCCTATGTCCAGAGGCATGTACCATGCATAACTGCAGTGGCTTTGTAAAGGCTCTTACTGAGTAGGTGCTTACCTTTAACTGTACAGCACACAGAGTTTCATCATTCATTTCTGGAACACTTTGGAAATGTCTCTGTAGAAATGCACACATGAGGAGTACACAAGAGGAGTTGGAAGCTGGAGGGAGCTGATTGTGTCCCACTCTGTGCTGGTATGGCTCCACCTCGAGTACTGTGTGTAGTTTTGGGCACCTCAGTGTAGGAAGGACATCAAACTACTCGAGTGTGTCCTGAGGAGAGTGACCAAGATGGTGAAAGACCTAGAGGGCAAGGAGTAGCTGAGGTCACTTGGTTTGTTCAAGTTGGAGAACAGAAGGCTGAGAGGTGACCTCGGTGCAGCCTACAACTTCCTCAAGTGGGGTAGCAGAGAGGGAGGTGCTGATCTCTCTGTGGTGACTAGTGATAGGACACGAGGAAATGGCATGAAGCTGCATCAGGGGAAGCTCAGGTTGGACAGTAAGGAAAGGTTCTTCATGAGAGGGTGGTTAGTCAGTGGAAGGCGGTAACTGCAACCAAGCTTGTCAGAGTTCAAGGAGCGTCTGCACGATGCTCCGAGAGACGCGGTTTACTTTTAGGTTGTGCTGTGCCATGGAGAATTGAGGTCAAGCAGAATGTGTTCTGGAGAAAATTGTTCACATGAAGATGTGTGACCATGTATCCTCATGGAACGTTGCTGAAGGAGGAAAAGAGGTCACCATGTATTTGCCAGCAGGCTAAGCAGCCTACTTATAGCCCCATGAATCTCCTTTTGGAAGAATTGCAACAACCTTACCAAGCTTGCCGCTTTTTCAGAGATACCTTCCTTATCTGGTAGCTGCAACAGTAGCTTACCCAGTTCATTGTCTTACAGATGTTCACATTTTAAGTGTATTCTATGCATCTTAGAGTAACACCAAATTCATATCCTACTTCCTGCTGTTTCATTTTCCTCCTTGCTGCTTTCTTTTTGATGTAGCGAGCCCTTTTGGCACACAATAGTGAGAAGGCAGTTTACATGCAGGAGAACAAAGGTTTCATGATTTGAAATTCTCAGCTCTGTACTTTATCCAGAAGAGCATGTTTGGTACATTTTCCATAGGGAGTGAACCAAAGCCTGCTGTCTGCTCTACATTATTATAATGGGAAGTGTCCCTTTATGTGATCTTTCGTATTTATTTTATAAGGTAACATTATGAAGGCTGGAACTCTTGTCATTGCTATTTATAATGTATTTGTGCTTTGGGATAAAAAAGAAAAGCATCTGCGTAGAAAAGGCTTATGGGAACTGTTCATACACTGAGATTTTTTTGTCTGGGGGTATGAAATGTGTTATATAAAAAGCATCAAGAAATCTTAATCCTGTTTACGCTTCAGAAGTTCCCTCTGGGGTTTGAATTTTTCTGACAGTGGAGACTGAAGTCTTAATGAAAACATTAATGGTTAGAAAGGATTTTCACATTAAATGAAATAAAATCATTGGATTTTATTCAGAATGAGGTTGTGTAGAGTGGCTTATATCACATACTGCTTTTATGCACTTTCGCCAGGAGGATTTAGAAAGCCAGAGGTGTATGTCAGGTGTAGGAGGTAGCACTGTGGCCAAGAGTCTTCCTTTCATTTTTTCATCAAATTCAAGCATTTTACTGATAATGCCATTAGGATTGCAATAGCAATTCACTCTTTATTGAAGTTTCTAAGATAATTACCATATCTATTTTTTCTCCTCTTTCCTCATATTATTTATATTAAAAAGAATTCTCCTTGGCTACTCCTGCCCATTTTGCCCCATTGGCAAGGCTGTTGTGTGACTTGTGTTCCCTCATTCTGGTTCTGCTCTGCAGGAGCATATTTAAAGAAAACAAGCAAATACCTGACAGTTTGTAGATAGGAACTAAAATTCTTACAGTTTACTTAGAAGATGAATGTGATGGCTGCAATCTGACAAAATTACAACAGAGGAAGGACAGAGTAGGAACTAGGCATAGTGAATGTTAAATTAGGAGAATACTTTTAAAATGCCAAGTGTTTTGTTTCTTGAATTGAGAACATTGTAACAGTTGTACAAATACTGCTATTTATAATATGCAAGTTGCAAGTTACTATGAAGCTCATCTGGGAAAGAAAGAGTCTGTGAGACTGCATTTTAAAAAACTTCATAGGTGGGAGAATCAACTTAGAATTCTTACAAGCAGTTTGATCTAAGCATAAAAATTTTGCTAAATTAATTAGCATGAAGAGTGAGAGTTTCAGGCTCTGCTTCCAGCAGTCATTTTCAAACACTAACCCAGATAAATTTACAGCTAGATTATGATAAAGCTTCATCCCTTCCCAAAAGCAGCTTCCTTGAGGCATGGGGGTTTATCATAGTGGTCTTTATCTCTGGGGGAGCTGCCCTAGAAAAACCTTAACTGACAACTTGGTAAAAAGACTAATTCTTACTATAGTTTAAATCTCTGTTTTCCTAATTAATATTTGCCTTTTTTAAAATCTAGTACCCAATTATGTATTTGAGACCTTTTTGTTTTTCTAGACAAAATCTTATGTATTTATTTAGTAACTTCTCTAGAATTCACTTTTCACTATAGAGAAATCAAGGGCATCTGAGAGTGATGGTTTTGTGAAAGCAATAAAATCTGGATAAATTAGTGTTGAAGATAGCTTCAGGATCTTGCCAGGATCTCTTCCTTTTCCTTTTTTTTTTTCTGTTAAGGGATGAAAAGGTATAAAAATGCCAGTTAAGCTCTCCCCTTGTTTGTTTTCAAATACAAACACAAATGAGCACTGATAAATTTTATGAACCAGTTTTTACTGATTAAGTTGTTTGTCTCATTGAAATGCTTCAGAATGTCTGTCCAGAAATATATTGGGATTAGTTCACTCCTAGAGCAGGAGCAGCTCTTATGCTTTCTAGCTGGGATGGGTTCATGCTTTCCCTTCCTCCCCCTGCCCTCAGGCCACTGCTCGGGCACAATATACACCTCTGGTTGTGGTGTGCTGTGGTGTTGGGTTTGTCATTGTCATGTCCATTGGGCCTTTAACACATGAGTAAAATGATAATAATGATCAAGTTGACTGGGAATGTTCTGGTGGGGAAGGGCCCTCCAATCCCCAGTGGAAGAGCTGCCCCTGCTCTTCAGAATTTTCCTA
This sequence comes from Galbula dea, assembly GCA_013399015.1. Taxonomy (NCBI): domain Eukaryota; kingdom Metazoa; phylum Chordata; class Aves; order Piciformes; family Galbulidae; genus Galbula; species Galbula dea. The sequence goes on along the minus strand of VWZX01009879.1, from coordinate 1,044,189 downwards.
GAAGATAGTTCTGTTTAAAGTCCTCTGCATAGCACTGATGGCAAGCTGACTGGAAATGGAATTTTCTTCTACTTTGATGTTGAAATTTGAAATTCAGTGGAGAGAGTCAGGAGAGATGACAGTTGAAGTTACACAAGTAGTGTGATAAGCTCTGAAATGCCTCAGCAGAATATGAAATTGCTTTTCATCTCCTTCTGTGTTGGAACATGAATGAATATGCACAGTGATGCACTCCTGGAACATAGGTGAAATAAGTGTCCCCTGGGCTGGGAAGAGGATGTCCTTCAGCAGTACCTCCCTATATGTTCACTCTACCTTTTCCTCTCTAAAACTTCTCAGGATGTATTTTATGTGTTATTACCAACATTTGGACATAGGATTGCCATAAAAATTACTGCTCCTGTGGCCAGTAGTGCTAATGAGAGACCTAGTAATTTCTCTTCACATTTAGGGATGAGTTTAGTGTCATGATAAAATGTGCCAGCTTAAACAGGCATATAAGAATTCTTGCCTGTTTTAAGCTATTAAAAGACCAAATATTTCTCACATAAGAGCAGTAGCTCCAGCTATTAATTGTAATTGATGTTTCTAAATTTCTGCCCTTAAACAGGAGAATGTACTGTTCAAAAAATTTGCTAGTTCAGAAAGACAGATTTGCATTTCAGCAGCAAATATGTTTGTTTTAACTTATGTGTACTGTAATAAACAGTGTACCTGTCCAAGATTTTAATTGTTTTTGCTGCTATTATCAAGAATAAACAGGGGATATGTGTCAGATTTTCAGAAAATGACAGAAGTGCTGGCTACCACCCATCTCTAATACTCATTTTGCACCTGTTTCTATTGATAACCTCTCTCTCTCTCTCTCTGATCAGCCTGTTCCAGTGCTCTGTCACCCCCAAAGTTAAGAAGTTTTTCCTTATGTTTAGTTTATGTGGAACTTAAGGGAGCACTGTCACCAGATCACTTGAAAATAAGCAGATCCATCATCACCTGCATACTTACCTTACGAGCCTTTAAACAAAAGCACTTTCAGTTTCATTTAGCTTGGTTAGATTCCTAGAATCTTATGGCTAAAGAGAATATATTTATTTTCCAATCTTCCACAACTTTCACAGGTTTCAGAGATGAGTATAGGGAGCCACAGAGTGACAGGCATAAATATGTCAGTCAAGGTGCAGGGTTGCTGTTTTATCACCTTGCTTATTCCTCGCCATTTTCATCTTGTAGTTACCTAGTGTGTGTCTTGAAGTAGTGGAATTTAATGCTGAATAAAATACCTTTTTTTTTAATAAAAAAAAAGGTGTAGCACATACAAAATTGAAAGGAAAGTAATTAAGTGTAAAATGCTCAGCCTGTTGTTTTAGATGATGCTGTGGGAAAAAATGTCATCTCCACAAATAACATTACCGGTTGTCTCCTTTAATCAGCCAAGCAGCATAAAACCAAAATGATAGTAGAGGCTACTAAAGATACAGCATCTTAAACTTTCTTCCTTTAAACTTTTGCAGTGCAGTCTCTGCAGGAAATATCCCAATGACTTCTTTGGTTTGTGTTCTGAAGGGACGAGCTTTTATTCTCGTGTAGCTTAATCGTCCTTGTGGGATCCACAGGGTTCCTCTCTCTTGGTAGTGACCTGATCACCATTTGGAAAAAGCAGGTTTCTAGTCTTCCATTTAAGGGCAGGAGAATTGCAATTATTTTTTGGTTATCCTCAGTTAATTTCCTTTAAAAATGAAGTTAATATTCCTCTGTCTTCTGCTTTACATCTTCACATTTTCTCTTCTCTTTATTATTGCTGTAGCAAGAGCACGTGACTGGGGACATGCAAGTTTTCATAGCAAAAACTCTTAGTGACTTATCCTGAGGAGCAAGAGTGAAGATCTCCTACTTTTTACCATGTGTTTTGGAGAGCTTTGCAAGTGCAAACCAGAGCTCCAGTAGGTTTGCTTTACCTCTTCCCTGCTTTCAGACACACAGATAAAGGTGTTAATCGTCTGCCTTAGTTTTTAACTTCATTTAATTGAGTTGCTTCATTTGTCTCTTAAGTTATTCCTTTGAATGGCTTTGTTTAGGGGTGGTGAGATGGAGGAACCATCTGCATTAGGTTAATGAATTCAAACTATTTTTTCTTTTATAAAAACATGTGATGTTACAGGACTTGTGAAGTAATTTAGAAGATATTTTTGCTTAAACTGTGCTCTGATCTAGGATTTTGTTTCCTTGTCTTTTTCCAACATTGCATTTGTTCTTGAAAATTAAACAAAAAGCTTGACAAGTGTTGTTGTGTAAAAAAAGTGCAGGCTGCAGCCCATCAGGGTTTATTTTGTCTGATGGATGATACTCAAATTTCAAAATGCTGCTTCTAGAAGCAGGGAAAATATCTCTAAGGAAAACTTTTTTATTTAATTATCTGCTGCCAGATTTTACTGGCAAACAGTGTGTTTTGCCATATGACCTGGCCAAGCTGAAAGTTATTTCAGCAAAAGATAGACATTGATTCTATTGGGAAGGAGAAAAACTTGCAGATTCTGCTTGGGGTTTTGTTGAAACCCTCGTGCTAGTGATGGTCAGAGGACCAGCAGGCTGTTTTTGGTTTAGCTTGACTGTGCTTAGTTACATCAATTTATTATATTGGCTGCATGTAGCCTACTAGGAGAAGAAAGGTAGTGGCTTGTTGGGGGTGTGTGTATAGGGACATAATCTGTTGTGGAAACACCTCTGTAGTAGTTTTGAGAGGTTACTGACAGGTGTTAAGTGTGGGAGATGCAGGTACACAGACTGTGGGAGAAGGAATATTAGGAGGCCCAGGACATGAAATGTAATGAAAGGTTTCAAGGACAGGTATTCTCGCTCCTCTGTATCCCATCAGAGGAATGTGAACAATTTCTGGCCAGTCAATGAAACAACTGAAAATATCAGTGACAGGACAAGTGGCAATGGCTGTAAGCTGAAGCATAGGAGATTCCATGTGAATACAAGAAAAAGTGTTTTCTCAGTTGAGGTGCCAGAGCACTGGCACAGACTGCCCAGAGAGCTTGGGGAGTCTCCTTCTATGGAGGTATTCAAAACCCGTCTGGATGCGCTTCTGTGTGACCTGCTCTAGGGAATCCTGCTGTGGCAGGGGGTTGGACTGGATGATCTTTTGAGGTCCCTTCCAACTCCTAACATTCTGTGATTCTACATGCCATAGGTCTGTAGTGCTTTCTTCCCTGTCTGAATCTTTGACCACACTTATGTCAACTTGCTATTTTAACCAGTAATTTAGTTAGGTGGCAAAAATCTCCATAAATGGCTAGGTGCTGACTCAAATGCATGACATTTGGGGGCCTAAGAGCTGTGGATTTAAGTGAATGCTGCTAGCTTCCCTGTGGTTTTGTGATATCAAGGTTTTTTTAAGAGGTAATTTGATATATGGCTCATCTTTCTCTATCAACTCCCCACAAAACAAGTGGAAAACAGCATGTATTTGTCAAATATATAATATTTGTCAGTCCTATCAGAAAAAAATGAACTTTATCCCGTTTTGACCAGTGCCCTTCACTATATTCTCCAGAATGAGATTGCCTTTCCTGGGAGATTTCACAGAGGAGAGGAAGATTTATATCATTTTTACCATCTTTGGACAGAGCAGTTATTTGCATTCTGGGCTTTGTTTAAAAGACAGTTGGCAAAGATAGTGATCTGTGTTTATTCGGCTTAGTGTGAATAGAAACCTTCCCCTTTGCTACCAGCCAGCATTATCTGTTTTTAAATGTCAAGTACCCTTCAGTGTGCACAAAAGAGAAGATGAGATAGCATTCACATAGCCCCGTGCTGGAAACAGAGGTAGAGCTCCAGGAGATGGGTATTTGCACCTCTGTGCAAGCCTTATGAAGGACACCTGCCCAAATGATCCACAGAGAGCACCTCTGCACACAGACTGTTGTTGTGTTGTATATTGTGTTGAAGTTGTGGTTGTGACATGAGTCTTAAAGCTGAGACTTGGCCTCTTTATTCCTAGGTGTGTTGTCTGCTTTGCTTTCTATCACAGTGGTTCTCAGAATGTCTTATTTTCTTGTTCAAGCATAAGAACACAAAGTTATTCTCAAAAAAAACCCAAACCAAAACCACAACCCTGACACACAGTAAGAAAAAACCCAAAACACAACACAACAAAACAAAAAGCCCTAACCCCTCCTACTCAAAACTAAAAGATAAACCCTCACACACATTCTGGTAATAGCAGGCAAATTTCTTCTTCATCCTTCTGTTACACCCTCCTAATTAATCATGCCTCTTTCTCTTCTGTCAGTATCTGTTGTGTAGTAGTGTGACAGCTTCACCCTAAAGTCTTCCTAAGGTTTTGTGTGTCAGATTTTCATGGCTAGTAATATGTATGCTAATGGAAGTGTCTGATGGATTTCTGGTTCTTGCAAGCAAAGGCAGGAGGATGGCCTTGCAGCACAGAAGATTCAGAGTCATAAGTCAAGGGATCCTGATCAAAGATTGTACAATATCTGTATGTGCACGGGCATATCTTTTGTCTTCTGCTCTCAAAAATCTATAGGCTGTACTTAGATCACAATTTCAAGCTGTATCTTGGCAACAGTGCAGACCAGAAATCAACATTTTGTGCAACTTCGATCTTATTAAGAAAAAATAAAAATCAACTTATCTAAAAAGCTGAAGTGGAATGGTAAGTGCCTTGAAAATGAATGAGTTGGCAAGTCCAGTTTTAATCTCAGTCTAGAGGGAGCTTTAGGAACAAGTTTTAACATACACTCCCAACAATTATTAGGGCTGTATGTTTTTAACACTCTCCTGACAAAGAGTTTGCAAAATTAGTAACTAAAAATATGAATTACTCTCTTGTATAATATAGAATCATAGAATGTTAGGGGTTGGAAGGGACCTAGGAAGATCATCAAGTCCAACCCCCCTGCCAAAGCAGGACACCTTAGATAAGGTCACACAGGAATGAGTCCAGGTGGGCCTTGAATGTCTCCAGAGCAGGAGACTCCACATCCCCCTGGGCTGCCTGTTCCAGTGTTCCCTCACCCTGACTGGGAAAAAATTCTTCCTCATATTAACACTAAACCTCCTATGCTCTAACTTGCTCCCATAGCCCCTTGTTCTAACATTGGATGACAAAAAACAATAAAAAACTGCTCCTGGAGAGTGCCAGGCCTTCACTGCTCCTCAGGACCACCCCCACCTGCTCCAGGAGCTCTCTTGGGATTCGGGGGAGGATCTGGAGGCACTGGCAGCTTCCCTGGGGGGCAGCTTCCCCGGTGTGGGCTGAGGCGGAAGGCCCACACCGACCCACCCCACAGCCGGGCAGGAGCAGCCACCTCCTCTGGGGAGGAGGTAAATATACATTTAATGTTTCACAGAAGAAATGCTATAAATTCTATTGTAAATTAAGAATCATACTAATTTTTTAATAATATCCTTAAAGCAACATTTGCAAGTGTGTTTTTTCATGATCATGTTTGTTGCAGCCTTGAATTAAGTAATGGTGTGGGTTACTGCTCAGTTAAAGCAAATTGTGTTCTCAGTATTGCTGTTATTTGCTACTTAAAATTTGAGTAAATTGATTGCAAAGGAATTCAGACATCAGACATAAAGTCACAGACCATATGTTTTCAGTCAGATGCACCTTTTGTAAACTTGCAGTTTGGCATCATACTGCTCTTGTAATTCTCAACCTGAACCTGGCGTTGCAAACTAGAAGCAATTACAGGAACTCCAAATATTTAGGTAATTCAAGCAGAGTCCCTAAACTAGAGACTGTAACAACCAGAAAGTAAAGAGCTGAAAGAAAAAATGTGACTGTCTAAAAAAACAAAGTTAAAAGGCTGGGGACCTAATGTCCTGGAAGTGAAGACAGTGGTGAGACATTGTAGAAAGAGTGAAGCTTCTGATGGGACTTAGGTTTTAGGCACTTACTATCAAGTAATACTTCATCAACACAGGCACACTGTATGCAATGAACAGCTCAGGGCTAGTGTTAAAAGTTTTTGTATGCTACTTCCTTCTATGTGCTACTATACAAATAAATATTTGGAGAGATTTAAATAGGATTCAAAGCTTTGGTCCTTCATAGTCAACCAAACATCTCTCTCTCCAAGCATCTTCTGCTTCTGGCCTCTGGTTTGTCAGTTTTTTAGATTAACTTTTCCATAGCAGGTCACACTATGGGGGAAAGGAGGGAGAGGGGAAGGTGCTCTTCTATAAAAGGACAGTAGGGAAAGCCTACTACAGTGCTTTAGTCAAATTAAACTAAGTATTCTGATTATGTTTTAATGACTTATTTACAATCAAACAGAAGAAAAACATTGAAGATCATATTGGCAAAGGCACAGATATCTTCTGTAGGTGGTCTAGTTTCACCATATGATAAAATAGTATGTTTCTGCTGTGGCACTTAGTGATTGATTATGTCATATAAGAACAAAGCAATTAGGTTAATTTACACATCAATTAGTTTGTTGCCTTCTTTTTGTATGGTCTCTAATGCCTTTGCTTGAAAAATGGAGTGTGTGCTTTTGGAGGAGTTTCATTTCACTAATTGAAATCCGAGTGCACACATTCCAACACCTGCCTTGTATGTGAAATCCAGTCTCCCTTCTGAACAAATACAAGCCCTCTGGTAGTTTGAGAGGACACTTACAAGGAAATAACACCTGAAGCATTCCACAGTTTACAAGATTTTATCCCCATATATAGCTGGGAATTTGTTCATAAATTATTGGCCTCTGTTTATGCCAGTGGCAGCTTTGGTAGGTTGATGCATCAAGCTGTGCAGCATTCAAGGGAGAAAGGGAGGCTTTGAGCCTCTGGAAAGTGAGTGTTTCCTGGGACTTTGTGCTTGTGAAGTTCTCAGTCTCTTATGTTTAAGATGACATACATCTGGATGTGGTCTGTTTATTTCATGTTGGTACCTTCATAGACAAGATCCAGCTAACAGTTGAGCTCAAAATGTTAGACCTACAGTTCTTGGGTACCTTTTATGCAGTTAATCTGAAAGGAAGGTTTTTTATTTCTTCAGTTTTATAGAGTTCATTTAGGATCAGTTTTGCCTGAAGTCTGGAAAGTGTGTCTAACTGTGGAAGCAACGCATATAATTTCTTTCTTTCTTACTTCTTGCTTGAAAACACTGCTCTTTTTTTTTCAGTTCAGCAGTTTCTCTAGATATAGGGTTTAAATTTTAGGTTGCCTTTTGTGTAGTCAGGAGTTGGATTCTATGATCCCCATGGGTTTCTTCCTACTCAAGATATTCTATGAGACTCCTTGATAACATAAAATAAATCTATGTATGCACATGCACACATAGTCAGACACACACAGAAATACTCAGCTAGCAAGTAAACAACCTATTTGCAGCTGCTGTGCCAGGAGCAGCATGAAGTTTTTTATCAGCAAACTTCACTAAATAACTGATGTATTTCATTAGCATTAGTGCTGGATTTCTCATGTTGTTTTGTTACTTTAGTTTAAATCAGGCTTTTGAAGTCATTTTGGCCATTCATGTTTGACAGTGGAATTGGAAATTCTGTAACAGGTAATTCCATAATGTTTCCTAAAATCTATATAGAAAAATCCAATTTAAGCATTTAAGAAAACACTAGTAGATTGCTGTCTTTAAAGATTGTATCTGTAGTAACATGCATGTTCTAGATTTCTTTATAAATTATGTCCCTAAATCCACTATATGCTTTCATTTATTGGTCATAAAAGAGGATTTAACATGAAAGCTCTTTAAACCATAACAGTGGGTTCCAGCTATTTTATGTGATAATGAAATAGAATGAGTTTTAAAGTTGCAACTTCTTCCTGATGTATTAATCATATTCCCTACATAAAGTAGATGGAAGCTATCCTCTGAATTTAAGCACAACCCTCTTCTACTCCTTACTCTTAAACTGAAAGAGAGCAGTGAGAAGAGATACATGTGTTTAATGATATTCTTTCACCAACATGAAGGTCCATTGTGTTGATTCCATTAAAGAGTATTGAATGTTGTCTTCACTTAGAAAGCTGTATTTGTAATTACTGGTTATTTTTCTGATTATATTATATTACAGATTATACATTATTATGTAAAAGTGTCCAGAGCTATTGATGTATTTTAGGATTATGAGTTGGGATTTTCTGAACACCCACAGAGTTTTAACTAACTGTTGCACAGTTAACTCTAACTGCTCAGCTTTGCTGACCTCTTCCTTCTAGGCCCTGTATTTGGCTGACATCTAATCCTGTAGGCATTTTGCTGGTGGAAGAATGTGTGACTAGAGCATGGTAACCTATAAGATGATGATTTAGATATCTGTATCTGTTCTGAAGCCTTGGCATGGTTGGATGCCAGGACAATTCTGTAATTAAACTCAATCCAGAGAGAGTTCCCTGAATCACCAGCCCAGGGTGAAGGCAGGTAATGGTTGGGATGTAACAAAAGCAAGCAGAATGCTGAAGATAATCCACTTTGGATATTTTAGCAAACATTAATTAGACAAAGCTTTAAAACTGACTGTTCTGTGTCTCAGATGAACCTCTCAGCCAACATAAGGTATAATGAACTGCCTGCTCTCTTCACAAAAGTGTTCTTATAGCTTCATCAAAAGACACTATCTTGGTTTATGCAGTAGTAATGTGGTTTCATTCTTCACAAATATTTAAAACTGAAGTCAGACAGGACTCAAAGTGGGTGATTGTCTCCTTTATAAAGTGTATGAATTCTCCACTTAATTTTCTGGTCTCATTGGAAGTCCATCTGACCTGTCTAACTCATGTCTGTGAACTCTGCCAGGCACTGAGCACATACTTGTTGCAAACCCTGCTATCCTTTTGTCTTTTAGTGCATTTAACTTTAGCTGTTAACATATGTGCCTTCTGAAGCCTATGCTAACAGTTCTGTAGTTTCTTCCTGGGCACAGAACTTTTTCTCATTTGAAATGTAGAACATTTTGAGCAGAATTTTGAAAAGCTTTGGTAGCAAAATTCTTGCCCTGTAGTAGGGATTATTTGACAATAAGTTTCTAAGTAAGGGAAACTAGATTGGTAACTGAATGAAAGGACTTCACTTCTGCTTCTTTGAAGGCAGCCATCATATATCCAATATCCATCTTGATTTTTCAGCTTTTTTTAGGCATTTTTTAACCTTAAAAATGCTTGAAAGTTTTATGTTCTGTTTGCACAATTTCTAAAAGCAAGACTCAAGCATGTAGAGCAGAGAGCAAAGATGAAATGTTTGGACCTAGAAGGTGATGTTGGCAACACAGATTTATATTTCTTTTCCCCAATTCTGTAAAGTTTGCTGGGCACACTTGGGTGCCTGTTGTCTTTAGTAACTTAGACCTATTTTTTGTCATTGTAGTCTTGGGTCTAGCTGGTCAGCTCTGTGGAGTGCATTTGGAATGAGATTTGGAGAGGGCACCAAGTACCTTTAGCTTGTGTCAGTGCTGAGGCAATGTCCAGTCAGAAGTACATAGTGTTTACAAAGGCTGCAATGACTGCATGTAAGTTTATCCTTTGTCCAAACAACATGTAAGCCTTCTTTTGTTTATATTCCAACCAGACATGTATTATGAGTTACTGCTTGCTTCTGGGCATAATTAACCTGCAATTTATATTGTGCATACCAGTTTTAAGATAGCTTCAGGAATGGTGCCTTGATGAACAGGGTTTTATGGGGAAAAAAAAAGAAATACTCAAACTCTACCAAACTTTTAATGCCCAAATAAGCTCATTTACTTTTCCAGGTTTGTCTGCCATGCCTTATTTACTACAGCCCAGTTAGTACTTCAAATAGAAGACATCCCTTTTCCAAGCAGCTATTTTTTGGGACGTTATCTGATTACTGTGTGATGTTACATTATCTTATTTGTATCACATTTAGATTTTCCTAATAGGTTGAAGGAGGAAGAAAAGGACTGAAATCTCAAGTGTTGTATTTTTATGTGCAGGATCAGGGGATATAAACAGAGCTCTTGACTCCTTTAGAATTTAGAGAATGGAAAGCAATGTTTGACATGCCCTTATCAGCTGTACTTCACCAGCAGCTGAAAACTGGAGAGCTCCCCCCCCAGCCCCCAGCTTTCTTTTGTTTAAATTTGATTCCATATTTCATGATCACCAGGTTCTAGCCCAAAGGAAAGCTTTATGGCTGTGATATAAACCTTTGAAAGAAAAGGGGTTATAATGGAAAAGACTGACAGTCTCTTAACTTACAGCAGCACTATCCATTACAGTTTAGGTGTACATTTGTGTGTGGGTGGATAGTTTGATAGTGACAGATACCCAACATCAGTTTCTAAAAGGCTGACCTTGAAAAATCATAGCATCAGAGTACCAATAAGTGATACATTGTTCTAACAGCTGTAAAATGTCAAACAATATGTACTTTATGACACAACATGGTTTAATGTTCTGAGAGATCATCCCTATGACTTCTGAAATATTCTCTGTTAGATCAGAAATAACGCTGAGAAATTGAGAGACAGACAGAGGTATCAATTTGAATGCCAAAGAATGTTAATATGTGTAATTAGCCAAGTGTTTTTGTCCTGGTTACATTTTTATCTTCTTAATACTGCAAAGACAGTACTCATTTTCAGAAGAAAGTGTGGCAGTTTTTATCCTCCTTGACTGGAGCTTGAGAATGTTTAGGCACCTAGCAGTACCTTATTTCATATGCCCGTTGGAATACTTAGGAACATGCTTTTACAAGTCTGTGCCTCAGTTCTGCTAAATATGGCTGCAGGCCTTTCACTTCTCCAAAATGTGTCCATGTATTTCAGCTGTAGACTGTTTGGGATAGAACATGTCTTCTTACCAGGTGAGAGTAGGAAGAGCTTACTCAGACATGAAGTTTCAGTCAGGGCTGATTGTACATCCTTGTCAGAGAGCCACAGAGTGCCCTGAACTGAGTTTTGTCCCTGTTTGAAGTAGGTGTATTTGTCTCTAAAAATCAGAAGTAATTGTTCTTATGTGTCTTATATGGTGCAGCTGAGGACTCTTTCTCAAAGTAATAATTAGTGATTTTTCTCAAAGAGAAGAGCTTTCATCTGTTTGCTCTGGGTGAGAAAAATGAGAAGTCTGGATGGGAGAAAAAAGTGTGGATGAAGGCTATCTAGATTTATACTTAAAAGGTTATATTTCAGAATATAACCTTTCCCCACAGCTAATAATATTTTCCTAGTGTAAAAGTACATATGTTTCCTGGTGGCCCAAGTTATTTTCCTGAACTATTTATGAAGATCAAATTTATATGTGTTTCTATAGGAGTGTGTCTGTGAATTTCATAGCTATATATACATATATAAAATATATGTGTGTATATATGCATGATGTATTTATATATGAATATATAGATGTACAGTTGCACACTCAAGCACTGAAAACAAGTGATTTCAGGCTTTTTCTAAGACTCTGCTTCAGAAGATAAGCACCCAGGGAAGAAAGAAGGAATGTTCAGCTCTTCCCATAGAGACTGGGTTTTTTGCTCTGCCCACAGTGTTCCCTGAGTTCTGTTCCAGTAAGCTAGTACCAAGAAGTGCAGACTCTGTGGGACCAATCATATCAGTTTAGGCTCATTGTGCTATAGCAATGTCTTGAACACTGCTGATTAAAAATAAGAAGATTAAATACCACATAATCTGGGGATCTTTATGTAAGTGAAGTTCAAATCACCATAAGCTCTTCAAATCATTGATCTGAGGATCAGTAAGAAGGAAGAATAACTTAGACTAGCTCAAGTTGTAAATCTTTTGGGCTTTGTTTTTCCTTTTTCTTTTTTCCAATAAAACCCTTCAAAGGTACTTTGGAATGAGAAAGTTGTTCTGCCTTCTTCAAGAAAAGAAGCTTTGAAAGCTGTGTCTCTTCCTCAGTTAGCTAACATGCAGTAGCTTTGGATTTATGGAGGCTGTTAAAATGCTAGAAGTCACTGATTGATTAGTTTTATGCTCTCTCACTATTTCAATAAATACTGCTTTTGAAATAGATCTCTAGCTTAATGGCACTGCCATTTTGCTAAATGTGGGTATTGTAGCTTATGATGTTGTATCTGTTAGAGATGAGGAAACATACTCATGTAGTGTTCCCATCCAATTTGCCTGTGCTGACAACCATACCATGCCAGGGGATCATTTGAGAGAGTGACAGCTGCTTTGGGTCAAGCCATTTCAGCAATGCTTTAACACAGCCTGATTTCCAGTGCCCAGGAATATTTCCAGGCATGGTTTTATTAATGTAGGACCATAGCCTAAATGTGTGTGTATGTCAGGCAACTTTAGAGCTCAGACAGGAGCAATATATTCAAAAGTGGCCAAATTACTTTTTGGAAGTATTTTACATCAGTAATAGTATAGAATTAATATTGTCACTTAAATGAAATACATTGTCTTCAGTCATTAAAATAGACCTTTTGAAGCTTTTTATCTACAGTTTCACAAGTTTGTCACAGATAACATTTGCCAGTGAAATGTTTTTATTACAACAAATACATCTTTGGAAGGTGGAGGGGGGTGGCCATCTCTAAGGAGATCCTTCACGACCAGTTGAGGAACCAGCCCCTTCTCCAGCTTCTGAGGTAAAGAGGTGTTTTACCTGTAAGGGGAAACTTCTAATTTTAATAGGAACTTTTTCATAGGAGCTTTTTTCTTCTTCCCCCCCCCAAGTCTCTGCTGGTGCTTTGAGATGAATTGCAGTGGATTACCATATAATACTGTAATAGAGCACCTGGACATTGTTAATAATGGACCTGATGAAGTAGCAGTTCTGGAATGAATCTAAAATGAGCTTTTTCCTGCAGTGAGTAGAAGATGTATCAGACAGTAAAGAGTTTTTCTGCCACAGATCAATTATATTCTTTTCAAACCATTTAGAGGTACTATATGATCTGAATACTCACTGTATACCAACTCAGAGTCACTATTTTCCAGTAGCAATTGAGTTAGATTTTAAACTCTTATGAGCATGAGTGGTGATATGTTGTTATGGTCCTTTTCATGCTTTGCTACAGGTTCTGTGTGTGTTTAGCAGTGTGATGTCAGCATAAAGCCCACTGAAGTCAGTGATGGTATTTCCTTCAGCTGAAATTAATATTTGCTGTATTTCCAGTACATTTATAGCTTATACATAAACCCTGTGTCTCTTCTTTGTAAGAGAAGATGATGATAGTTCTCCAGGAGGACTTTCCAAGAGCATGTTTCCTTCCTCCTCACTGGTGCAGCAGGGTATTACTGTTCTTAGCAGGCTCTTCTCCCTGACAATGTGCTGTAGAAGACTCCTTCAGGGAGGCATTATGTCTTAAGTTCATCCTTTCTCAGTGTCAGGAGGGTACCCAAATAAGATGCCTGTTTAGCAGCATGAGGAAGAAACTTTGGTGGGACTCACAAAGTGAACATGGAGAAGGAATAATTTGTCTTCCAGCCTGCAGGCACTGGGCAGGAAAAAAAGAGGACTTTGTTGTTTCATCTTACTCAATTTAAATAATGTGCTTTTCTGGCTACATATATCTTGCTCAACTATAGATTCCAATATCTGGAATATGGCTTCTTTTATAAACCTTGCAAAGTAATCTATGGTATGAAACCTCAGTTAAAAGTTCATTTATACCTGAGGCTCCTTTAATAAAGGCAGTGAATCAGCAGTGGCTTAGTATCCTTCAGTCTAAAGCATATTTACCCTCCACCTCAGACTATTACTTTAACAGATGCAAACTACTTTATTCACAGAGTTGTTTCCATGTATTATAGAATTAAAATAGACCAATTTCACTGTTTTATGAGAGTCTTGAAAAGCCTGGATTAGAAAATTTTAGTTTGATTGACCATCTTGAGCATGTGTCCATATCTGTGCCCTCTGTGCTGCATTTCTTATCTAACACATTGCCCCTGCTGCAAATTACATAATTTGTAAAATATAAAAATGAACAATCCATCAAAGAAAATTCTAGCAGCCTGATTTCCAGTTTGTCAGTATGGCATTGGGACTTGCTTATCTGGATAAATCAGATTAGCTGCTCTTTGTACGTGGTTTCTATGAATTTAGAGCTAAACAAAATGTCATGTGGAAAAATATTCTTTGTCTTTCCAAAATATGGCAATTCTTAAAATTAAGAATCAGTTTTGTGTTGCATGAAAATTCAAATGGAACAGAAAATTGGACCTATATATTAAATGAATAATAATTGTCATTTTCTTCACCACTTATGCTAACATCTTTAATTATAGTGAGTTAATTTAGCATGAACATGGATGTCATTCATTGCTGTTACAACACTTTTGTAATTTGGTACTAGTTAATATACTGCTATTGCACAGCACAGTCATGTTCTCAGATGCATTCCCCATTCAGATTTGCCCATTTTTCTTGCTGGTCAAAGAAAGCTGGTGCATCTCTATTGAAATTATTTTTCTACTATTAAACTTTTGTTTGATCATGACTGATTTTGACTGGTTGAATCTATGACCTCTGGCTGATAGAATCACACAGGTGGGAAGGGGTGTCTACAGATGTCTGTTCCAAGCCTTTGCTCAAAGCAGGACCAACTAAAGCAGGTTATTCAGGGCCTTGCCATGTTGCAGGTGTCTCCAAGGATGGGTGTTTCATAGCATCTCTGAGCCACTGTTCTGTTGGTTGATCACTCTCATGGTAATAAGTAAAGAGAAATAGACATTTCTTATACCAGGTTACAATTTCCTGTAATCCAGCCTCTGCCCATTGCCTTTCATCCTACTACTGCTCTGCATCCCTGAGGAGAGTCTGGCTCCATCATCTCTGCACCCTCCTAGTGAGGACATTGCTCTTGCCAGCAATGGGCTTCCTTTCTCCTTCTCTTTGGAAGGCTGAGCAAGGCTGATTCTCTTAACCTCTCCTCACCTATTGTACACCTCAGCCCTCTCACCGTCTTGTTAGTCTTCTCTGGACTTACTCCACCATGGCAAAGTCTTACAGGGTATCTCACTCTAGTGTTAAAGGAACATATCATGTATGCAGCAAAACAATGGTATTCCATTACCTCCAGAGTCTATCAAAGTCTTTCCAAATAATTTTATTGTCTTTAATGGATTCTTAACTGCAACTTAATGTTTTGTTTCATTTTCTACTTGAATAGCTTCAATGGTAACTAACTTCAGAGTGAGTACAGATTAATTAAATTTTAAAGTTCATTTTATAGAACAGCAGGTTCATCTGTCACTGAGCCAGCCCAGAAGGACTTTCTTTGGGGGTTTTCTTCTCTTTTTGAGTTCTAAGTCAAAGCATATGGAAGAACATGATTTAGGTTTTGAAGGGCATGGGATAGAGCACAGTTTCAGTTCCTGTAGAAAATGATACATCTATAAATGCATATTTTCCTGCTAACACCATATGGCTATAAGTACATTATAAAGGCCACTCATGCTAGCAGGCTCAGACAGTGAATGTGTAATGTATCTTTAAATTCAAAGGAAATATAAGCCAAAAATCACTGAGTTCATATTTCAGTGTTGGTCTTTCTGTTTTTTTCTTGTAAGGAACCTGTCTCTGAAGCTGTCGAAAGAGGTGGACCAAGGAGAAGCCAGGTACCCCCGTGTTAGCCAGCTGGCTGGCAGCCCATCTGTGGAGTGGCCTTTTACTGGTGTGGAAGAAGGTGGAGGCATTGAATCTTTGCCCTTCAGATTGATGCTGCAAGATTGCACAGCTGTAAAGACATTGCTTCTGAAAATGAAAAGGGTTCTTCAAGAGGTAACCTCTCATTAATTTTTTAAGTAATAGCATTCAATATTAAGGAGCTAAGCAGAAGGAAAGGATCAGAAAAATTTATGGACTTGATTTCTCTTAATATGTCTTGAATATGTAGAATTCATGCAGATTTATAAATAGTAGTGCCTCAACATGGTAGAGGTCAGAAAGTTTATACTATAGCAGAATTTAACTGATACTGCCATCTAGGTGTACAGAGCATAAAGCTTTTCTTGAGCTTTTGCCAGAAAAGGAGATAGGGGCAATGAACTACTTTAGATGAGAATAAATTGTATTGTTTTCCTCTAGTATTTTAGAGCTTTTTAGTTTTCTTACTATA
Organism: Galbula dea; assembly: GCA_013399015.1. Classification (NCBI taxonomy): domain Eukaryota; kingdom Metazoa; phylum Chordata; class Aves; order Piciformes; family Galbulidae; genus Galbula; species Galbula dea. The sequence continues at coordinate 1,028,141 of VWZX01009879.1, read as the reverse complement.
TTTGTTAATGAATATGAAGTTGCATACAGCTTGTTCAGAGGAGAGATGGAAAAGAAGTAAATGTTCTCTTACCTTTAACACTGAAATGAAAGGTTACTGGCTTGAGTTTGTAAGTGATAGCTGAAATCAGATTTCTTAGGCCATTCTAACAGTTTCAAGAGTATTGATTTGTCCTGTCCTATATTCTTCTGCTTCCCCCATGGAATGCTGTTGTTGCTTTGAAAATTTTCTTTTGCATCCAGTTCCCTTTAGGATTTTAGAAGAAATCAAATCATTATTTGACTGGGGTTTTGACACTTCCCAGCTGTGGAGCTTTGACTTGGATACGTTTTTGACAAGCTTTCATCTTCACGTTAGTGAACTGCAGCATGTATCTTCTTTGAGATCTATATGAAGCAGAATGTTTTGGTTTGGTTTTCATCTATATAGTTCATAGAATTACAGTATAATTTAGGTTCAGAGGGAACCCTGGAGGTCCAACCCCTTTACTCTAAGCAAGGTCAACTTAGAACAAGTTGCTCACGTCCTTGTCCGCTTAAGTTTTTGGTACCTTACTGGGATTTCCACATCCTCTCTGGGAAACTGTTCCATAATTTAACTACATCACTGTAATTTTTTCCCTAAGATAAAATGAGAATTTCCCTTTTTACAACTTTGTCATATGGTGAAGTGCCAGTCACTTAACAGAGATATTTAAATACCAAAGTAATGCTGTGACAAGTTGAGGTTTTTTTACTGCTCACTTCTTGATTATCTGTATCTAAATTCAACTGATTGCTGGTCTGCCTGAGAAGGTTTGTTAAGCATTTAGCCATGATACTTATCCATTAGCCCTCTTAACACATTTGTGCTGGATACCTGGCTTCATGCCTTCCAGTTACCTTCAGTTCACCAGAAGTTTTATGTATGCTATTGGGCTGCTTAATGGACTTCTGTTTTGCTGAATCCAGAATTGAAATCATTAATTCTCTGTCAGTTCCTGCTTATATAATGTCAGAATATAGAGTGAATTTAAAAGTTCTGTCTGCTGAGAAGGATTTGTAACCTTAAATAATAAGTATTGCTATATTACATGACATAGCAGTTGTAACATTCTACTGGTAACATTGGCAGCATGCTCTGTTGCTTCTAGTGTGAACGCTCCTATGTTTTGCTCAGGAAAGTTCCTTCTTACTGTGATGGTAAATGTAAGATTTTAACTTTTGAAGTTCCATTGGACTTGTGTAAGAACCTACTGTGATTTTCTGTATGGGGATGTGTTGTACCTTGTAGTACTTTAAAAGCATTCACCAGGTGATCTTCATAAAAGGAAAACAAGGTATTTCATGTGACTCACTGGAATTTCATGTCCAAGTGCTAATACCTCCTTTACAGAACTCATTCATCTTAATCAGTCTTTTACTTACTTGTTCTTCTGATCTTTCAAGGTCCCTTCCAACTCCTAACATTCTGTGATTCTGTGATGTAATTTCCATCTCTTCATGTGTCTTTAACACAGTGTGATTCTCTCCTTTCCTTTTCTTTTTGTCTTGCCTTCCTTATAAAACCAAAATGGCCCTTCTCTAATTTTACAGTTGGCTGTTACATGTGATGCATATGTAACACACACGTGCTGTAATCTACCTCCCTGTTTCAGCACCTTTGGGATGGAGTATCCTAGTAGTAGTACACAGCTAAACAAAACTCTGACATAGCTAGAATGAAATGACCAATCTGATTATTATGGGCATTTTTTGCTACCTTGAGTTGTTATTTGTATTTTGTTTTTAATGAGTGATTTTTAGTAGTGATAGAAAAGTTATGGAAAATACTGTAAAATGAAATGAGTGTCCTTTTTGGTAGCCCTGTCTCAGAAATAGCTGTTTGATATCCTGTGCAATACTCTGCTTCTACTGGAATAAATAGACATGCTAATTCTTGAAAGAAAAAGTTCCTTTTCAATGTCACTGTTAAACTGCAGTTTTCTTATCTCCATAAAGAGCTAACAAACCCATCCACACTGTACAGTAGGCATCACCTATGATACAGTTTTAGGAGAGTGAAAGAGCAGTAACAACCAAATATTCACAAACAATCTTTAGAACACATTAAAATATTAGGAACCAAAACCAGGATGTGGTTCAAAAGAACATAAGTAGCTAGTATGAACAACCAAAGAGAAGATGACCTTGAAATATATTGCAAATTGATATTGGAATCACACAACTTGATTATCTTCTGCCATATAGACATTTATACATTTATGTCACTTCTGAATTATTAGTGAAAGATTCCAGGAAAATATAATTCCATCAAATTGAGATATTGTGTTGAAGGATCTGATAAATAAGTCATCTGAGCATATCTGGCAGGCAGTTTCCATGGAGAAGGTACCCTGCTTCCATTGTAACTGGATGTAATTTCTTCATCCAAAAATCACTTCCACCCCAACCAGTGTTATAAATCAACCAACAGTATAGAATTAAAAGTCATCAAAGAAAAATTCTTGCCTTGCCATGGAATGCTTGTGTATTTTTAGATGTATTCAAACATAGTCTCTGGCAGGCTTATGTGGGATAGAAGTGAAATATTTCATCCCTATTAACAGTATAAAATAACTATATTTCTTTATAAAAATAATGTCATATATTTCCATCCACTTTAAAAAATATAGGAAGCATACAATCTACATGGGGAACAATTGCACCAGTTAGCCAACAAAAAGCTGCAGTATTTCTGCTTTATAGCTGATGTTCCCCACAGAAGAAGATATTCCAGTAGTGTACAGCTCTTAATAAATATTGAAAAATAACATGTTAATTGAGTTAAAATATTAGCCCTGATATTCAGTATAATCCTTCTTCTTAAGCACTAAGCACTGCTTCTCAGGAATAATTTAATTAGGATCTGCCACAATGCAATACTAGCTGGAAGAATATACTGTTTTTTTCATTGCACTTGCTTGTAATTGAAGAATGTAAATGGAAAAACTGCATACAATATATGCTGTACTGTGCTGCTGATTTATAAAGCTGTGAATTTAGCTTTTTATTAGTCTTATCATGAAAAGGGAAATTGAAGACATGGCAGTAACTTGCAAGATTGAGAATGTTATTAGGTAATGTATTTAGTAAAAGACTAATGAATGATCACTCAATTAAGAGAATTAATTACCATTTCAGTTACAGTGAAAAAGCCTTGAATATGTCTACTAATAATTCTTTAGAGCTTTGGGCCTGCAAGTCTCATAAGGCAGATTGTCCCCTAATGTTTTGAGAGCCAAAGTGAACAAATCTGAAGGCAGACTGGGGGACTCTGGCACACAAGGAAACTCAGTGATCCACCAGAAAATGGTCCAGAAAGTGTGGCTGGAGATGTTTGTCAGCTTATTCTCATGGATGTCCCATTTCTGACAGACAAATCTGCAATAAAATGGTGTAACCAATACTTCTGAGAATTTCATGAAGAAGCATTACCAGAGATGAGCAGCACAGGCAGCTTGATAAAAACCACTTCAGCAGATAAGACAATGCAAGCTGCCATGCAGACCGTCTGTGATTTCCAATTAGTTTTTGGTCTCCCTTTTCTCTCCATCTCACTGGTGTTTACTGAATTGTTTTGTTTTTTGCTTTCTTTCTTCCAAGTCTGCTTGGTGTTGACCTTTTCTTCAGTAATAACTCCTCTCATTCAGGGAGAAAAAGGAAACAAAAAACAGAAGGAAATGGGGAGTTGGATGGATGACATTGGTAGGTTTGCCCTCATCTCAGACATGGGTTCTTCACTTTTTGACTTCAGGCAGGCTTTTCTGCTCTGAACTGGCCTTCAACTCAGAATCTGTTGTCATCTTTTCTTTCTTATATGCTGTGCTATGCTTTTTATGTTTTGCTACACTTCTGGCCACTAATTGATTGTGTATAGTCAATGAGCTTCTACAAATCAGACTGTAGCTTCTTCCTCACTTATGCTATCAACAGTAATGAATACTTAATGCCTCTTTCCAAAACAGTATATGGATTTTCCTCTGCTCTTCCAGATTAGACCAAAATTATTTCCATCTATTAACTTTTTTATGATTTGAGTTATGGCTCACTGAGGCAATGTTGAAGGCTGGCTAATTGAGAGGACTTTTAAGAGCTTTGCCTTTGCTGAAATGGTTGCTAGAACATTTCAGGCAGAGACATATGAGGAAAATTAATTTTTTGAGTCATTATGCTGAAATAAACATAGTGAAAAAATACAGCACTTTTGGGAAGGAATCCATTTAGTCAGTAATGATTTTTTGTTTTTGTTCAAACTTCAGATGTTGAGCTTGTTGATTAATTTTACTGAATGTCACAATAAAAAGAAAATCTTGCCTACATTTAGGCTTATTTCTAGAGGTCACATTTTCTCTGTGTTCTTTATGGAAGTAGTTATCAACTACGTAATTCTACTTCTAGATATTTTTATGGGCCTGTCAAAAGTGACCTTAGTGGTTGCTAATCAAGAAAATTAAGATACATTATCTGTATGTTTATGTAATTTGTAATATAAATTATTCAGTGCCTGCCTATGCTGCTTTCACAGCTCTGCAAAACACCATGCAGGCTGTGGAGCTTTAGAAATGTAAGCTAATTGCTATGATTAGCAATAGGGATAAGTCATTTTGGACATATATTGCATGGTGTGTTTTCCTAATTAATCATTTATTTTACTGAGAGAAATTGCAGCTATCTGTGGCTGTCATTAAACCTTAATGTATCCAATTCAGTGTTTTCAGGCTGAGCTTGAAAAAGTGAGAAATGTGGAAAAGATGTCCAAATCACTGTGAGACTGGCCAGGACAGTTGCCTGAGACTTGGGGGACAGAGAGCACTCAGTCTGCAATTAGCCTGTTGGATGTCACTGGCTACATTACTTCTCCCTATGCATCGTTCACCTCATCAGTACAATAAGCATAATTATAGAGTCTTCTTTTATGCTGCACTTGCAGTCTACTAATGGAACATGTTAAAAGAAACCTAAGTGGTGTTTGTGATCATAGAATTGTAGCCTGATTGCTAAGCAATATACAACTGACCTTAAACTATAGTTTTTAAAGACATTGTAGCATTTGCTGCAGTCCACTATGAAATGTAGTGTGTTTACTAATATTGCCTGTTAGACACTTAGGAAGCAATTGCAAGGTTAATACACTGTAAAATACTGCAGGTTTTCTTCCTTTAAGTAACTTTCTAATTAACCACTGTAGCATTACTGATTTATTCTAACAACTCTGCATTTAATGCAGTCCCTTTTATCAAGTAGTTCATGCTGGAAATTGGTAATTCCTTCATTTCATGGTGTGTTGACACTGCATATACCCCTAAATTTAAATAACTAATAAAAAAAATGTACTAGATTTAGTAATAGGATTTAACTTTATCATATTAAACTGCTTTTTCACTTGGAGATACACGTTGGCTTACCATTGCCCAGCTGCTTGCACAAAGACAGCCCAACACCCCACTGGCACACTTTGAGTGTATTTTCTAGCAGCATATCATGCAGTAATGGAGAGTATTGGGAGCTCATGGATCTAACCAGATGACCTCTGTGGCACTGAAGATGTGGCACTGAATTTCCTGCAAATTCACTGGGGTTGTAGATGGGAAAATACCAACTTGTCGAACAGTTCTGTAACTTAGAAAGGGGCACTGATTGTGAGGCTTATAGCTGGTGCTGTTGCTTTCAAGTCCAAAGTTTTCAAGTTTTGGTTAAACCCCAAAAGAATTATCCTCATTTAAATATTTTCTCAATTTCTGAAGTTTCACAGGCCTGTGTTCCTGGTACATTAAGGTATTTTCCTCCTCATGATAGCTTTCAGAGATTCTCTGACATGGAAAAATGACTGGCTATAGAGATAACGCAGTAGAACTGATGATATGCAACTGTTGCCAGAAGTGGATGTACAAGCAGAATAAAAATGGAGTAGATAAAAATGTAAATCTGTTATTCAGGTAACAGAGTCCCAACTGTGCATGTAGCTACCCATTTCAATATTTGTGTTTGTATGTGATCATATAGATAATTAATTATCTCTTACCCTTGATCAGCCAAAATTTACAAAACAAGTGCTAGTGTAGTCAGAGGAGAAATTCTCACAGTTCACAGCATGGATCTTGGCATAGCTCTGTGCTGCAGATTTATTTAATGTTTTCTCTGCACAGTGCATGCCATTACTTTGTAGCCCAGGTTGGCAGAACAGTGCTGATCATTTTCCTAGTGGAAGAAAGGAAATATGTGAAAACTGTTGATACGGCATGCTTACATAAATTTATGGATTTGGGGCCAAAAGAATATGCTGCTTTTGCACAGTCTGCCTCCACTTTACTTCATGAAGGTGAAGTAATTTTTTGAAGGGTGACATGATGATTACTACAGCCAGAAAGGGAAACTTTTCTTTTTAGAAGATTTAGAAGTCACTCATTGGGGACATATTCTACAGCTGGTTTTGTAATTGTCCAGAGCTATTTGGTAGGAATGCGTGTTCTTTATGAACAAGTGGTGTAGATAAAGAAGTATTGTGTATGTCCAACAATCTGTATTCCTCTCCTTTATATGTATTATTTATATTAATATTTATATAATTTATATTTGTAATACAAATATGGCAGTGCTTTTCCTTCAGTTAGGAGCTCAGCTGGGTGTGGAGTAGCATAAGTCCATTTCATCCAGCTGGTGCTTGGGGCCTTCTCACAAAGCTCTGGTCTCTTCATGTTTCTTTGTCCTTTTGTTTTCAAGTTCACAGTGAGCTCCCCTTACAGAGACAGTAATTGTCCATGTGATTAAGAGCTCAAATGCAGAGTTAGATCTTGCCTCAGAAATTGTTTATTTATCTATCTATTTAAATTGAAAACTCTCCTCTGTTTTTACTCCTGGACTTAATACAAATTTTTGGGAAGTTGTAAGGTAAAAGCAATATCCTCATTTATAAGCTTAAAAGAAGGGATTGTTCTTTTTATCAACAGTAGATATGTCAAATCCATGTGAAGATAGTCAAGACAGGAACAAAGATACCTTCTGAAGTAACTGATGTTGCCTCAGTAGAAACTGAGCATGTCATAAAGCAGCTAAGCAAAGATACAGTTTGACAACTTGCCTTTTCTGAGCAGGATAGAGATAACTAGAATGAATGTGGCTAGCCAAGGATCACTTATATTCTAGGATTTTTATTTTTCTTATTCTTTTACTTTTCTCTATTATTCCTGTTCCTATTGATCAAATCATTGATGATTTTTTAATTCATATGATTTTTTTAGATGAGGGAAAAGCTCTGAGGTCACAGCTATAAAATGCCACCGTTTATCTTACAGGTTTCTACTTCTTGCCACCCCATGCAAAATCTCTTCTAATAATTGTTTTTCACTTTTGATTGAAACTGTTTTATGAAATAAATGCTTGTATCTCCAGTGTATAGCCATGCCAGCCTTGCTCATCTGTGTAAGACCCTTGCTTCTGTTAAACTTCTAGCAGTAGGATAGAGCAAGGAAGCAGTGTTTGTGTCAGTCCTTTTGGTAGGAGAATGAGCATTTTTCTCTCTAAAGGCCTCTGGGGTTAGAAGACCTAGCAGGTTTTTTTGCATCTACACTTTGTGATTCAGCTTTGGATGTCCTAAACTTGTACACCTAGCCTGTCTGATACTTAGTTTCTCATGCACAGTGCTATGGAGCTACAGCTGCTTTCAAGATAAAACTAGCATGGTGCATGTAGAGAGACACAGTTTAGTGTGTTTGGATGTTTTATAGATAAAAGATCTAACCAAAATCAAGTGTTTGGCCCCACTCATGTGAGACCTCTCCTGATTTGCCCTATCAGAAGTAAGAACTTTGTATTCCTTTTGTGTAGGCTACATTGACATTTAAACAGAGAGAGAGCTTTTTTGGAGGAGTCAAACTGAACATCCAATGTAAAGTTTAAAATAACCCAGGATAAAAATACTGCCAATCATACTGGCTTTGTAGAACCAGTCAGCTATCATAAGTATGTCCTAGCTAGTTCTCTTTCTCACTAAGGATCTCTTTCAAAGCCTTATTGAGGCAGTGAAGAGCTCTGCATTGATGTTAGTGAGCTTTGGGTAACTCTTGATGAATAAGACAGTGACATAAAAATGAATTTATATTCATAGTTTGTATGTGGTGGTTGTAATTCACATTCTGCTGGTGCCAGACTGCCGATTTCCATTGTGATTGTGTGTGCATGTCTGTGGGTAAAATATGGATGTATGGCTGTAAACTCTTCATGTATTTTTACAATAAATTAATTGGAAGAGACATGTGGCTTTGTAATATGCACCTGAGCATACAGTTCTTAAAGACACACCTAAAATAAGCCCACTCTTGCTAGTTATACTGATGGTGATACTGAATTTGCTGCTAAAAACTGAAACCATCCAAAACCCCTGTAATGTAATTCCAGATAGAAAGCCTTTTAAAAATCTGTTGCCAAGACTGTTGTTGAGATCTTTCCTACCCTGTGTCATTCCATCTGTCATTGGACTGTTCTCTCAGAATTGATTTTTCTAATGAATGTGAGCTTTTAGATATTTCTTTTGACTTTTGTGATTAACCTCTCATAAACTACAATATTTGACTGTTTATATAGTGATGTATTATTCTTTTCACAACTTAAACATCTTTCAGTTTATCTCATGGTTATGGCATGTTTCAGTAGCTTCTTGAACAATTTATTAGACCAGTTTATTGGATTAAACTGTAATTGTTTATTATTTATATCCCAGCTTATCTGGAAATATAATTATGTAGTGTTATTTGGATAAGTGATTTACTCATATTCTGGTCACGTTAGGACTTGCATTGAATGCAACTTAATTGGCTAGAATTAGTAAGAATTATTATTCAGTGGTATACTGGTATTAGAATTAGTACACAATATTCTCATTATTTTGTTATTATTTATTGTTCATTTTAGTTTTCTTCCTCCCATATATTTCTGTCTGAATGCTGTAGGGGGTCTTAAAGAAGCATTTTATATTATCTTCACTGCATTTAAACCTAGAAAAAACATTGCATAAACACCAACTTCAAACCCCTTTTTCTACATAGACTCTGCCTAGAAAATAACTCAGATTTCAGTAACATTAACCAGTGGACTCCCAGTGGTGATTGTGCTCCTTCTGCTGCAGTAGAATACAAGAAAAAAAATAGCTGTAGGAATTTGCAATTACATTTGTTTAGCTGCTCTCCTGCTAAACGTTTTCCCTCCTCCCCTAAAGTGCTTTCAAAAAAGGAGTGCAGACCTAGTTTAAATTTTGGGAGCTAGGACTCTCAGCAGCTTGACAGAGTTTTCACATGCGAGGCCTCTGCGGGCAGCAAGACGCGTCTGTGAGTCTGCAGCACAGATGTGTTCTGAGCAATGCTCCCTTTCTAATTGTGTTCTTTTGCATATTAACAGGGAACAGTGCAGTCACCAGTTTTATTTGGAAAGCTAGCCCATTGCAGTTGTTTTGTCTTTGACTAGCCCAGGAAACGATCCAAAGATCCTTGTCTGGGAAAATCAACAAGCTTTGTTGTTGCTCTTGTCATTTGGTTGTAGCACAGAAGTGGTACAATACAAGTTAGCTCAGGCTCATTCTGTTCACAAAATCAGCCTTTACCTCTAACTAGAACAAGTATTGTCATGCTTTAATGTAATCTTAAGACTTTCTCAAGCCAAATCTGTTCTTGAAGTTGGATGTTTGTGAAGTAAGGTTAGTGATGGCTAGCTGGTTCACCTGCACTCTTGCATTCCAGGTAAGACATTGGACAAAGGGCTCGTTCAGGCTGCTTTCAGAGGTTGGAATGGTGCTGTTCTTGATCTGAATTTGTCAGCTGTGCTTTATACATTCCTTCCTCACTTCCCCCCCACCCCAAACACTCCTAGATGATATGAAGGAGAAGATTTGAGAATATTGCAAGTTACCCAATTTTCCTCTTATTTTACTCCATCTGGGGGCAGATTAATCCATAGCAAATTCCTGCTCTTGTATGTCCCTGGCCTCTTGCTCTGTGTATGCATATCACTTTCTGTAATAACCATCTGATATATGAAAGGTCAGTTCAAATCTTTCTGTTAGCCATAGTATGTGCCAATTCAGAGCATACTCCAAAAGAGTCTTTCCACTTCCTTTTAAATATTTTTTCAGGGTTTAATTTAGGATGATAAGCCTTTCTGATTTTTATTTACCCTCTAAAAATGAGTAGATTACTGTACAGTTAGTATAGAATGTTTTAAGACTTGAAAGACCTATTAAAACCAGCTTTTTGTGTGGGACCCTGTTTTGTTTTCACCTTCATTATTAAAAGACAGAAACAGATCAATCTTTAATGTCATACAGCTCTGTTGTTAGGGCACATAACGTGCTTGTATGCCTAATAGTACTACACTCTCTAAAATCTTTACAGGTTTTAAGCTTTACAAACTGTATTGCCAATGTTCATGTAGCAATGTGCACAAATGGTAATGTTGATGGCTTTCAAAGACAAATCTGAGGTGATTTTGAAGTGCATATATATATATAGAATATCTATAGATATCTCTCTCTATATATATACATGTATGTAGAAGGACTTTTGGAGTTAGAAAGAAGATTGTCTTAAGTTCCAGGAAAAGCAAGATAAAAACTGGTGTGTCCATTCTGCTTTAAGAAGTAGTTTCAAATGAAATCATGCCTTTAGGCCCAATCTTCAGCAATTTTAGTACTACCTGAAAAACTGGCAGTTGTTTATTTGTCTTTGTCTGTTGTGAGTTTTTTTAAGAGGGTGTCTTAGTCAGGTGCTGATCATAAGAAGCAGTACCTCTGGGAAGAAAAGTCAAACACAGCTTTGGAAAGAATGAAGAAAAATTTATAGCATGCAGAGAACAAAAGGCTTCTTAGATTACCTGAGTTGACTTCTGAGCAGATTTCTTGGTTGGAATAGATGTGGGGGGTTTTTTGTATGAAATACATTTGTGTGGAAATGAACAGGTTGTGTAAGACTTCCAAGACACATTTTTAAGTAGACAGTTTTACGTGCTTAGCAGCTGTTAAACTATGTCCACTGTTAAATGCCTTCAGGGAGCAGAAGCAGTTGTTTTAGAAGAAAACATGCAGAATGGCAGGAGCTTGCTGCTGCTTTCTGTTTCAAAACTTCTAGCAAATGTTTCCTGTAGTCTTACTTTTTCATTCTGAAAACAGATGATAGGAACCCAGGAGATTTTAATCTGGTGCTTTCTCGTTCTCTCATATAAAATAGATTTTGCTCTATAGCAAGACTACAGCAAGCAAATTGGGGTAGAATCAGTCTTTCAGCCTGTGCTGACACAAGGAGCAGCTGATAACTGCTCATCTTAGAGGAAGCCCAAGGAAGAAATTATGTTTCATTTCCTGCCTTGCTCTTCTTTTGAGCAAGAGAAGTTTGGGAAAGAGAAGGAAACTAGTACAGTTCTTCAAAGAGGATTCTCATTTCCTGCCTAGTGCCTGTTCTGCTGCATGGGGAAACTAAACCTTGCCTTCTCTTGATGTATAGCTTCAACACATCTCTGGCAGGAAGGGAGGAGAATCCCCTGGGCAGTCACCAAGGGAGTCATTAGACTGTGCAATTTCTGGGTAGGACAAGTAAGTTTGGAGGAGGCAGTAATTTACTCTTCACACCAGTAAATTCTGACCTCCTTTTGCAGTTTCACAGAATCACAGAATATTAGGAGTTGGAAGGGACCTGGAAAGATCACCTAGTCCAACCCCCCTGCCACAGCAGGATTCCCTAGACCAGGTCACAAAGATGATGAAGGGGTTGGAACATCTTCCTGATGAGGAAAGGCTGAGGGAGCTGGGTCTCTTTAGCTTGGAGGAGACTAAGGGGTGACCTCATCTCTGCTTTTCAGTATGTGAAGGATAGGTGTCAGGAGGATGGGGTTTCAGTGTACTAAAAAGCCTTTATTATTTTTGAATTGGGCAACATTTAGCCTTTTGCAAACACATAGAACAAGAAAGACTGCTTTTTGGAATTTACCTTTGAATGTGTAAGATAAATATGCATGTGTGTTTTACAGTGCCTGTGTGAGTGATCTTCTGTTTGTCACATGCAGGTTTACCTTTAAATATTGAAGAATACATAAGCTACAATAGACCACTAACTGGAGGTGTCTTCCTACAAGGAGGACTAGCATTTCTGAGCCACATATGTCCAACTTGTATTTTCAGTTGACAAGCCTTTCCAAATGGTGAACTTGTTTCCTGCCTGATGCTCACACAGACATTTTCTGGTACTGAGAAGTGCATTTGTGGATTGCAGAGCCAAGCAAGTTTCACAGCATGACAGACCAAACTCTAAACACTGTTGCTGAACATAGAGAGAAGATGAAATTATCCTTTTTAAAGTTTCTGTCAGTCATTACACATGATGGCAAGCTTCAATTTTAAATTGGAACTGAGTGGTACAAAAATAGCTGGGAATAAAATTAAAACAGAATACAGTGAACCTAACTTCTTTGCATGGAACACTACTGTTTAATAGTTATAAGGAAAAACCCAGAGGTGGCAAAACATATCACTCTCAGTCTGGAGAAAGATTGATAGCCTTAAAATCTATTTTATCATGCCAAAAATAATCTTTATGCTAATGGACACTCCATATATTATTGCCTATAGGTAATTAGAAATTATGAAAGAGTGCAGGAGACCTTGAGTTCACATTAGTAAGTAGTACAGTGATGGAAGATAGAGAATAGCTGAGGTGTACTGCTGTCTGGCAGCAATATGAAAGACTGTTGAAAGGATATTTAATTTTTATACTAAATCAAAATTGTGGTAAGAAGTGGAAGACAAAGTTTTCTCTTTCCTAGCAAAAGGTTAAAATTTGATCTTATTCAGCTGTTTTTAAAGATAGAATCAAGAACAGTAAAGTCTCTAACAACTGTTCCCTCACTGAGAAGAGTCTTCCAAAGATGTGGGGACATTGAGTTTGATTTTTAATAGGATAGACAGTATTTTCCATTTGTTAGAGAGAATGGAGAGCTAAAAAACCAACTGCATGTGAAGGACAAGAGAATGTTGTAGGCACTGGATAGGTGTGGTGATGAGTGGAGAATTAAATATATCCATCAGTATCAGACTATAAGGAATAGGAACCATCCCTCCTGGAGCAGTTTGCTTTTATGTACATGGGAAGGAAATGAGAATACAAGAACTAAAAGAGATGTTTTGAAGCAGTATGAAAGTATAAGAGCAATGGTGGAATAATTTGTTTATATTCAGACATAATACACTGAATTCTGAGAAACACCATGTTAGGAGTAGTAGTGTGTGTCCTCAAGCTTTCTCCTCTGATTTGTGTAGGTAAAAAATAACATACTATAGGATTGAGTGATAATGGCATTTTGAGTTCATCCATCTGTGAGAAATGCTGTGCCAGTGCTGCTTTCAGTCTGTGGTGCTGTTGGAACTTTGACAGGTTTGGGTGGAATTACCCTGGTTTGCTGTAACCAAGAATATATAAACTTGGACAAACACCATAGTGGTTCAGTTACCTCTAATTTCTTCTGGAAATCCAGAGCTTCCACTGGCTTCTGGAGGATAATGTGGGCCCTGCAGGGGTGTGTCTACAGATTGGAGGGGGAGTGTGAGTGAGATGAGATTTTGTCCTCTGGTTTAATAATTCTGTTCAGAGCAAAAATTAGAAAATGAATAGATGAAGACAAAGGCACTATGAATAATATAATATAAGCCTCAGTAGGGATTATTGGTTTTGATTAGCTGTTCTTAAGAGTTTCTCTTGAAGGTCAGCAGTGTCATAGTTTCCTATGTTGTTTCAGTTTTGATGAGAGCTTCCTAGGTGCACTCCGGAGGTGGCAAAACCTCACTCCAAGTTCAGGGAGTTTTAGGGCAAGGACTCTGTTTTCCACTAAAGGTTCTTGCTGACTTCTGTCTTATAGAAACTGCACTCTTTGAAGTTATGTACACTAGCAAGGCATAAAGTAAATAGTTTTAAGTTTTGAAAGGGCTTCACTCAGTTCCTTTACTGTGAATGTTGATAGGCATTTAATATATCTTATGGTAAATCTCATCTAGCTTCCAGTTCCTGAAGAGCATGGGTGTCCTAGGGGTCCTATGTCATATCTTCTGGCCTATGCATATGACTTAAATACCTTAAGATATCTCAGAGATACTTATATTTAGGCAACTCAACTTCTCCCAGAGTCTCAAGTGAGAAACCAAACAGGTCAAGACAACTGGAACTTACCAGGTTTGAATTTCTGTGGTACTATAGAGAGCAACAGAATATAAAGCTGGAGTAATGTTTGCTCTAAATGTGTTTGCTGCAGTGGAGGTGTGTATTCTATTTTCCACATCCACAAAAGGAATGAGATCATTGTTTTCCCTTATGCTACTTCCATTGTTTTAGCCTTTTTTTTTAAGGCAAAGATCTTGAACAGGCATTTAAAAAAAACCTGAAAAACACAAAACCACAAGCAAAACCAAATCAACATGGAAGTCCTTACCCTTTAGACAAGAAAACCTAAATCTCTGTTCTTCAGCAGTGTTTAAGCATGCAGTAAAACAATGCAGTTAACAAGACTTAATAGCAGTATCAAGCCTGCTCAGCTTGGCTTTATCTTTCAGGAGAAACTTTTCATGTGAGGCAAGAATGACACTAAAATAGTACATCTAACAGCACCATTAGTGCTTTTTCTGCTAGGTTTAATCTCTGAAGCTGTGGGCTGTTGCTTTTGAAGCTCAAATTTCAGCTGGAGTGTATATTAGATTTAGTGAGCTGTTTGATTTCATTTCAAGGCACAGGTCTGCTGCCTTTCTCTGACTGCACAATCCACCTGCCTTTGCAGAGAGCACTCCCCCAGGAATCAGTGTGTTTGTGATGATGAAAAATTAAACCTTCCATTTGATGCTCCTTTTACTGAGGCTCTTCAAGAGGATGCTGAAATATCTTCCATGTAATAGGCAGCTGGAGTAAAGCATTATCCATCAGTATGGGCATGATGATTTATGTGAATACATGTTTATCACTGTTATCTGGTGACAAGCTCCAGTGAAGCTTGGAGCCTTCCTTGTGGCTATCCAGGGGGTGTTGTTATTACATTTCCTGTTAGACTTTGATGCTTCTTTTTTGTCTAGCACTTGTTTTTATCAGTTTCTCTGTTTGCCAGATGAAGGAGCACTACTCTTAGCCAGTTAATCCTCCTTTCTGTGTAGGAGACATAACCTCCTCAGAGCAGCTCTCTACACACCAGAAACTATAAACCTGTCTAAATGAACTGTCAACACCAAACTGGAAAGGAGGAGATGTGGGATATATCTTCAGTGCAGTGTCTGCAGCTTGTGTAGATGCAAGAGACCTTACTTTAAACTTGAAGTAGCTCATAGTGTAGCTGCCACAGCATTAAGCACAGCGTGAACTTCAGAAGGTGCCAAAGACTTAGAATAAGCTTTAAGGCATCCTTAGTACCAATGTAAAATTCAGGCTGCTCCAGCCTCCTTGCTGTCAGTGCCCAGATTAGCTCTTTGAAGGCTAGGGGCAGAGGTGTCCTACTGAGCAACAGTGGTTTCAGTACAGCTTTCCCTATGGCTTCAATGCTGTATTGGCTTAAGGAACATCCCTTTTCATTTTCTGAAAGAAATATGAAAGTGTATTCTACAAACTCATTTGGGTTGGTTCAGTTCTGTTATTTTTATCTGTGTTGAACAGTGTCATTCTCAGTGCACCAGGTGTTCCCCACCTCACATTGATCCATGTTTCTGCAGAAGTATCTTCTGATTCCTCCTCTCCAAGACTTTTTTTTTGCAAAGCACATTAATCTTACAAGATTTTAAGTTGGATAAAATGCTCTTAACAATTTCTTGTGTATTGCTACTAAGATCTTTTTAATATTCCTATTCATAAACCCTTTAGCCTCCAAAGCTATTAATTCTGTAATGGGTAAACTGCCTCATCATTTCTTTCTGAGGCAACAGTGTTGTCCCAGGTGTGTGATCTTTTCAGGATATTCCCAAAGAAAGAAAAAAGTCATCAACAAGGTCAAAAACCCTCCAGGATTTCCCACTAGCAATTGCATTCATCATATGCAGCTCTCTGGTGGTCTCTTGGCCTCAGTAATTGCCTGTAGTGCAAAGTAATTTTATGTCTAAAATAGCTTCTATGCCTGTAGCTTGGGTGAAGGCCAGAAAGGAGGCCAGAAGCTATAACTGATAAATTGGAACAAAGTCCAAGCTGGTGAGGAAGGAAATTGGTTTAGCTCATCCTCTGCCTGTCACATCTGAAGCTCCTGTCTTTCTTCCATTCTTAAGATGAGTTAGTGGTTTAAAACCAACCAGTTGGCATTCTGCAAAGGCTGCTGTCTGTGAGCTGGAATGGATTTGAGCTTCTGAGTGTTGGTACCGAGGGAGCCAGGGGCAACCTTCCTTCTTCCCGGTGCTGAAGCTTAGCAAGGAAGCATCAGACCATGACATACAATATCACAGTATGTTAGGAGTTGGAAGGGACCTCGAAAGATCATCTAGTCCAAACCCCCTGCCAGAGCAGGATTCCCTAAGACTAGGTCACAACAAAGCTTCCCTGACCGGGATTTGAACCCAGGCCCCAGCAGTGAGAGCACTGAATCCTAACCCCTACACCACAAGGACTCATTTGTTTGTAAGAGTCTGATGGCTGGTACATCTCATGGCAAAGTTCTCTGTTTCAAAATGCTCTGCTTCTCCCAGCAGTGAGAATCATAGAATGCTTTGGTTTGGAAGGGACCTTTGAAGGCCATCCACTCCAGCCCCCCTGCAACAAGCAGGGACATCTTTAACAAGATCAGGTTGCTCCAACCTTAAATGTTGCCACTTCTCTGGGCAACTTGTTCCAGTGGTTCACCACCCTCATTGTAAATAATTCTTCCTTCTCTCTTTAAAACCATTACCCAGAACCTCTTGTTGT
This sequence comes from Galbula dea, assembly GCA_013399015.1. Classification (NCBI taxonomy): domain Eukaryota; kingdom Metazoa; phylum Chordata; class Aves; order Piciformes; family Galbulidae; genus Galbula; species Galbula dea. Next base: position 1,011,235 of record VWZX01009879.1, on the reverse strand, counting down.
ATTGCAGCAGGCCCTGCTGAAAAGATTGTCTCCATCTTTCTTATAAGCTCCCTTTAAGTATTGAAAGGAAAAACCCCCAAAACCCTAGAACAGAAAACTGTTGGACTCATGCAGTACAAATAGGTTCTTAGGCAGTGTGAATCCGCTTCATACCTTCTGTGTGTGCACACATGCACACACAGATACTCACATGTGCTTTGTCACTCACTCCTATTCCTTAGTCAGCATAGGGAGCCTTACTGTTTTGGCAATGATTTTGCAGTGTTTAAAAGCATCAAAAGAAATGGAAGTGTCCTGTTTATATTTTATTAATAAAGAAACAAGTGCAGGCAACCAATGAACAATCTTCATTTTTAATTTCCTCCTCCTTTCATTTCTGTTTCTTGTTGCTTGGTGACTACCTGGGAAGAAGGAGCAGTTTAAGGTGTAGCACTTCTTGGAATGATGAAGATTTTGAGTTTTCCTTTAATACAGGTTAATCCTTAGAGTGGTTTTGTTGCCTTTGGGGTTTTTTTACCTCCTTCTTATAGACTAGATCTCCCAGCTTATACCATCCATGCAGAGAAGATGGATATCCTGAAGAACTTACTTTTCAGTATTTCAGGATAGCAGTTCCCAGAAGATGATAGAGTGTTTTCCCATAAATCAAGTCAAATTGGAACCTTTCAGTAGTGATATTCCCCTCTGTATGTGTATAGAAAAAGTTTTTAATCTTCCACCCAGATGCTATGTGTATAAATGACTATGAATTAGAAGATGGTGCGTTTCTGTGATGGCATCTTTTATTCTTGATCGTGAAAAATAAGTATAATTTTGACTCATTTTTAGTGTTAATGGTAGGCTATCATAATCTGTGCTAAACAGGGCTTGTCTGATGAAATGAAGGGTGCATTTTATGTTCAACTTGCCCAAGTGCCCTTTGCTGTCATTCAGTGTAGCATAATAATAACTGGGATATCTTTTGCTTTGCTTACACTTATTTACAGTATGGGAAGATTAAGAAAACATGTTTCAGTGTTGCTTGTCAAGAAGTCCTGAAACTGTCTCTTACTTCATGCTTTTCATCTGTGAACAGCAAAGTCCTGACATATTCACTTCAGTTTACTAAAAGAGCAAAAAAGTGTGAATGAAAGTGGAATACAATGGCATTTAGAGAAGTCCAAATAAAGATTTTATATGGAAAAAGTATAAAATAATGTGTAGGGTTTTTATGGTAAAGAAGCTTTCAGTGTGAGTTGTCATCTCAGTTATAATTTAGGGATCTCCAGCCATTTAGGAATCTACAGTTTGGATTCTGAAAGAGCAAAAATAGTTCACTGTTGCTTTATGTTTACTATCTTAAGCAGAAATGCTAACTTTTTGCTAGTTTTATGGGACATGGAGGTCTAGACTCTCAGCAGATGCCTGTAAACTCACATTGTCTGCCCCACAGCAAAAGCTGGCTTTAAGTGAAACATTTGATATGTTGGCATTGGAAGTTAATAAGCCTTTTACAGTGAGATGAATAACAAAGAAGCAAAAGATACCTCAGAAATCCAATTAGAGTAACACTGGTAAGTTCCCTGTTTCCTAAGCAGGGATCTTAGAAAGTGTTATTTTGGTCTGCCTCACCTTTCAGTTTTCCCTAGGCACTTAGCAAGCTGCAGGTTATGTATTATGAACATAGTCTAATACCTAAGTCAGGATCTTGACTTCATTAACTTCCACCTAAGGAGAGATGCCTCTAGCTGATATGCTCATTCATTTTGCAGTTTCATCAGTTTTGGGAGAATTGCTGCTTTTTCTTCTGGTCTGAAGCATTAAATTGGTCACTGAAATTGAATCTCAGGTTCCCAAAGAAGTGAAAAATATTCCATAATGTGCAGATTCTATATTAACCAGCAGAGATTTTGTCACAGCCTTTATTTTGATGTAATAGCGATAGGTTTTAGGGAATGGACAACCCACAGGATTTAAGGTTTAAAGTCAATTTAATTGACTTGAAGTAGGAAGACAAAGTAATATATGCATACACATTTATTGAAGAGTCTCCTCAATTCCCCTCACCAGGAAGAGTGAGAATCTGTCTTAGCTGTGCACAACTTTGCATTTTTCAGCATCAGTTCTCCCCTTCTTCTTTATAATCCCCATAAGTTTCTCTGTAATCAAATGTGAATCTCCACAGCACTTTCTCCCTGTTCCCCAAATGCACACTGCTTTTATGGGCAAGTTACATGAAACTCAGCAGCACTGTCTGGAAAACACCCTGCAATGCATTACCTACAAATGTAGAGGCTGTCAGTGGAGTTTCTAGAAGTACTTGGTATCAAGCAGAATTGAAAAGAAGCAGAAAGCCTCCCTTCATGGTCAGCCTCCTGAATGGCCCTGTGATAAACCTTGTGGTTTGAAACTGGTTTGCTCTTACCAATATATGTCCTACCAAGGGAACCTGTATGTCCACAGTTTCTAGGAGTGCTTTCTGTGGAAGCATTTGTTTCTTGTTTTTACAGGTTTTCCCCTCTTATTCTAAAGCAGATTGGTTTTAAGATCAAGTCTCTTGTCTTTTTCATATCTAGCAAAGCTGCTGCCAGCACCTATCTTCCTTCCTTCCTTCCTTCCTTCCTTCCTTCCGCCCTTCCTCCCTTCCTTCCTTCCTTCCTCCCTCCCTCTCTCCCTTCCTTCCTTCCTTCCTTCAGCATTTACTCATCTGCTGTATGGTTTTTACCTCTTCTCTCTTTGATTATGTTATTGATCACAGTAATTAAGGTCATCCTCCTTCTCCAAAGATTGCCATGGATAAGCATTGTTAGATGTCCACTGGAAAAGACACTGCTGAAAAAAAGGAAGTTTTCCTTTGCTCTGTTGGAAAACTGTTCTTCAAATCAGGTTTCTGATGAAGATAAGGTGTTTTCTTTAGATGGGTTATGGAATGTTTGAGGCATGTGCACAATTAAAATGACATTGCTATACTATAGCAATAGTGACTAAAGCATAGTTGGATGTCTTAAAGGTAGTCTAACTACAGTTACATAAGTGACTCCATCTCTTCTTCTCAGAACATTGTAAGGCTTTAGTCTTGACAATTCAAGAGTGAGAGGAAGTAAAAGCTGACCTGCCTGGGACTTGGAATCCATTTATATAACCAGTAAAAAATGGAAAGTCTTATGAGTGTAGTGTACTTGAACAGAACAATTAAAAATAATAACCATAAGCTCTATACCCTAGGTTGTATGATCTGTAGCAGAAGTATGGCAATAATAGATTTATATGTAGCAGCCAGATTATAAATGTGATGTGAATGTGCTTATGTAGCAGGAAAAATGAACTGGAATGTTCATTATTCTTTTAAGGCAGAGTCAAGGCAATGTCACATTATGCATTAGCTTGGTCCCATTATTCTTTGGGTCTCTGAATTATGGGTAATCATTTGGATGATGCATGTTTTTAACAGTTATATGTATTGAATAAATTGTGTGTAGGCTGCAGTTGTCTGAGAATACTTACATATCTTGGGCTTGTACCAGTGAAATAAAGTAAAATTAAACATTAATAGTTGCTAATAAGGTTGAGGTGGAAAGTGCAGGATTATTTCACTCTTTATTTAAAAAATGAATTTTCCAAAGAAGACAGAATTTAAAAGCCTCATGCCTTTTCTGTCTTTGTGTGCACAAGTTTATGGCTAACTGCTCCAGGGCCTGACCTCTTCATTTTGTTTTTATAGACCTCATATAATGATGTTGTGGTCCAGTATACAGTCAGTCCTTTTGCATAAAAGGGCAAAACAGGGCTCTGACTGTCCTTGGAAAGGGGAGGAGAGCAGGAGTTTAACATTTAAAAAGAAAGAGGTGCTGGAGGAACAAACTCTCATGCTCAGGGAGGAAGCATGCAGTATGTCATGCCAAAGCCTGGGAAAATTAGGGTGATTGTGATACTCTGCAACATTAATTTGGAAAGAAGCTAAGTAATCATCCTTTACAAGTTAAGGCTGCACCCCTCATGTTAATTTTGAAAGTATCTAGATTTGCTGAGATGAGAATCAGCATAGTCCTCCTTTACTGCTTGTAGAGTACACCTGAGTCTGGGAACTCAAAATCTGTCAATCCTTACAACTTCTTACCTATATGTGCTGCAGAAAAATGCAAGGTATCATTAACTTTCCCTAACTACTCTAGCAAGCTGCTTTGTGAGCTGAGCAGGAGGTGAAAGGGTTGTAGTGCTTTGTAATCCCTTCCCATTGGTTCTTTTTTCTCCATGGCAAGAGCAGGATAGATATCAGTGATTTAGTCTTTCTACTTAGTGCCAACAACAGCTTTAGTTATCATACCAAAATTTTCCAAATTCCAAACAAAACATCTCAGTATCTCACAGAAGACTGTAATGCCCTCTGAGGTACTAGGACATGAAAGTGTCTCATCATCATAGTTGTGTAGTTAACATGTACTGCTGCTGTATTTCTTTCCCCCCCCCCCCCAGTCTCTTAGAGTTTGCTTTAGTTCTCTTTTATTGTTTCCTAATTTAGCCTGTAAACTCTGTGAAATAAGTTGTTCTCAGGGGGAAAGTGTTTCTATTACAATGATGTGTTTATATTGCTCTTATTATTTTTCTTGGTAAATTCTTTTTTTATGGTCTGGAAGCAAGTAATTAAAGACAATAAAGGTGAGAAAAGCTTGTGTGGCTGAAGCTTGGATTCGAGACTTTGGGAACTATGAGATTAGTGCCTGCATCAACCATGGAGTCTTTAACTCTGGGACCATCTATTTAGTCTTTGCATTTTACTGTCAGACTGTTGTGAAAATTAATTAATTGGTACTAGGGCTAATTATCTCTTTTTTATTGTCATTATACAGCAGTTATCCTGGTCTTCATGAACAGGATAACAAGTTGAGTAAGGGTTATTGGGTTTGAGTCTCTGAAATGCTTGCAGACAAGGACCAGTAAACTCTGGTTAGCTAAGAAGCAGTCTGAAGGTGTTTGCTCAATTCAGTGGTGGCATAAGCAGCTATTGCTCAGTTTATTTGAGCTGATCTGCATTGATTAGGATAGTAGCTTCCCTGGCACTAGCCAAGAGTGCTTGAATCTACCACATAATTGATAGTTGAGCCTAAATCTTCATTTAGCAGATCTGAAGGGCTGTTCACACATGGTGTAGGAATCAAAACAGAAAGACTTGCAGGTCTTTGGCCTCTGTTTGCTTCTGATCTGACTCTCTTTACTGTTCTTTTTTCCCCACAATTTCTATGGGCCAAAACCAACAGGACACCAACCCCCTCCCTAAAACCTATGATTTGTTCTGGTTCACTTGGGACTGCTTCCTGTGAAGTCTTACTGAACTAATTTGGGTGTTTTTTCCCTTTGACTTCTTTTGGTTCTGAAGAAAGCCTTGTCACTTCTGAGTAGTCTGCAAAAACTTCAGGTAAAATTCTACATATCCTTTCATTTTGATTGCAGACTGCTATTAATGCTTTCCCAGTTTCTTTCATTCCCTGCAGCTACCACTAAGGGGGAAGTTCATCTGGAATGCTTTTTGCAGAAGTAGAACAGTAGTTTTAAGGCAGTGAAATAGAAACATCTGAAAAGAAAATGCTGTATTATTATCCTGCCCATCTGTTATACAGACCAGTTCACAGAGACATCTGCACTTAAAAAAATGAATGTAACACTGTGCATAGATGGTGTATGTTCTGGCCTGTTCTTCACTGAGGTGCTAAAGATACTGTGGCAAGTGTCTCAAAGGAAAGAAAGGAGAGAGACAGAGGAATACTGTTAGAAGGAAATAGAAGGTTTATAGGCAAGCTATAAAGCAGTGTTGCATTGTCTTCTGTTTTACTTTATGTTGTTACTTGCAAAACTCAGGAACTGTTTTGCTGAAAATCATTGAAATAATTGCTGGTGTGTGTCTGGTTTTCTTAGAATGCCACTAAAATATCCAAGAAGAGGTGCTGCTTTTTGGAAAAGAGAGTTAGGTTCACTGGAACAGTATTTTACACTTGCATAAATTGTGAAGGCAACTTTTGTTTATGCTTTAAAGAGAGAAAGTACAAACACCATGTGTCTACCATGCTACATGCAGTAAGGTTTTTGCAGGGTTTTTTGTGAGCTGTGCCACATGGCTGTTTGTAGTATAAGCAGGAGGGAGGTTAATGTTGAGGATAGTGGTGAGAGTAGGCAACACACAGTATTAATCACATAGCACCATGACTGTATTGGTACCAATGAGTATTTCTAACCTCTTCTGCTGTAAGTGGAAAGCATGCATTCAGCATACCTCTAGCAAACAGACTCTATGTTACCAAGTTGTTAAGTCTGCCTGTGTAGAGAAGCCCATAAGCCACATTGAGATGTGTGCTTTGTCTGCAGCAACCTCCATCAATCTCCATCACTTCCCTGATGCAGGCTTCTTTTCTGTCCTCTTGTATCTCACCCTCTCCTCAGTGATGCTTCCAGAAAGCTTCTCAGTTGGGAATGAAAAATTATAAGATCAGGTGAAGCTTAGCTTTCCAGCCAGGACAGACCTGAGATCCTGAGGCTGCAGTATCACCATCTGGTTTCAGATCAACAGACCAGGCTTGATAGTAAGGGCTTTTGTCTTGAAAAGGAGTCATACTCAATCTATTTTGTGTGTTAGAAGAGCAAGGGAAGAACACTTATGGTGCTGAATAAATGAGCCAGTTAGTGACTGCTGAGTAATGCTAGACTATATGAACAGAGATTTATGGTTCTTTTTTATGCTTTCACAACATTTATCTATCTTTTGTGAGATCTGTTTTGGCCACATTTTGGGACTGAAGAACATTGTAGCATAGTTGAGGTTATAGTTGCTTGAAAGCACCTAAACACTTGTTGATTTTGTTTTTGTTTTTGGATGGAGCATAAGATAGAAGGACAAAACTGCTCTGTTTGCTGCTATTGATCTGAGGGTCACCAGTATTAAGGCACAAGGGGACTCCAGTACACTTCTGCCTTTTTCAGGGCTGCCCTTCAAACTGCAGTCTTTAACTGAAGGTAGCATTGGTGTCTTTCCATACCAACCCACAAAGAACTGCTGTAGCATTTCATCTTCAGAGAATTTCCTCCTAAGTTCCCAGCTGTGCATCAGAAAATGCTTTCCATCCCATGTATATCCCACCACATAAGCACAGGTAACTGTTGGCAGATAACAGCAGTCCCTTTTTGTTTCTCACCTCTTTGTGCATGTCATATTTTGCCCTGGACACTGCAAACTGTCTCACAGAGCATCATGTGTTATCTGGTTTATCATCTGTCCTACAGAATGCTTCCTCACCAATCTACAGACACTTCTTTTGCTTTGCTTGACTGTCAGTGGATACTGAAGCATACATGATTGAGTGTATGAATTGAGGGTAGACAGAAAGATAGACAGACAGATGGCCATAGGTCTTCCTCTTGGTCAAAAAAAGTGTTAGTCAAGGTGAAAACAATGATTACATGTGCTAATGTGGTCTATTTAATTTGGTTTGGTTTGGCTTTCTATGTATTAATTTATAAGCATGTGAAATTATTTTATCCTTCATACTGGCCAGTGTCTTGGACTGATTTCAATCTTGCATCTTTATTTGGTTCTTTTGCTTTCTTTTTTTCCCCCCTGTATTGGCAGGTATAGCAAGACTACAGTTGCATGCAAAAGCCCTATTAGAGCACACATTTGGAACTGTACAAAATCTTCTTTTATCAACCAGGAATAGCAAGAGCTACCTTTTTTTCTTGTTTGGCTTTCTTATTTTTTGGTCTTTTAGTTTGTGTAGCACACTGTGAAACTGGAGAAGCCCATCCCTGGAACAAACCAAATAATAGTGAGGATGGTGTGTTGCTTTATTTATTACTAGTTTTTTGCTGGTGGTTGGTGTTTTGTTGTTGTTTTTTTCCTTCAGAGAGAAGAAATTATGCATGAACTTCTTCTACCTCCATTTCCAAAGAATTACTTTATTTTGGCACTTCCATACTGCTTTCTTCAGCCAATATCAAGATCCTCACTTGTCCTTATTTTTGTCTCCCACCTGCCCCAGTCAACCCACTGTATGTAAATTATTTTTGCTGGAAAACTTAGTGTAAATACTTCCTCCTACTTGTTCTCCTCAACCTCTTCCATGTCTTACTTGTCACAAGACATTCCTTCCTTAATGTCCTCTAGCTTAACTGAAGACAACTTTCAAGGCACCTCTTTAACAGCTTCTCACAGGTTGATTGTGAGAGTTAGACTGTGTTTAGAGTTCTGCTTCTTCAACCATCCTGCTCTTCCTCAAGTTCATCCTTCATCTACTTTGCTCAGAAACCTTCAGTTTCTATTGACTATTTCCTAGCCCAAAATTATAATCAGAACTCCTTTCCCCTTGTTTTAGACCTGCCAACCATGTATGCTGAGACATCCTTCAGGTCTTATCCTTTTTGGGCACCAGTGGGTGTTTGGCTCTTTTGCTTCTGACTCTTCAGTGGTGTCTTCAGTAGAGAATGACCTGGCTCTCTCAGCAGCACACTGTCAGATGCCATCAATCACTTTTGTGTCCTTTTCTTCTTCATCCACACCTCATTAAATTATCTCATCTGACTACATTAATATGTCAAATAAAAGGTTAACTCAGAGCTTTCATAATCTTCTCCAGGCATTTTTTCCTTTGTTCAAACTAAATCTGAGTGTGTCTAGAGGGAAACCCCCTGTACAGTCACATGTAATATTGTTTATTGCTGTGATATCAACCCAGCCTATGTACCTCTGAACTGATGTGCACTGTTGTAGTTCCTTCTGGAATCAGTTACACCATTAGAATGCCATTATATTTGGCTTTCTGATTTTTCATCCTCTCATTAAAATGTTCCAGTGAAATGCCTTAGTTCTCAGTTCTTCTGAGTGATTTTTTTATTTCAGGAGCACAGCACATCACAAGCTCTTCAGGCATCAGCTGAACTGAGGCCATAATAGAGATTGTCTTGTTGATGTTTACATGCAGAAATATATGAATGTCTTTCTTCAAATAAAATATACAACATCTAAGGGAAATGAGATACCAAAGTTGTTGATTTTATACAACTTTGACATTTTTCAAGAACTCTCTTTTATTGAGACAATCCTTTAGTAAGCTGCAAGATTTTATTTCTGTATAACATAGTTCCTGTCAGAGAAATTGTCTTTTGAAGGCTTCTCTTTCCTCCTCCCAAGTTTGTGTTGCTCAATGGAAATTAACTGCCATTGAGGTTTCTTCTTGTGCAACCTCCCCTAAGTGGCATACAAGTGGATTTGCCCAAAACCCACATGTCAGAATACAAACTGAAACCACTACAATAAATTATCAGATGCATCTTTTTCCTCATTGTCAGTAACGTCTTCAACTCTCATTTAACTGGTGCATATCACGTTCTAGGAGGCTTTAGTCTTGCCAAATCATACTCTGGAGGTGTAGATTATTACAGAATTGAGTCAGTAGTGAATTGTACAGGATGTTGTAGTTCAAAAGTAGTATTTCAGCCTTTGTGTAATCATGCTTAGGAGTTTTAATAAGTTCTTTGTAAAGGCCACAGGGATAGGTAATTATTGAAAATGAAAAAAACACAAGTATCTCATCCCACATCAGGACTGTAGATGGCTGTAGGGTCACTGATGGTGACAGAAAGACTCTTCCACATGTTGGTGATAGAAATTTCTCCTAACACCATTTTTTAAATGCAGTGATGATTCCTTGTGTGAAAATGGTCTTCTGTATCCCCTGGCAACCAGAAACAAAATGTATCTGTTCTTGTCTGGTAGCCTTCAAGAACACATCTGAAAAATCATTTGTTTTCACAAGACCATCATGCAACATTAGAAGCCTGCTCCCACCCATCCTTCATAGAGAATTACTCATAAACAACTTGACGACCTCTGAAGTTAGTTACTAATCAACAATTAGTTCTAGGGCACAGTTTTGGTACAATGTGAGTTATTTCAGATTCCATCAGTGACTTTTTCATGCATGAAAAACAATACTGTATTTTATGCAAGTTACTTTTAATAGTTTTCTCAGATTTCTCTTACAATTTCTCAGATTCCTGTAGCAACATGTTCTCTTATTATTTTATTGCTTGACATACTGTTAAATTTTATTTTTTAGCCTGCCTAGGATAGAAGACAGTGACTTGTTTTTCACAAAACATGCAGAAATAAGTAATGTTTAAAGAAAACATAATCTATCCAATGAGTGGTGTTTCTTCATGTAGGTAACTAAAATCCAGCAAATTAAGTGAAATGCTTAAAGGCTCATGTCAAAATAAGGACAAAAGACACAGGTTCTTTTACTGAAGCTTGTTTTTTAGCAATCACACCCTGTTCCCTTTCCTCCCAGCATCTAGCAAATGATGCTATTTTTAGAAATTATTCTGATATTAGTCACTCAGCAGACTTTAAGCTGAGTTGTTAAGAGTACAGTACTCTTAGTTGGAGAACTGCGTGCTGACCTACAGAAGTCTTTGATCTTTTCAAATCTCCAGTTTCCCAATTTTGCCTTATAAATGACAAAAAAGAATGGGATTTATCCAGAAGAGGCACTTACTGCACAGTTACAATTTGCATTTACAGAGCAAAGAGTTTCTTCCAGTTTAAAAATAGAGTTTAGTTGTATTTCACACTGGCAATTGTGTGAAGAGTTTTCATGTGGGAAGTTAAGACCAGAACAAATTATTCACTGTGTCTATTCATGTCCTAACTAATTGTGCAGTAGCTTCCTGCCTGAGCAGTCCATAGGACTTGAAATGGCTTGCAAAAGAGGAACTTCAGTCAGTTAAATCTGTGACTATTCAGTATAAGTCACTGCTGTGTAAATCTTGAAAGTTGTTGATGGCTGTCAGCATGCTTGTCTTTTGAAAGATTTGGGATTCCATGACATCCTATGTTCAAGGGAAAAAATTCTCCCTTTTCTCTCTAAAATGGCTTAAAATGTTCATTTTTTTTTTTGCCTCTCAGTGGAATGAGTGTGTTTTCCAAATAAGTTGAGATTATTTGTTTGTTCATACAACACTTGGAAATATTGTCACCTATCTGACCTAGATTCAGTTTGCAATTAGTGAGCTGGTTCCATTCTGCCAGATCACAAGTCATGAAGAGTGCCATAGTCATCTCCTACAAAATCCTCAAGATTTCAAGCCTGGATGGTTTTAGTTCCTGGTTTTGGGATGCTAGACATATTTTCTAAAGTAACAGTCTGACTTTCAGGCAATTGAGCTTAGTTTTCACATGCTCACACTATAAGCATTTACTAGGGACGTTTTAAAAGCAAAGTTCTTTTCTTTTAGGAAACTTGTGGCAAACAGGTAGCAATAATACTCTTCATTGTTTTCTAGTTTGTGTGATGTTGTAGAAATCCTCTTAGAAACATAAATCTGCAAGTGGCTTCCTAAACCACAGCATTCTTACTTTAAGTTTAGGTATCTCCCTATAACTGTCCAATAATAATTGTCCTTTGTATGCAGTATCTGAAGCAGATAAACAGAAAATTGGCCACTTTTAAGAGGCATGACAAAGCAAACTGATGAAATTTTTGTATTGAACTTAGCACCCCTGAAAGATTGGGAGCAGCAGTAGGACAAGAGCTGGAGTTACAAAAGGAATAATGTGAGCCATGCTTTTCAGCCCAGCACTCCTGGTGGACATCACGTAAACCTGGAGTGTTTCTGCTCTGTACAGATCCTGTGATCTCTCAGAAACACCATTTCTCTTGCCATTCTTGGGGGTTTTAGGAAGAAGGTGGGAAACTAGCTTTTGCCTGTTACTCAGATGACAGCTCATGCCTAGGATGAGGTAGCCACATGCAGTTCACTCTGCACGAGCTTGCCTCTGGAAGCAGCAGATGCGGTGACAACCACACGGCCTCCTTGCAGCAGCCAAGTGGTGTTAGCACCTGACATCACTTCTGTGGTGCTGAGGAGTGAAAGATGCAACAATGATGCCAAGAAAAACTTCTGTTGTTACCATAACTGAGCCTACAGAGATGCTCATAAGCAGTGGCAGCTGCTGAGAGCTAAAATCGTCGTGGCGGATGCAAGAAGGGCAGAGAAGCAGATAAAAGAAGCTCAGTGGAGCCATGGAGAGAGATTGCCATCAGATAAGCCAGGGTGCCAGCTGCTTCATGGCATAACATGAATATGGATAAACTCCAAGCCAGTAGCATGAGCCTAGGAGTTTGCTGATATGTCTCCTCATTTACTTTGACTCTTGCTGCTTTATTCTTATAATAGTTCTACCAAAGCTATTTCAAGGAGTACTGCTTTGTCACATGATGATTGAGGCAGTTCCTTAACCTGGCTTTGGAGAATTACCAGACTAGAAAATACATGTAATTACAATAGTGGAGATGCATGAAACAATACTTCCAAAGAAAGCAGTATTTTTAAAACTGTTTTTCATTTGAAAAACCCTTTCTATTTGATTGTAGTTAAATGAATGTGAAAGGTTTGTTCAAGTTTTCTCCTTAGTTTCCCTCTTAATGTTGAAGGGGAGGAAGAAATTATGCTCATTTATATTCCTGGACATAATATAAATGAAAAATTAATATTTTATTGCTAATAGCTTTATAAAATACTATTCAGGTATCTGAACAAGTTTAATATATAATTTCATTGTGAAACAAAAATGAAAACAAAATACTCTGTTGAAGGCTCTAAAAATAACAATAGTGCAAAGTGCAGGCAATTTTAACTCTTCCATTCCTTTGCAAGTTGCATCCATTTCTTAGGCAATGCAGTTTGACCCTCCTCAAACTGTACAGAGCTTGGAGCTGAGAAGCTGTGTCAAAACAGAGGTCCACTGGAGTGAAACCTGCCCTATTTTTTTGGACATGCAGTATTTGACCAGGTTGACTATGTATCTTTTCAGTAGCCAACCACTGTTATGGCTGCCACATAGCAGCAACTACATAAAGAGATGCCTCCAGTCATTTTCTGTGTGTGTATGTATTTTTATATATAAATAGATATACTTTACATATAGTATATATATTTTAATACATATATATATATATATATATATCTCAGCCTATATATGTGGGCCAAAGGGGATGAGAGCTGGCCAAAGGAAGGGTGAAAGGTAGAAAAGGTGGGGAGACTTTCAGGTTCAGATGGATGGCACAACAGAAGTAGTGTTGGTGATACAGTGGGTGCAGGGGGGGAAGTACAGTAAATAGAAGATTCTGTGCAAATACCCTAAGAGGTAAGAAAAAGCAGAGGGTCTTGACAGATCTTGATCTGAGCTGGAGAAGTATTAGACTAGAGCAGAGAAAAAGAACAAGTAGAGCTAGAAAGACTGTGGAGAGTTTACCGCAGGTGGGGTCATTTCTATTGAACCCTCTGCTAGGGTGGGAGTTGACAGTCCTGTTGTGCCTTCCCCTTGAAATTTCCCTTCAGAATGAAAGCTGCTGCCTGAAGGTAGAAGCTCAGTGTACCACATATTTACAGAATCAAGGAGTATTTGATCTGGCTTGACCATCTCCACTTTGGAACCTGCTTGCTAAAAGAGAAAGGCTTAGCATGCTTTGAAACTGAGTCTATGGTTATCAGAATTTGGCATTTCAGGGACTGCAATATTGCCCTCTATTACACAAAGGGATTCACCTAGCTAAAAGCATTAAAGAAGATTACTGTTAAAACCACTGTGAAGCAAATAACGTGGCAAAACTTAGTAAATATTTACCTTTTTGTTTCTAACAAGATCATACAGTAGAAGTGCTGCAGCCAGGGAGAGTATATTTCAGATTGTTAAATGTCACTTGCTTCTTTTCTTGCAGTGGGGAAAGAAAAAATTGTCTTCCTTGGTTTAGCAGCAGACACATAGAGATGTTTAAAATGTCTACTCTAAGCTGTTATTGGGGAATTCAAGACAGGTTTGAGAATGAAGTCTTTGCATCTAAATAAGTTCAAATACCCTGTCAGAAGTGGTTCCATAGTGGAAATTGTAAAAACCCTTCTGAGATCTGATGAAGAAGTGAGAATAATTGCAGTCACAACATTTAGAAAGTGCAAAGTGGCTTGTTAAAACGTCAAGTGCAATGCAGAGCAATCGGAGCATCTGAAGGCATCTGAATCTTTCTGAGAAACACAGAAAAATAAAGCATAGCCTCACCTTAAAGCACCAGGGTGAAAATCTGGCAATGTTCCTCTGGATGCTTACAAAGTGAAATAAAGGTAGAAGACAACCAGACACTTGGACAGCAAATTATTGATGAAAATCAGGCGAGATTCATTATGTTCAGATTGAAAAAATAAGTCCTGTTGTTAGGGAACATTGTCCTCATTTAGATTAAATCAATATGTGGCAGGGAGACTATAGACAGAAAACTGACCCCAATGTTGCAGGAGTCATCACCTACATCCATATGTACATTTGGGCAAGTGGATGTACTGAACAGTAAAGCATTTGTAGTTTTTTGGACATGAGTTTAGTGCATGAGAATATGTGTACCTTAAAGAAGAAGTTTCATTAGTAGCAAGTGCAAATAGATTTTTGTCCTGAAGGAATCATGACTTTCTCTCATAGAGTAAAAAAGACATTACATAGGCTGTAAGGAGGTAGTGAACATCTTTCAGAGCTTCATGGAGAGCAGTTCATTGTATTAGTATGTGAGCACAGGAGCATGTTTTGCTGAAATTGGCATCTAAGTCCCTATCTGGCTTCAGCAGTGGCCATCTGTGGATACTTCAGAGGAACTTACAGAACAACCTGTTTTCAGGAGCATTTTGTTCCTAACCCATCAAGACATTTATTTCCTCATACACTGAAGCATATAAGTGTATTCCTTTGTCCCCTTTAATGTAACTGTAGGTCCATCTGTTGTTTGTATGAATATCTGATCCTTTTTGGTTCCAGCTTATATCTAGACCCCCCTATGTTATGATACATAATGATAGAGAATTTGCATGAATGTGTAAGGGAGGAAAAAGGGGGATTCTGGTATCAGATTTAATCTCTTTAATTAGCTGATTACTTCTTTTCTAAGTGTTTTATTTGAGAAGGCAGAAAAAGAATGCCTCTGTGTGCAAGGATGATGTAGGAGTTTGAGAGAGCCCAGAGGTAGATTCCTGATAGACTCCTCCTTGAGTGGATACAGACATTTGTTGCCAGGTTCAAGCTATGGCTGCAGTTAAGGAGTATCAGTGTAGTTACTCTTACTGTTGTGATGCAGACTTTGGAGAAGGAAAATGTCTTTGTGACTGGAGTCAAAAAAACCCAACCCAGCACTGAACCTACTGTATGAGACAATTGTCATATTTGCTACAAAACTGAATGCAGTTTGAGAAAAAAAATGTGTATATTTGAACCTGAAAGATCTCCTGCAAGGATAGAAAAGCAATTGAAACAGGCAGCCTGCAGATTAAGGTCCCAGGAGAGCACTTGGTTCTTTCAATTGACTGCTGAAAGAGCAGAAAAAGCTGATGTTATATGATATTATTAGGGAAGAATATACAATAACAAAATGTCAAGGCTGGATAGTATAGGCAATGAAGTATGAAAGGAAAAATAGAAACTGAAAAGGGAGTAGAGTTTTGCTCAAGGAAATCAGTTCTCCACTATGTTGTCAACAAAGCATTTGCATCTGTGAAAGCAACCCCCTGGTTTTCATTAGGATATAAATATGACTGGAGTTGCATTTAATCTAATGTGTCACAGGAGCAGTCCCAGCTCACCCAGTGACAGTCATTGATGATCCTGCACTTCTCTGCACAAGGAGATGGTAACCCCAAAGTCATTGTCTAAATTACTTTCAAAATTACATCCTGCTTGCAGAGAGAACAAAGGGAGGTTTTTAGATATTAACCTGAGCTGAATTTGCTGTTTGGGAGGGTAAAAGTGGTTTGCTCCTACATATTAATAGACCCTTCATCTAACCTCTGTGTGCCAAGAAGTTATCAAACCAAGGAAACTTGTTTACTATGAGTCTTATGAAGAGGAGTGGAAAATAAAGACTAAGTGGAAGGATAAGCAATGAAAAATCTAAGTGAAAACAAAGAGCAGAAAGGAAGAGACACTTGCTGTTAAATAACCTATTAGTTATATAGTGAGATATATGTCATTTTCTGTTATGAGAAACATGACATTTATATGCTTATAAAAACACACTGGGGTTTTTTCCCCTCTCTATATACTCAATTGTAAACCAGCAGCTTCCAATTTTTGAGCCTAGTTTGGCTTGCTTCTTTGTTTACAGATTTTAAAACCTGTTTATTAAGGTGTTCTCTCTCTCCCTCATCTCTACCAGATGTTTTATATGTTAGGTATTTTCACATAGCATCTTTTAGAAAAAGAGGGAAAAAAAAAAAAAGCAGATAATAGTTGTAATTTCTGCCTGGTACTTTGGTATTTTTCACTTCTGCATTTAATAGAAGTGAGAGGGGAAATAGCCAGCTCAATAGATTTAAATATTTGAGTAAATTAATTATATATAATAAATATGTGTATGAAAATATAATCTGAGCCTAAACTATTTCAAACACTGTAGGCTTGCAACAAACTATGGCCTGGTTATAGACTTTTTATGTTGCTGCCTGGTTATGGGATTTATCATTAATTTAGACTAATGAAAAGGATAAACCAGCATCTTTCCAGCTATTTTTCATAAAGAAATGGCATTCAACAAAATATCCTTAATCCTGATCCCTCCTTCCTGAAGAAAAACTTATTGTGCAAAATATTACATTGAATGTGTTTGCTCAGAGTTCTGAGAACTCACTCTTCTCAAATAAATGGTACTAGACATAAAAATGCTGTTAAGTGACAGGTCAGCATCTCATCTTAATTGGCATTTCACAGCTCAGGTGATTAGCTTTACTTGGATTGTAAGAGGTATTGAGGTGAATCTTGTCCACCTGCATAGTAAGTGCTGGTTGAGCATCAACAGGCAGTTGAACTACTGAAGACTTCCTTGGCTACCTGTACTTTACCTACTAGCATAAAAAGAGGCAGGAAGAAGCAGTAGTGGCTGTAATTTGTGGTTCATCCCTGCAGTGGGAGCTACAGTAGCTCAGATGCAAACCCACACAGCCTTCTAAGCTATGGGAGTAGCAGGCTCTGGGTGATGAACCAGGCAAATACCAGAAAATAATAATTAAATGTGTCAGCTGATAATTGCATGTGTTAGTAATCAGTAAGGATAATTAGCTATACCTACAAATAGAAGATACATGAAATAGGTTTATAAATAACCACCTGGATTGTATTCAAAGGTGTTACAAAATAGACCTACATGCATTTTAAGGAGGCACATCCATTTGAGGGAGTGAGATTGGAGATGCTGGGGAGAATGAATCCAGTGTGGTAGGGGTTGAGAGGTGAAAGTTCATTCTGTGTGTCTACTGGTTTTTTTCTTATCAGAACTTATTTTTTTTCCTAGCCTCAATTGTTTGTAGTAATTGTATTTGCAGGCAGTGTATATATCAGCAAAACCTCTTCATGATGTTAAACACTGTAGAAGCTACAGAAATCACAGCACTCTGAAAGTGTGTAGGGGAGCATTGCACATTGTGGGTGAACAACTGTGAGTCCTTGGTCTCTGGTTTTAGCAGTCCTCCATAGCTTTGAGCAAATCACTTTCTCTTCTTTTCCACTTTCATTGATTAAACAGCATGATAATATTTAAGCACAGTATTTTGTAAAGATGTTGTGTAGGCCCATTAATAAATCTATCTGCAGGTCTTTACCTTATTTTGAAGTGTCACTACTGAGCTTGCTGACTGCACTTTCCTAATTTCTTAGTTCTACTCAACTTCTAGATCATAAAATGATTCTTGGTGGCATAACTTAGGATACAACTAAAACCATCACCCTGAAAGTCAGTTCAACACTCATCCACTACTCCTTAGGAAAAGCTATAAAGTACACAGATGGTCTTTTCTTCAGTGATTACAAAGATTTATTTGATCTTGAAATCTAATATCCACTGAAGGTTTTCTCTGTCAGTGTTAACTTCTTAGATCAATAAATTGTGATACTGATCTCCAGAGAATTCTGTGTCTGGCAACTATCATTGCAGTGTTTACTCTTGTTGAAAAGCAGTTGTAGCTAATTAAATTGGCTTCTGTCAGTGGATGATCTACAGTGGATGGTCTGTATTTTATAGCACAATTAATGAAGGTTGATCTGTTGGTCTCTTCCTAGAGAAGATCAGATCAAAGACAAAGGTTTGTAGTGAGAAAAATCCCAATACATGAGATGAATCTGTTTTTATTTAAAGAACAGTTATATAAACAAATCATGGAATGGTTCTGAATGAGGTCTGGGAGATGACAGTTATTTTCAAAAGAGCATGGTTTTAATGATCTGTATTTATGTATATTTGATCTTCTGTATTGCTGGAAAAGCACTGACTGCACTCTCTCATCTGCCATTAGACAGTTTATATCAGTACGTGGATTTGTGAAACATTCTCTTTTGAGGCAGATAGACACAAGTTGAAGAAAACAAAACCAAGCCTGTAACTACTTTAAAACAAGCTCCAGAAAGAGCTGCTTTCTCTTTCACCTAGTTAAAATGGTGGGAATCTGTCCTCAAGTAAGATCCAGATCCTGGATCTCCAAACAGGATTCAGAAATGGGAAAAGTTTGGTCTCTTAGACTTGTTTTCTTCCTTTGCCTCGTTATCAAGAAGTTTCCTGATAGTTAATCACATTTTTAATCACATTTTTAACATTATTCTCCAAGGTGGATGGTAAGTGACCTTGGTACCCGTTCAGTTGCACAATGAAGGTGATGTGTGATTAGGCTGATCAGCTCTAGCAATTAGAAGAGCACTTGAGCATTGATCACTGTAATCCTGGAACAACTATTGGCAAAATTCTAATCATATCTATCTATGATTTTATCAGCCTGCTCCAAATTACAAAATGGCCTAAAAGCAGTGAAAGAAAAGCTCAACAGGATTGTTTTCAACATGGGCAAGATGGTTTTCAAAATACTTGAATGGTGTGATATTCAGACATTTGAAAATTGGAGTTGAGGTGATGAAAGCTTTTCAGACTCTCTGCCCTCCAGAACACCCAGAGGCTTCCAATGATACAAGGAAAAGGCTCAGTCTACAAAAGCTAGTGGTGGTATCACTGTGCATCAAAAATACATTTTAGAATATTACAGTTGCACAGCAATGTACTGCAAAATTAGGAGATGTCCTAATTTACCTGCTTTTGCCTAGTATGTATAATTTTGATACAAATGGTGTTTAGCACCTGCTATGACTTCTAAGGTATGATTAGAGCCTAATTGTGTAATATCTTCTGGTTAAATTATAACTAAAATCTATTAATGTTAAGCCAGCCTTAAAGTGAGTGGATGCCTTTCTGAGAGCAGAATTTGTTTAGGCAACATCAAATAAAACATCCTTATTGGGCAGATTCCTCAGAGTGAGAGTTGTTTTGAATGTCTGAGGAGCTTTAGACTGCAAAGTGTGATTATGACAAATACTCTGTGGATGGTAAATTTAGGTGGGAGGTGTGATGCTGTTTGAAATTGTTAATACATCCCTTCAGGAGGGCAAGCTGACAACATCTCTCAAAGAAGTGATTAGTTTGGAAGGAATTCTTTAATAGCCCAAGAAACAACCCTGACTGTCTCACTCAATTCTCTGCTATAATAAACTGCATTAGCGCCACTGGATTTAATTAGTTTACACTGGCAGAGAAGCTGCTCTGCATTCCTTGGTGAGGAGGATTACTGAAGTTGCTGGCTGGGTCACTGAGGGTATGGATATGTGGACAGCTCTGGCTCTTCTGCCAGTGCTCCTATCTGGGGAGACTCAAACCATTTGCAGGCCACAGTGTCCCTGCTAATATCCCCCACTTCTCTGCAGTCCTTCTAGTTCATGCACAGTGCCACAGCAGCATGGCATCCAGACCTGCTCTGGCTTATGTCCAGTCATCATGGAAAAGTGGATGTTTTCCTAAGGCTATCATATAGGTGCAACCTGAGATGTTTTGTCAAAGCAGCTTCAGCATCCTCAGGGCTGTTTGACCTACCTTAGATTCCAGCTGTCACTGAAGAACTGGCAGCTCATGTTGCATACAGGTACCAATCTTCATTGCAGATTTTCATACTGAGGCTGTTTCAATGATTAAAAGATTGGACCACCTTCCTGTGCACTTCTAATTGCAAATTAAGGTGCTTAATTTGCTTTGGAAAGAAGCAACCTGATTCTCTCTCTTAGTTGTGTGGGGTTTTCTTGGGTTTTGGTTTTGTTTTGGTTGGTTGTTTTTTTTTTCCTGTTCTGTGTAAATTAAAAGAAAAATTGTCCTCAGCTGGACTGTTGGCATTTGAAGCTGAACATCCTCACAGAGGAGGTCTCCAATTTTGTCTGCACTTCAAGTTTAATCTAAGAAATATGTTTCACTTCACTTTAGTAAATACTATCAGCCAGTTTTCTTGATGATTAAGTGCAGGAGTCTGTGTTAAAATTTATAATGTTCCTGAATACTAGAGCAATAGATTCAACAGAGCTATTGACTTTCTGACATGGTATAATCTCTTTATTCCTCAACAACTTGTCTGTGTTCCATGGCTTATAAACCACCTGCTTCTGTCTTTCTATCAGGACAGAATTACCTTGGTCCCCTCCTTTCTCCTTTACTTGCATCACTTTTATCTAGGAAGTAACTGTTGTCTTTTCTTTCAGGTATGGTGTAACTGATATGTATCTAACTAACCTTGGTGATTTTCTCAGTAGGTGTTAACTCTGAAGCTACTTTGAAAGGATTTCATACCCAAAATTTCATTTCAGTTTTCATCTTGTAACGGTTGAATAAGAGAAATCTCTGCATAAAAGAATCTTCTGATGGATGAACTGTTAGAATTAAATGGGCTGGGTGGTATTCTTCACTTGCAGAACTTGGGCTTATTGAGGGGGTCCTGAAACCAGATACCTGATTAGTTACTTGCATAAGCTGAATTCATTAAATCATTCTACATTGCAGTGGCACAGTGTGAAAAGGAAATTAACTTCTGGTCTGTGCAAACTTAATCATTTTATACTGTCCATTGCATCTTTTCTGTTTTATTGTTGGTGCTGGTGATGGATTTGTTGTTTTTTACTTTAGCACTGAAAGGCAAATTTCCCAAGCAGTATCAGAGATTCTAGTTTTCTCCAGAACAATCTTGGTATTTGTTGTGTATTTTATTTAAATCTGGATTTTGTTCTTCTGCTATTATTACCATTCCAAAGTATTAAAGAGTTTCCACATTTTTCTTCATGTTTGTCACATCTGTACAAATAATGACCATGGTAACCAGCAGGTTACTGAGATATTACCTAAAACAGAGGGAGATTTTAGATCAATCATTCAAGTTTTTTTGACTGGAGGGGGCCACTGAAGTACATTGACTTACTTTCATTATTAACTTTGCTGTTCCCTGTTTCTTTTCCTATGTTAGTGCTCATTTGTAAGATATAGTAACTCATGTGAAAGTGATGTCTCTTAAAAAAAGACTTTCCTGAAGTGCATTGGTTTCCTGCTAATGCCTTCTAAATATACTATTGGGCCACTCCAACAAACAAAGAAAGAAGCAAAAAAATAAACATCATAGCATATTCTGTGTGAACAAACTTTTGTGTTCTCAGTTATCCTTTTGTATTACTGTTTTGTGGACACAGAATGTTTGTTTGTGCAGACATTTCAATCTTTTGAGTGGGGAGTTAAATGACAATAAAGCAAATGCAAAGTACTTAGCCAGTAGTGAAATAGTTTTACTAATTAAAGGTAAATGCAGTGCAGATTGCTGTTGCCTTGTCAATCTAATTCTGTTGGATTTTCAGTGTTGGTTTTGAGCTTTTTATTCTTTCCCAAAATGTAAAAAGATGTCCATAGAACTTGATTGGAAATCCAAACTCTTTTGTGCTTTTCTTTCAGAGTGCAGACATGAGTCCAGCTAGCAGCACCACCTCACTCCCTGTTAGCCCTCTTCCTGAAGAGCCATTATTTTTCAAGGTACAGTTAATGAATCATAAATAGTGTATATTAATTTTGGTTTCTCATTTTATTTGGTGTACTATGAAGTGCTGTTGTTGCTTCTTCCTTTTCTTTCAATTATTGTGATGTGAGCAGGTGTCCTTATACCATGCAGTTTTCCACAAGTACCTAGAATAAAACTTCATTGGTTTTGAGAGGATTATTTTCCCAGCAGACTAGAGCTACAAACCCTCACTTATAAGACTGTATTTTTATCCACCTCATCTGCCAGTGATACATTCTAATATGTGCATTCCTGTATGTGTGTGTCATTTTCATCAGCAGATTTCTCTTTATATGTACAAGTACATGTTTTAATGAAACAAGAGTTGGTTACTGCAGAGATGCTGGAGGCATTAAAGATATGTCAAAGAGCAGTTTTTGGCATAAATCCACTCTAATGTTAGTAATTTTAATAATAAATGGTGGAATTATGTCCACAACTTTGCAAGGTTTATGCTGTGAGGGACAAGTGGCTCTACGTCAGTTTTTCACCTGACTTCCTAATATCCAGCCCTGGGACATAGAAGAGCCTTGGACACAGCCTGACTCTTGAGGTCTCCTGAGTCCACCCAGGTATTCAGACAAAGTTACACCCTCAGGAATATCCCTTTTAAAAGTGCCTCTTACCCCAGGAAGTTTCCCCATACTTTATGGAAACAATTAGCAGCTTGGGTTGTGTTTTCTGTCACTTTGTGATGATGCTGAATTCATGCTGACGAAGTAGAATTAGTGAAGCTTGATGATTTAAAGATTTTGTTTCTCCTGCACATTCCTCCTGTATGGGAAGGACCAGCCTCCTTCAGACCTGGCCAACCCCATTAATTTTGTTTTCTTTTTCCCCCCCCCCATATTTTGTATGTCTGTGCAAGAGTTGTACCCTACAGTTCATAACCAGCTAGCTAGCCAGCTCATTCTTGTTACTAGAATGGTTAAGGTCTGTGCTTGCTCAGTGGTTTCATCAGTGGAGGTGCAGATGGAATATCCATGGTCAGCTATTCACTAATTCTCATTCCTCTTTTGAGTTTTTCAAGACTTTTTGCTCTCAGTCAGATCTGGCTGAAATTGAGCAGCATTTGCCAAGACACTAGATTACAGACATCGTTTTTTCCTTGGGAAACTGCATTAAATGCACAGTGAAGTCTACTCAACATTGTAAGGAAGATTGGGTAGTTACTGTTTCTCCCTGTGCCTGGGAAACCTCTAAGATATATCACATACAAAGAAATAGGCTGCTGAGCTCAGATAAAGGTGTAAGAGGTAAGATCTAACATGAAATAGCTACAATAAACTCTCATGCTTTCATCTGAGGTAAGCAAACACTGTTCTGTTTGCATCAGGAACACTCTGACATATACACCATAGTGCCCTGATGTATTTTTAAAGGAAATGGTACTTGTGTAGCTCAAAATGCTTTGCAAATGACTTCTTTGAAGTGGATTAGTTGCTCTAGTAAAAAAGTAAAATAAACAGAAGGTATTTCTTCATACAGAAAGCCTCATTCCTTTATAATTTACATTAGAAACCAGTGCACTACACTGAAAAGAGGGGCAGGAAGCATTGTTTAATCTTTTACTTTCAGTCAATTCTCAAAACGAGAAACATTTTCATTTGGAATTCAAGTAAAATGGAGGCCAGTGAAATGAACTGCAATATAAAGAGACCAGGAAAAAGTCAAATGCATCTCACAGCCAATGCCCTTAAGTAGAAATAAAAGTAATATAAAATGTAAGTTTCTGTTATTTCTCCCTGACTCGCTCCAAGAGAGAGCAATATTTTTCCAGTAGTAATGTGGATGACTGGTTTTACAAGCCATAACCCTCTCCAAATACTCTCAGTCTATAATACTGGTTTTTGATGATGGGATGATGCATTTCCCTTAGCAACATGATAATAACCTTTCCCACCTCCTTGCTGTAGAAATGAAGATTGAGAAAGAAAATCCACTCTCTGGATCTGAAAGCAGAGGTGTAACGAAGCAGGGCAGTATAAATGCTGCGTCTCTTCGGGATAGTTGAAGATCTCTGAGCTAATGAGCTTTGATATTAGACTGTGAAATGAAACCCAGCCCCTGTTCTCAGTTATACCTGCTTTTATACCAAGAAAGAGAAATGTCTTTTCTTGGGTTTTATCAATTCATCTTCAAAAGAAAGCCTGCATTTCTGCATAAAGAAAGAATGCAAATCTTCTCATCATAGTCTTACTACATCCAGCTTCACCAAAGCAGATGCCTGTCATTTTTAATCCCACAGGATATGTGATCTATAAATATGAAGGAGAACTTAAGCTTGTTCAAAGATACTGTGAATTTAATCTAAGGAAAGCTGGAAGCAAGATTCCCATGGGAGCACTGGCATGTTGCATCTCAGGTCTGGTAACACTGAACTCAGCTACCATTTTCACAGTATATTGTGCATGCTGTGACATGCAGCACTGCCAGAAAGA
Organism: Galbula dea; assembly: GCA_013399015.1. Classification (NCBI taxonomy): domain Eukaryota; kingdom Metazoa; phylum Chordata; class Aves; order Piciformes; family Galbulidae; genus Galbula; species Galbula dea. The sequence continues at coordinate 986,852 of VWZX01009879.1, read as the reverse complement.
TCCAAATCATATGAGATCATACTCAGGAATATTTGGAGGAAAGTCTTTTCCAGTACAGCAAGAGATACTGCACCTGAGTCCACTGTATAACATTATTTCAATGGATGCTTTGTGTTTATTCATGTTAGGACAGGGGCTTTAAAGGAGTGTCAGTGATACCTAGCAAAGGGAATAAAAAAGGATTGAGTAAGAGGTAAGTGTAGCCAACTCCAGTGCTATTTAACCCCTGAGAAAATGAAAGCATAAATGTATCATTGATGCCATTCAGAAAGTGTCAGTCCCTAGCTGTTGTAAATAGTGAAAGAGCAATGGAATTTGGGTTTAGTTGAGGAAAGAGCAACTGTGCACAGGAGCCAGAAGTACAACCCATTTTTTGTGTGACTTCGTGTTTCCTTCTCCCTGTGGAGTTAGCAACACACGTGTTTGGAGCAGTCTTCCCTAGCCAAGCTCTTCAGAAGCTTACAAAAAATCCTCTTCAGACATGTATGCAGACAGTACACTTTTGAAAAGCATTTCTAAACCAATTTTTGATAAAACACCCATTGCCATTTCTTTTTAGTGAGAGTTATTTTTATGTCAATTTCCAGCTTTCAATCCTCTGCTGTTTTCTGTGGTTGAAGCTATTCAAAAAGCAAGATCTTTCCCTATATTATGGGAAAAGTTTATTTTTTCTCTCACAAAAGAACATTTTTTTTGTTGGTGGTTTTGCTCTTAAACTTTTCAATTGGGAGGATCTTTCTTTGAACAGAATTTTATCCTTCTGTCCCTGTGTGATATTTCTTGAAGAATTAGAGCCTTATCTTGGGGGAAAATGTTATGTCACAGCTGAAAAAACTCAGAACTAAGAGCTGGAAATGCAACAGAGCAGATTGGTATTTGTGGTGCAACCTTACCTCAAGTTTTATTCTGTGTTATAATAGCAAAACTGTGGCTGGCTCAAATGTGAGGGACTTTTAATGACTTTTTTTATGACTACCTATAACCATGCTTATAAGCTGTAATTAAAAATAATCTTGCCTCTCATTTAGAAGGTGAGAGAAGGAGAGAGCATTTCTGATATGTCAACTTATGAAGCAAGGTCTCATGCATGTTTTAGAACCTGTTCCTTTCTCTTACTCATTCTACTGTGCTTTATTATGAGAGTATTTTATTATTCTTAAAATTACTGTGCTTTATTATGAGAGTATTTTATTATTTTTAAAATTATTCCAATTATTCTAATATACAGTGACAGGCTGTTTTAAGAAGCCATTTAGTACATCAGATATCTAATATCACCTAATTATACATTGTCTGTTACAATGACCACTAGTCTCACTGGTTATTAGCCACAACCAAGTTGTAAACAGTAACCACAATGGTAATTTAGTATAGCAATGTTTAATGGCATTTCAGTTCCATGATTCATCTCAACTATGCTTTACTAATTGGCATTAAACAAAAGAAGAGAAATCTTTCCATTCTTTCCTTTCTGCTTTGAGGGAGCTGAGAATTCTCTTCAGCATTTATTATCTTACTGTGTTCTGACCTCTGTAATTAATACTCTTAATGCTAATTCCCTGAGTAAGAAATGGAAGTGGCAGCACAAGTAGGAAAAGCTAACAGTCCTTAGCAGTGTTACTGCTGCTGTAGGTCTGTTAAGGTATGGATCTCTACTAAATTAGGCCATTCAGGCTCCAAAAATGCAGGTCTTTACAGTCACTAGTGGGCATGACCTGACAGCTTATGACATTATGACATCAAGAACCCCTCAAGGGATATTCTTTTCTGAATGACTGATTTGTAGTTAAGGAAGAATTTATCAGCTAGACAAAAGTGATCTTGAAACCTGTAGGTAACATATACCTGACAGGCTCCATGTGTGGAGACAAATATAGACACATGCTGAATATAGGGTGGTATTTTCTGAGATTACCATTTCCTCCAGGGCTTGCAGCTCAAAGTTTGGTCTGAGAACAAAATAGTTTGAGAGAGGTAACAGCCAAAGGCCCTAACACCCAAAATGGAGGATCATTCAAAAGAAGGTGTATGAGTACAGTTGCTCTGGTACAAGGATATATTTAGCTTTTGGGTTGGTGGGTTGGGTTGTTTGGGGTTTGTTCCTGTAAAAAAAAAAAAGACTGCATGGAGCTTAAGTACAACACTGTACTTTCCCAGTGCCACTGATGTACTTACTGAAATAACCAGGAGTGAGACTGTGCCTAAATTGCCTGATTTCTTGCTGTCTTTATGCCTTGATTGCAGCTGCCTTTCTTTCCAAAATTTTGTGAATATGCTTTCTGTATTCTTTTAGTATGTTTTCCTTTATTTATTGAAACTTTCTTCATAGAATGAAGGTTAGTTCAGTATTTCAAAATTACAAGCCTTGCCTTAGGCAAATTGATGCTTTCAATGCTATAAATTCAGTTATTTTCTCTGCAAGCTACATACAGGAAAAGGTTTAATGCCTATCTTAATAAAATCTCCAAAAGCAACCAGAAACACAGGTGACATTTCAACCAAAGGTGTGCAGAAGGATCATCATTGCTTTTTTTCAGGCAACAGGGCTTCCAGCATAACTTCAAAATGAATATAACCAGGGCTACAAGGGTAAATATTAGGTTAATTCAGATTCCCTTCCTCAGGCAGACACATGATCACATTCATGAATACATACCTACAGGGTAAGTTTTTCCTGCTGAATACTCTGTATGTAAGATTTAGAAGTCATAAAACTTTCAGCATTACAGGTTGTTGAAAACATGTTATCACTAAGACTAGGAAAAAGAGATTTTGTTGCAGCTCCATGGGAGGATCCTGATATCCCCAGTAAGAGCACTTGAAGTTCTTCATCCTCATCATCTCAATAGAGATAGTAAATCCTCCTAATTTCCCTTGGCTAGGGGCTGCTAGGCATAAGTAAATCTGGGTGAGGACATTGGCATTTGGAAATGATAATGAATGTTCTTTTAGTCAGCAGAATTATTCCACGGGGTTCAGAGTGAAATTCAGTTTAAGTCACTGGCACAGTGCCCGTTGCCCACAGTGGCATGTGCCTTCAGGTCAGGGATGGCAGGGATTATGTCAGAGGCATCAATTACTTTAAAAGTGAAGATAGAAATCTGTACTGACTGCTTTAACCCCATCAATTATTTTAGAGGTGAAAATGTAATTGACCATTCCAACCTAAGAGTATGTTTTGTGATTGTGTTGTTGTAAATGAGATAAAATAGGAGTGTTTTCATAAATGTCATTCAGTATAATTAAAATGGAGAACTGTTTTCAGTGCAAGAATTTATTTAATAATAAAAAATCAGTTTCCAGTGTGAGTTAGAGCAATAGGTGTTTTCTTATTAGAATAAATTAAACAAACTGGGGACTTGAATTAGGGTTCCTACATCTCAGATGAGCATTCTCACTGTAGCAGGTGGTCAATCTCTCTCTCTTATTCTTGCCAGTGGTTGCATTTTTCATCCAGATAAAAGTTTTCAAATGAAAACATCAGTTAAAAAGTTCCTTGACTCTTGTATTAAACATGGATAAACAACTTTGCCAGTGTCTAAGTAAGTAATGTTAATGACCCAGCCACGTGAAGCAGGGGAAATGGGTGTAAGCTAGAGGAGGGCAGATTTAGGTTGGATATTAGGAGGAAGTTCTTCACTATGAGGGTGGTGAAACAGTGGAACAGGTTGCCCAGAGAGGTTGTGGAAGCCTCATCCCTGGAAGCTTTGAAGACAAGGCTTGATGGGGCCTTGGGCAACCTGACCTAGTGGCTGGTGTCCCTGCCAGGCAGGGGGTTGGAACTGGGTGATCTTTGAGGTCCCTTCCAACTCTGATGATCCTATGATTTCAAACATAATCCTTTACTGTGGGAAATACAGGGTTGGTGTTTTGAAATTCTTATCCAGTTGGAAGTCTCAGAAGTATGCCACTAAAGCTGCCTAATGTTGGTAATGCTTTCCTGGAGTTTAGAGACAGATGTTTTGGTGAGCAATTTAGACAGTCATTAGGGAAAGCAGGTGGTAATATTCTATTAATCCTAATCACCTGGATCTAAAGGCAAGCTTTAATTGCTGAAACACAGACACCTTGTGCCACTTAAAAACCTCACCTATATCTTGCCTTTCCTCCAGCAGCTTTTTTTCAGTAGAGCAGAAGTACTGAGAGGTGAGGAATGCTCCTTTGCTGGAGTTTGATTTTTTTTTGTTCTTAATTCCTTTTGGGTTTGTTTTTTTTTCCTTTGAATTTATCCCTTGGTCATGTTGTGTCTGCTGGTAAGTTATGACTCTCTCTTGCAAGCTTTGTGTTTATCTTGGGCTGTTTAATTTTGTTGAGGAAACTGCTTGTCTGGGAGGCTTTGATGAAGTGATGTAACTATATTAAATGACTTAAAATGTTTGAATGGGGCTTTCCAACTGCTGTTCCTCTTCCCACCAAACTTTGCATGGTTGCATAGCATTAAAGCTGATGCTGTGTGGGGAAAAAGCAGTATATTTGTGTGTTTAAGGTGTCTATTTCATGGCTCATCATTTGTTCTAGAATTGTCATGTTGTCTTTTGCCTTTTTTACCCATTTTTAAAAAACAGGACAAGTAGAAAAACATCTTTGCTTGTTTATTGAAGCATTTTTAAGTGTGGCTTGAAGGATCTGGCTCTTCATAGTAGTCCAGGAAAATTGACTTTCCTTGCATATGTAGAATAAAAAAATCTATTTAATTAGTTTTTTTTTTCAATTTATCAGAGATGAATAAGAGTCTGGAAAGGTATTGGGGGTGGAGACAATGGGAAGTGTCAGGTTTAATTCTTCTTAAAATGTCTCTAGGCTTGTGGGCATGTTGCATGGTTGTGGGGAATGTGTACAGAAAAATGCCATTCCTACCTCAAATAGCTTACAGGTAGCTGATACTTTTAAACAACTACTGTCATTTCTAGATAATAGAGGTTTTAAAACACTTTTAAAAAGCCCAAACCCAGATGTGGATGAGATTCACTTTTGAATTGCTGTTTTTTAAAAAAAAATAGGGAGAAAGAAAGAGCACTGCCTCTGTGGTTGAAGGAGTTGATGGTAGGGGTAAGGAGGGGAAGCTCATAAACACACTTAGGCACTTAATTCTCACCAGGTGAATAACAAACAACATATTCACTAGATCTTCTGCCAAATTCAGAGGGAATACATGAACCAAGGAAGAAACATCTCTGTAAAATTCAGTGTCTTCAAGCAAGGAAGAATTCTGTAGATGAGAAAGAATAACACAAATTTCATTTGGATGATGCTTTCTAAGAGTTTTAAACTTACCCAGCTATGAGAGGAAGACCTGTATACTGGTGTGGGTAATTACTGAATCCAGATCTCATCTGTTGCTGAGTCCAGTCTGTGATTTTCCCAGTGCCTGACACAGCATCACTGGTGGTGGTGATGTAATTGCCATCATGGCAGTTGGGTTCAGTGTGGGTTTTTTACATATTTCATTTAATTGTTATTTTCATTAAAGTAGTTTTAGTTTTCCAATCCATAAGTGTCCCTTATTCCCTTTCTCAAGGGAGAGGGGTTAATAGAGAACATCTGTTCCTTGTTCAGTGGCCAGCCCAGCCCTAACCCTTAGCAACAGAGCAAGTCTTTGTTTCTGGTGACTTTAACAAGATGCCTAAATGCCAGTTTATTTCCATAAATCAGTAAATAGAAGTAAAGTTGTGGGGGAGAAAGAATAGGTTATCTAAAACTGAATAAAAGGAAGATTGGATCTGAGGATTGAAGGCTTTCTTTTGCAAGGCCAATTAAATATCAAATTTTTACAAGGAACATCAATTACTGTTGAAGTTTTCTGTTAACCTTTCAGTAAAATATCTAGAGGCTCACTACTTCCACAGGTTGCTGTGTCTGTAGCAAATTTAAAATGCCTAGGAAACATGCACTAACTGAAAATCTACAGGGTATAATTATGTATCTTATAAAAATAGATGCAATAAAAACATGAAAAAAGACAAAGAGGAAGAAGACTGGTGACAGTGAATGCTTGAAGTAGGTCACTGGGGCTTTGGGGAGAGATAGTCAGCCCACATCAGCTGCTACTCCTCCCTCCAGGGTCACATGAGGGGATTTGGAGGCTCCCAGGTGAGGGCTCCCAGGTGAGGGCTCCCAGGTGAGGGCTCCCAGGTGAGGGTGGTGAGCTGGTCCCCATGGGCAGTCTGGGGCCCCTGGATGAAGCCCCCTGTGGACAGTGAGTGGGGCTGTTCAAGCCAGGCCAGCAAAGCAGTGTAGATATCTCCTCTGGCATGAGGGCAGCTGAGAAGTTACTGGAGTTTTGTTTGGTTGTCCCTAGAAAGCTCCAAAGTTTTCTCTACTTGAGAAGTTTTGTGTTCTTATTTTAATCCAAGCAGAGCCTCTTGGGCTAGGTGAGTTAAAGGCCCTTCAGGCTGCTTCTTTCTGGAGTTATTAGAAAACAGTAAAATAATCTTTCTATAAAACTGAGTTTACTAGCAGGCTTACTTGGGAACTGACTTCACCCTGGAACTGACTTCACCCTGATATATGCCCACCCACAGACACAGGTATGTATTTCTTACAGAAATACTTACTGTAAACATGCTGTCAGTTACTAGCTGCTTTTTTAAAGTTTAAATTACACTTGCTCTTGCTCAGAGCTACATCTGTGCAGCTCTCTGACAGCAGCCTACTCATCCTCTTTCTCCTTTGTTTCATGTGAGAAAAGGGGCAATAAAGGAAAGGGGGGAAGGAAGTAAATCAGATGTCAATCAAAGGTTCTTACAAAGTGCCTCAGAAGAAAGGACTGCATTTACCTGTGATTTTTCAAAAGTAGCACTGTTTTGATTTTTTTTTTTCCTCTTTTCTGGGTGGACAAAAGGGGAAAGATTGCAGGGGCAGGGATTTCCATCTGTAGTTTACCAAAAAAGTGTTTAAATTGGAAATAGTGCAAGCTTTGTGCTATTTCAGTAGCTTATTTATAGGGGAAAACCAGCCTTGGGTGTAAGGTAGAAAAGTGGAAATCAGAGGATACAGAAAGTATGTCCCAGAAGCTGCACATCTCCATAGGGGAGATAATGTAGATGATTTAAATTCTGCCTGCAGAACTGCCAGAGTACACTTACTCTTTTTAATGACATAGTGAGTCTAATTTTACTACATTTGAAGTGCTCAGAAGGCAGGCTTGGAAGATGTGCCAAATATTAGTACTTGCCTGTGTTCTAGATGCCAAAATACAGGGTAACAGGTAAGAGTAGTGAAGATGCCACTGCAGGCTGCACACTGAAAACCATGGGAGTGCTAACTGGTAGCATGAATAGTAACTTGCATCAAGTAATCCACACTGGCATCTGGCTGTTTGACTGTTAGGAATGTTATGATTTCATTCCTACTCTTTGGCAACTCTGAGGATGTTCTATCAAACTGGTAAGATTAGTTCTGGTGTGCATGTAGGGCATGGACAGTGTCTTTCCTAATACAACTGTGTCTTAATTAATTTTTCCATATTATGAACATAACAGAGCTTCAGAAGCATTGACATCTTACAGGGAACAGGTTGGCATCACTTAGCTCTAGTTCTTTTTAGTCTCATGGATATGGTGAGGAAAAAAAACCCCACCAACCCTAAACCCTGCCTATTTGGCAGTTCATTGAAAATTAGGTTCTCTAAGTAGTGTTGTTCCCCTAATGAATAAGCTTGGGACAAGAGCTACTGTAAATAATGCAAGATGAATCAATTTTTTGAAGGCTGCTAATCTTAATTTTGTATAAATTCTTCATCTATTAAAATCTCAAAATTTAGGAAAAGTCTTTATCATTGAAGCTTCTTTTTTCTGTTATCTGGAGTATGCCACCAACTTACTGTTTGGGGAAATGATAGGTTGTCCAAAATTCACCTGAACAAACAAGTTAGCTTGTTTGGCTCTGGAACAAAAGTTGACTAACTCTGATGTAAGCAATCAAGGTTAAAGGACAAAGATTACTTGAGGTGAGGGTTACAGGTAGCTGTGAAGCCAGCTGCTATGCTTTTCCTGGGTAAATCAACTGCATATTTGTAGGCTTTCTAGTCATGATCTTCAGCTCTGGGATATGTAGTTTGAGTTCAGTAGCTTAAGTTGGATTTTCTCTAGCCCATAAATAATAAGAGAATAATCCTACCATCCTCCCCAGCAGCCTGAATAAACTCACTTCCCCAGGAGACACAGCAATGGACATTTTGCATTTTGTTATGCTTAACAAGTGTTGTTATTCTTGTGTAAATTAACCAATATTGCAAAGTGCTGTCCTTGTCCTCTTACACTTTTCCTTCAGCAAGTTACAAACTTAAGTTGCTGATTGACCCAATGAGAAGATGCCTTTAATGAACAAATTTTACAGTTAAAAGTGTCTTCTGCCAAGTTTTGGTACTGTGCTTTTAAAAATGTAAGAAGTGTTGCTGAACAATGAGAAGTGAGGATGAAAGCCTTGCAGTTTAACACACAACTATTTTATATGATGGAAGAGGATAATCTGACTTATGCCTACTAATATGGTGAAAGAGCCAAGTGCACTGGTGAGAATAAGCCATTCCATCCAGGCTTTCAGAAGTGGGAAGCTTGAGAAGGGGGAAAGAGGGGAAGATTCCTTTTTTCCTTTTTTGGATTCTAGGCTGCACATCTCACCACTATCCTATGATTAGCTAGATGGCTTTTTGGCCATTCTGTGTCTAAAAATAAACCAGATAACTTCTTATAGTAGTTGTCTCCCTTAAAAAGAAAAAGTAATCAATCTTTTAATTTACTTTGTATCATGAAGATTATTATAGTGACATAAAGCATAGACAGAATGCTTTTGTCAGGGCAAAAAGAATGCAAGCTGGTATTTAATTTTATTATAGGAAGCTTAGATTAAAGTTTTATTACTTTCTGTCAACTGTTTCAGGATATACACATCCCTCTATGAAATAGCATTCATTGTGATTATCATTCTGTTGATACTGAACTCTTAACTAGCAAAGCTTGTGTGAGCTGGTGATCCATCCTTGCTGTCTTAGGAGTATGAGCACAATGCATGGCTATTTTAAGACATGGGTTGAACTGAAGAGGTATAGGTGAAGTACTCTGCCAGCCACGTGTGGGCTGTCTTTTATCTAGATCCAGAGACTGAAAATGGTACAGAAATAATGTATAGTGGTCATGGCATTGTCTGGGAAACAGGAGAAAATAAATGCTAAAAAGTATTAGGCATGTTTGCCCTTCCATTAAACCCCCACATTTTTCACCCATCATCCAGAGTCATGGCCTCCTCACCTCTTCATGCTGCCTCATTTGCTGTGGCCCTTTGTATTCTGTCTGGAATTGTCACCTTCCCTCAGCAGGATGTGAGCCTTATTTTATGGTCCTGCCCAGATGCACTGTCTACTCAAGGTCCAGTTGATTCTCAGGAGTTCTCTGACTCATTAAAGCCTTGACTCTCATGGTCAGTGACATCAAACTCTTCTCTCTTTTCATTGCTGTCTTTGTCAAGATTAGTCTTTCCTTTTTTTCCTGCTGGGACAGCAATTTTCCCATGTATTTGCCTCTTTAAAAATAACTGAATACTGAGAATTTTCCAACTGTGGGCATTTCTTGGTGTAACCCTGACTTCATTCCATAGGCCATTATTTTTTCTAGATGATTTGTGCAGGATTGCCTCTTCCCAAGGCAAGAGTTAAAGATGAATACTTCAGCCAGTCTGTCAGCAAATTACTTTCTTGCATGTCAAAAGTTTGGACAACTGATAAAACATTAACTTTAGGTTCTTGTACAAGAAAATTACATTTTGCTTATACATAATATGGCACTATTTACATTACTGACTCTGTTTTGGTGTTGATTATGATAAATTGTACCAGCAAATTCAGATTTTCTGTGGCATTTATTCTTTCTCTTTTGACAGAAAATGATTAAAAAGAAAAACCTTTAAACTTTTCTTCACACTGCTTTTGATATTCTCTAGCTAATTCCCCTCTCATGTTTTTCCTTATTTCTTCTATCACATAATCTTCATTCCTCTGTGTCTTATTTAATCCACCTTTCTATTACTTCACTTATTACCTTCCTTTCATAGCTTTGCCTCCCTTTCTGTGATTATGAGGTTGGTCTGTGTCACTGCATACACAAGCCTGTCTGCTTCATTAGGCTTTCTGGAGTGCTGGGTCTGATAAGCAAGGGAGAAAGCATCACTTCAAAAATAAGATTAACCCTTTCTCAACCCAATTTCAACCAGCAGATATTGGCAGGCTCTTGGAGGCCCTGGTAAGAAACTTGTCTGAACTGGGACTGACCTTACTGTGTAGGTAGCCTTTAGCAGCTTTTTGGATTTAGGGCATAGAAGCAGCTCTTCTAATACAGCATTGACCTGCTGTGCCTCCTGGATGAGGGAGCAGCACCTCTGTGGGATACCCAAGAGCAAGTAAGCAAGCATGATGTCCTGAGCAGTGTAATATTGATATCTGCACCTGGTTGTATTAATAGTAGAATGGAATAACTTCAGGTAGGGTATGTAGGAGCCAGTAGATGAAATAAAGGGATTATAGGAAATTGTGATCCTTGATGCATTGCTACCTATATGCAGCAAGTTATTGCTCAGACAGTTGTTTGGAAGAATTGTAGGATTTCAGTTACAGACATTTCTATTTTCCTGTTCAGTTGTTATATATATTGAATATATGTTGCTGCCTTCTTTAGCATTGAAAGTTGAAAGTCAGCAAACTTCTTGTGTGGTAAATGGTCAGCAAATGAGTTTTATTTGCTAATGAATTTGAAATTGATTTACTTCTGGTGACTAGAAGTTTAATGCCTCTTGATCTCATTCATACTTAATGCATATATACTAGTTTGTTTTTAATGGACTGGATTGCAAAGGCTAATAGCATTCCTAAAGCATTTTACATAGCTGAATTTTATCAGTGCAAAAGGTTTTTCCTTGTTGTGAGGTTTAGTTGAAAATTGGCAATAAGGTTAAATAACAGAGTTCATATGATGCTTCATGAAGAATTGAAAGAATCTCATCCTTTTGTCAGCAGGTTTGGCAATATATCAACCCTAAAAGTTGTAGGTATGAGAGTAAACAATTATAAACCAGCCAGGCAATAAAATGTCTAGAAAAACACACGTTGCTCTTGTAGAGAGCAAAATAGGGGATGCCCAGATTGGTCTTTATGATGTTGTAAAGCATTGTTTCTCCCATAAGCTGCTGCTTTCCACTGAATCAGGAAAATCTATGCCTCTCCTTTAATGGAGAAGTTCTGCTCTGGGGTATTCATTCTCTTTGATACCCCTGCAAAATCAGTCTGGTTTTGTCTGTTCTCTGAAGTCTAACATCATCTCTCTGCAGGATATAAAAAAATTACTGTTCTCTCCTGTGGGTGTCTAACACAGACTTACTACTTTGCACAGTCCCATTAATTTTCATAACACCTAGTAGTGAGTAATAAGCCTATTTTTGCTGGTTAGGAAAATATATAGGGCAAATCCACTCTCTCTCTCCAACTGTGGAGAGATAGAGGATGAGAATGTAGCTCCATGAATGTTGTGGCAGTGGTCTTCTGGTGGAGAGATGGAGGGTGACTTTTGTGCCCAAGAAATTATTCTTTGTTAGTTATAATGCATTGCAGCAGTGTTCACCTAGGCAGGATCTGTTTCTGTGTCTGTGGAAGGGAGGCTGTGCTGCAGCATTACTGCTATTGTTTCTGGGTACTGCTGCAGTATCTTAATTAAATGTACAGGCAAACTTGTTCAACCTTAAATTCTCAGATTTTCAACAACAACAGAAAAGATTCAGTTCATGACCTTTGGTTGGTTCTGTTTTACTCAGCTTATTAAAATGTCAGGAAGTTTTCTGATGTTTTGCTGTTTGGTTCCAAGCATGAGCTGGAATTGTAGAAAGGTTAGAGTTGGAAGGGACCTGTTTGAGGTCATCTAGGCTGCCCCTCCTCCTCCCTCCCCCCTGTCCCCTCTGTAAACAGGGATGCCTATAACTAGATCAGGTTGCTCAGAGCCATGTCCAACCTAACCTTGAATGTTCCCAAGGATGGGGCACCCACCACTTACCTGGGCAGCCTCTTCCAGTGCTGCAAAAAGGTCTCTGTGGAGCTTTGTTTCTTCCAGGCTGAACAAACCCAACTCTCAACCTTTCCTCATGGTGGGAAGTGTTTTAACCCTCTGTTGCTGTGGCCCTCCTCTGGACCTGCCTCCACAAGTTCATGTCCTTCTTACACTGAGGACTCCAGAGCTGAACAGGTGAGGTCTCACTAGAGCAGAGAGGCAGAATCACCTCTGCTGACCATGCTGCTCTTGATGCAGCCCAGGATTCAGTTAGCCTTCCAGGCTGTGAGTGTACATTCTTGGCTCATGCCAAGATTTTCATCCACCAGTACCCTCAGGTCTCTCTCAGCAGGGATCAATCAATCACATCATCTCCTAACCTGTATTGATATTGAGGATTGCCTTGACCTAAATGCAGGACCTTGCATTTGACCTTGTTGAACTTGATGAGGTTCAGACAGGCCCACTTCTCAAGCAGTCTCCTGTATTGGATAGAATTAGCTGCTTTGTTACAGATTATAGATGTGATGTCAATATTTTCATAGCATTTTGTGAGTGCTTTTTTATATATCTGGCAGACAGAAGACACAAAGCAGTGTCTCTATACCACAGAGGAGATGAACTATTGTGTGATGAAAACTTCCTGTGAAAATGAGTCATTCAATCAATGACAGTAAATTCTGACATTTGCTTCAAAGATTTAACCTGTGAGTTAGAGCTTAATAGTATCTTTAAAGATCAGGACCTCATTAGGGCACATGTTTAATCATATATATATGGAAGTCATCTCTATCCCTAGTTTATAGCTTTAATTAAACTCATCTACAGTCTGAAAGGTGCCTGAAGGACAGTATCTCCAGGGCTACATCATTTTCTAAGTCATCTTGTAATTGTTGTCATAGGATTTTCATGCATCTCAATTCCTTGGGGAGGGGAAAAAATAATCAGATGAAACCATGCATATTTACCCAGAAGCTTCATGCTCTGATTTTTTTTCTCTACTAGTTTTAGTTAAAACTTCTGCTCTTTTACTGCAAAATCAGCTATTTTATATTTTCAGGGGTAGCCTTTGACTTTGGTAGGACAAAGTTAATGCCAATGGTGCATAAATATTGCAGCTGCTGAGAAAGAATAGTTAAGTCTGAATGGTGCTTGCTTTTCTGTCAGACTGAAGATCTTTGAATGACAAGTGTTTGAACCATTGATAACAGCAGATACACTCTCAGAAAGAGCTTGCCAGTACTCGGTGTCCATCAGCTACTCAGACCAGAAAGCCATCATCTTCTTTCATTCAGATTTTCATTTAGTCTCCAGTTGAGTGACTTATCTGAGAAGGAAATTACACTTCCTTCCACTTCTAACTTGCTGACATAAGGTAATTGTTCTGCATAATTTGAATTGAGCAAGAAGGCAAAGAACTTCTAAGTGTGAAAACGCAAAATTAGCATTGAGCACATTCCCTCTTGTACAGCTAACAGTTGTTGAATATGTGCTAGCAAAATCAGAGTTCAGGTTAATAGCATCATTGCTTTTTATTTTAGGTACATAAATATGTGGCCTTAAATATTTTAGGCTTATTTTGCTGATTGTTTTTCTTCAGTTTCTACCTTGTTATTGCTTTTTATGGATAGGGCTGTTGCTTGGGCTTCACCTTTTTGAAGTGTATGTAGAGAGTATGAAGTACAGGACAGTGAGTACTTTTTCTTTAACATAAATAAAGATAAATGACTGAGATCTTCCACATCTTTGAAGTGGAGCTCCCAAAGACTGGACTTGATGTAGAGATTGATAGAGATAAGTGATGTTATTAGGATAAATAATTTCTCATGAGTAGGTTATACTTATGAAAAATAAAGTGGTTTTTTTCACAAGGGGAGAATGTCTGATTGATACCATAGCTTTTAATATGGATCTCAAAAGACATACTTGAGAAAATATAATGAAACAGACTACAGTGAATAAAGTGATAATAACATACTGAAGGACTGTTACCATATTTTAAAAATGGTGTGATTGGTTATAAAAGCCAAATAGACCTTAAAAAACAGGGAAATTTAAATTGATTCAGTTGTAATTTGCTTTAGTTTAGTTGGACTGTTTCTTGAAGCAGATATTTTTAACTAAGTAATTTTGATCAATGCAATTGGTCCAAACACAGCAGAAGTCACCATAATTTCCAGTGCTGATTGGCATTGTACTGAAGACTTCTTTGAGTATTTTTTCCAAGTTGGAGCCCTGTCTGGATTTTCTATGTCAGGTACACAAAAACTGAAGAAGCAGAAATTGTAGATTAATTTTTTTAAACTTTCATGAAGTACTACCCCACTTCTTTCCTTTCTTAAAGAAAAATACAAATCCCAGGCTCCAGAATCTCCCCCTCCATTTAGTCTGATAAGTGATAAGCCTTTTGAGTTAAAAGGCAAGATAATCCTTTTACTAAAGAAAACCATGAAATCAAACCAGATGGCTCTTACTCTAGGGCAAACAGGTTTTTAGTATATTGGATGACATGTTTTTATTAAACAGACCAAAAAAACCCCACCTTTACCTTAATTTTGTGTTCTCAAGGCCAGTTATACTTCAAGTTCAGTGAAGAGGACAGAAGGAAGGCAGAACTCTGCAGCGTCTCTTATGTTACTTGCCTGAAATTGATTCTTTCACTCCAGTTCCACTCCACAGCTCCTAGAAAACTGCACAGGAGTATGTGATACAATGAGGACAAGGTGGCATGACAGTAATTGGCAGTCTTCAAAATGTGCAGAAAGATAAGCCTGCAAGAATTAACTAAGCTGCAGCTAGCTTTGTTCTGTGTACATAAATAATGGTGACACTGGATGCTTTTTACTTCCACAGGTGAATTTGTTGTGTTTTACTTTGCTGAAATTAATTTTTGTAACTGCACTGGATGTCTCAGATGACTATGCTGAAAACTGCTCAAATCTTCCCACCTAGATGTGACAGAGGTGGTATGGTGTGGTGGGTTTGTTTCTCTCTTCACTCTTTCACAGCTTTAACCGCAGGAAAACTTTTAATGTGTTGGACTATTAAACTACAAAACGATTCCAAAGTCACATGTTGGACTAGATATTCCAATTCAGTTGCTAAGATACTGTTGAGCCTCTAAGATGGTGTACAAGAGGGAGAGACATGCAAATACTAACTGACTGAAAATCAGTTTTAATCACTCCTGAAATAACACCCACAAAACTCCCTCTACCTGTTTCAACGATTGAAAGTAGACTTGGGAATCTTAACTTACTCTGTGATACAAGGAAAAGGGGAGCTAAGGGGTGTGAGTGCAGTAACAAGCCAAAGAGAATTGAGTTAGGATCCTGGCAACACATGGAGAACAAATTCAGTTTTATTCAGAGGTTTTTCATTGTCCTTTTTTGTTCAGCTTTCTCTTCTGTAAGATGACAGCAATCTCTGTCAGAAGACTTTTGGCAAGACTTAGTGGATTAGTACCATGAGGCACAGTGCAATAGCAAGGACTGCCTTTAAGATACCAGCACACAGAAATGTACAGAAGACAGCCCAGAAATCTGTGGTGACTGACTATTTTTTTTGTTAATCCTCCATTTGTGGTATTTACATGTACCATATTCACAACAGGAATGTGAAAATATCTGGCAGCCAGGTGCTGCTGCCCTGTCAGTCTCAACAGTATGATAATCAAACTAAAAACCAGTGGGGCTGTATGCCAAGGGAAGTGTTGCAAGCCTCATGCAAAGGAGGTGCTTAGTGACATCTGTTTATTTCTTTTTACAAGAAGCAAAATGGCAATGGACAGTTGCTCTGTTGTGTATTCTGAAAGAAACTTGCTTGTTTGCACTAGAACATTCAGGAGCAACCAGTGATTTGTTAATGAAAAATTGAAGAGAAGGAATGGCTTTAAGGTCCTGGTTGGTTGGAGTGGCTGAACACCACAAGGCATGAAAATATAATGTTGTGTTTGAGAATTAAGATGAATTTAAACAAGTTTATTTTGCATTGCTTAATCACTTTACTGGGGGATGAAGGGCATCTTGCATTATGCTACTCTGTACACCTGAAAATTATCTTCAAACTGAAAGAATTTGTATCACTAAAGATATGCTCAGCCATAATTTGCAATACTTCATTATAACATACTATTGAGAAATACTCTCCATGATCTTGTAAATGACCAGTTGAGACTGTAGTTTTATCACTTTCCTTCTGTTCATGAACAGAGCAGGGGCATTTATAGGTGTTCCCTTAACATTTGTATTAATACAAATGCTTAACTCTTGAAGTTCTAGAGCTTGATAAATACTAAACAATATATTTAAAGAACAGTTCATGAATGGAGGAAATAGGGAGATTTACTGTTGCTTGTAGTGAAAGTGTGACTACAATAAGGTAGTCATGATTGCAGTGAATCGTTGAGGTTACAGAGATCAAACCTTAAACCATTTGTGTAGTAATGAAGAGACCTTGAATATGTTCTGGGCCTTTAGGTGATAAAAACGTGGATCCTAGGATGTTATCCTCTTTTCAGTCAGACTTTCAGACTGAATAAAACTTTTAAGCTTGTTTTCTAGTTCTGTCCATCCAAATATACTATCAGTTTATGTGAATGTTTTTACCTGCAACTTACAGTTGTCAAGAATTGTGTGAAAATATTTCCTGATCTGGGAGGTGATTGGGAAAAGAGGCCTGTGTATTTCTGAGGCAATTCCAGTTGCCAATTAACATTTTCATTAGAATATTTGAGTCATAGTTAATTTGCATTAGACTTTATTATCTGAGCAAACCTGACCTATTAAAGGTGTAAAATCTATTATTGTCAGCTAATGTCATGATTACAGGAGCAGTACACCGTGTGCTATAGCAAGACAGCTGTTCCACCAAGTTAACTTGAAATCACCATTGTGCTGTTTATCACTGAATTATTAGGCATGATAAGTTATTTCATGCTGGCCACTTCCATGTCCATCTTTTCAATACTTTTCTTGTCACTATAAGTGCCTTTAGGCCTACAGGCTAATGAAAGGTTCTTGTATCAAGTCCGATTACCACTCTAATGTTTTCCAGGCATGCTTAGTGATGAGCTTGGCATATGAAACAATTTCCTGCAGTAATAAAACTAATTAAAGTGGGCAGTCATCCCCACATCACTCTTTAATGAATTATAATGAGCTCATTAATCTATCCAGTCTCGCTCACCATGTCTATTGGCTAAGCTTCCCTGGGGGTATGGCAGGATAGAACACTTGCCCAGGGAAAAAGGGACACCGAAATGCATCTATTTTCCTTTTTCTGACAAAAAACAGGAGGCAGAGCAGAGGTCTACTGTAAGTGGAATAGTTTTTCAATAATCAAAATGCTAAAGGCTAAGACCCTGTAATGGTGGTGAAGGAAGAATCATGCAAAAGCTTAACTAGGTGTAATACTGTACTGCAAATGACAGCATAATTAATGCCTCTGTGGCACACGCAATTCACTGAAAATATGACTTACAAATAATGTTTTAGTAACTGGATCTCTGGGAAACTGCCTGAAGAAAATAACATCAAGCTCATTTTTGGCTGAGTTTCTTGGCATTTTTCTTTGTTTGTTCAAAGTGAGCAGAGAAGAGGTTGCAGGGTGAGGCTTTCCAATTCCATAATAACAAATATTAAAGAATTAAGTGGATTTATGAGTGGAAAGAGATGATTCATATGAATATCCATATAGAAGAACCACCTATTTTTCTTAGACTGTAACCTTGCAATTTTCCCCATCTGTGTAAGATCAAGTCTACTAAGAGCTAATCACAGCTACCCACTGGAGTTAACTAGTTCTTATTAGCATTTGGATGCTTTTAATTCAAATCCCACAGGCATAATTACAATATTATTACCAGGCAAATTAATCTTCAGTTTACCTCCATTCATTTCATGGATTTTAATATTAATAAAGTTCTGCAAAATGTATGCTCCCAGCACATGCAAAGAAGGTAAAGCAAATATGCTGCTCCAAAGCAGAAGCAGCAGCCATGCTCAGCAGTAAGTTTCCATTGGTGTCTTCTGCACCACACTCTGCACTCTTTTCTTGTTTGTAACAAAGCAGCTTGAATGATGCTCTACTTGAAACAGGCATTCACTTTCATGCAGACTGAGGCTTTGTTTCTTTTTTCTGGTAGAGAAAAGAAGTGCAGGCTGCTCCAAAATCCCACTAAGGTGGTGACCAGGGCTGCTGCTGTAAATGCAAGTGACCCAGGCTCAAGTCCCTGCTGTGAGTGTGAAGGAGGTGCATGCATCTGTAGCCACTTCCCAGGGGTAACTTCAGTCCCAGAGCTCATGGGTGGGCAGTGGTGTAGGGTAATGGCTATTCTTCTGGATCAATAGTTGGAAAATGTTGTGCCCCTGTAAGCTTCTGAACTGATGAATTTTTATTCAGAAAGGTCAAGGGCTTTTTTTTTTATTTCTGATTAAATAAACACTTTAAAATGAGGAAAATGTTGTTGTAACATCCCCAGTTGGCTCCAGTCCTTAAGGAAAAGCAGTGGGCTGCTGCTCAGTTGCAAACAAAAGATGTCTCTTTGTGGCCATTCTTGTTCCCTGGGGTATCTTGATGTTATTAGTGGGGTGTTTGTTTCTTTTTATAGAGGAAGTTTTTAATAGAGACTGTCTGCCAAATCTCCAGTGCTGCTAAATAAAATTTTAGTTCATTTTTTGCAAAAAGAACAATGTATTTTGGGTTTCTTCTGCAAGGCCTTTATACTTGAAATAGTCTGTTGTGAAATATGCAATATAGAGGAATTTAAGCATTTAAAAAAGCCCAAACCCCAAACATAGCCTAACCTTTTTCTATTTATTTTATATGTAGATTTTTTCCTCCATGGCTTAGTGCAGTCCTGTATCTGTACACATGGTACCTCAAACAAGAGCAGCAGTTCTGTATTAACACATTTATTGTGCCAACAAGTGTTGTACTAATTAGACTGTACTGGCTAAGCTAGGTATGTATTTATAGTTAGTACTGCATTGTATTAAGAGGCTTAAATTTTGTAGTATCTGTGATAGTCCTGTGACAGCATAATGATCTTCTGATAGATGGATTTTGTTTATCAGCTAACTTATAAAGCCTCTAAGTTTTACTTTTGCATTAAAACTTCATTAAGATAAAGATATCTTTCCTTTTATGATGATTTTGGTATCAGTCCAGAAATTAGTTTTTGCTGCATGCACATGAAGTTGGTTGTACTTAAAGATTGATATAGCTGCATAAAAACCAGCAGCAAAATGTCCCATTAGTTGATCAAAACTTTTACATTGAAAAGAAAAAAGCACCTTCATTTAAGGTCAGTAGGTATGCATTTTGTGAGGGAGTCCCACCAAGTGCATAGTCTAGTTAAGTCTCTTGAGATTTCACTACTTTTATTTTTCTATGACTGCCTAGCTTGAACTTTGACATGCAAAATTCAGAATTCCTAGAGGATGTAAGGGCTGATGGAGATGTAACCACTTGAGGAAAACAGAAGCAAAAGACTTCATTGAAAGCATGAAAACAAATAACAGTAATAGCTTCAATAAAACCAAACACAGCTAATTATCCCTTTAGGAAGACTATATTGAAAATTGCATCCTTTCACTATCCTGAAATGTCCTCATATTTATTGATATAAATGGGAAGCTTAGTGATTGATATATACATCTGTACTCAGTGTGAAGTAATTCAGTATCTACTCTTGCCTGATAAGGGGTAAAGCCTCAGTAGTTCTAGACAAGAAATGAACGTCTGAGAGTTTAGTGTAGTAAATGTCAGTAGGTGAAAGAGGGTATGTCAATAATTAGCTAAGTTGCTCATTTAGAGAAACAAATCTGTGTTTAGCAAGAATGATAAAGGCAGGGAACAATCTTCATGTCTTATGTGCAACTTTTCCATAAGTGTGGTAAAATGTTCTGAATTGACAAAACTAATTTGCCCATCAGCTGTGCATCACTTTGTCATCTGTGGCAGGTTCTTTTGGGGTACCCCAGGTGCATGCTTTTGTGTCTCTAGATTTCCTGATCTGAAGAAACAAAAATAAAAAGGGATGGACTTCTTTTATATGGCAGTATTTTTCATCTACAACAAAGACCACAAAGTTGAAAATGTTGTACATCTGGAAGTTTGGAGGGGGAAGTGGAAATAAGGAACTATGTTTAAGTAACATAGTCTATATAGTTGTCTCGAGTGTTAATTTCATAGTAAGATTTCAATTCTAGTATTCAGATGGCTATAGCTGCCCTAAACTGTTCCAGTAAAATATTCTTTGACATAATCTATGCAATAGAACTTAGGCAGTTCTGTACCATGTTCTACCTAAGATTGTTATAAAGATTAATCACCCTTTCTTACTACTGTAAGATGAGATTGTGTGCTCCCTGAACACCTTTTGATTTCATGATCAAGAAATGAAAGAGCTGTTCTTTAAAAAATGCTGTTTGACTTCTGTGGTTGTGTTGAAAGGTGCTAAACATAATCACATCTGTTTCTGCTATGACCATAGCTTCCAAAGCTAATTCAGGGTTTTATTGATTTGTTCCTACTAGAAAGATACCCTTTACTGATACTCTGCTTGTTGAGTCAAGGTGGCCAGGGGAGATTGCTCTCTGTTGCCATGTTATGCTTTATTGGGAATTTCTGAAGCATGAACTTGCCCTCACCCTTGTGCTGGGCTTGAACAACAGCTGTCATGGCACTGTGATGTGAGGAGCAGGGAAGCTAAGTGTGACTGTTGCCTGCAGTCAGTGGCTGCTCTTTGGGAGCGTTGTCAGGACTCCAGCCAAGACTAACTGGACTGGCACAGCACCAAAACAACAGATGAGCCAAGGAAGCAGGATCAGTGTGCTTTGCACATGTGATGCATTGCAGCTAGCCAATTCTCACAGTGTCATTTGAAAGGAATTGGTATGACAGGTAAAAATTGATACAATATGTAGAGCTAGAGTGAACACAGGGAGAATACAACACTAATGTCATACTGTGTACATATGGTGACATGGTGTAATTACATCAGAGGACTCTGTTAGAGATGGACCAGAGAGTTCATTTTGACCCCTGACACAAATAATGCAGTCTTAGGTTCTCAGAGTCACTTAAAAATCATTAAGACTTTAATTAAAACAACAGTAGCAGTAACCATTCAACTAGTCATGATCTAACCCAAAACAAAATTCTGAAAAGCCTAATATCCAGAAGACTACTCACATGAGTAATCTCAAATCTGTAATGCTGTTTGTTTTAATAGAACTGTGTCAACACAATACTTGTTACCATGGTGCTTCTCTACTAATAAGATTATTATTTTTATTATGAATCAGTTAAGATCCATGAAAGTACTTGGTGCCTTTCAGATGCCAGGTGGTATAAAATGGACTGTAAAAGATATATGTAGCCCTGAACGTGATCTAGATTCCTACACTGCTGGCATAAAAATTCCATACATGTTAGAATAACCTGTGTTTTCTCTGACTGTTCTAGATGGGTATGAAAAAAATTTATATTTCTCTATAAATGTGCTGCATAACTTTGAGGAAGCCTCAACTATTATGGCATTTATGTAGCCTTCTGGACCTGCTGTTTTAAATTTCTTAGTTTGCTTTGTTCAAGAATGATATTTTTGAAGACACTGCATCCTAAGTAATGGCTGATTTTTTTGCATGATCCTGTTTGTGAACAATCTCCTCAACATCTGAAATTGAGCACACTTATCAAAATGAGTTTTGTAAGACTCAAATTTTATGGTACTATTTTGGCAGCATAGTCTGTTTACTATCAAAGTAAAACTGCAGTATATTTATCTGCTGTGATACTTGGTTAGTTCTGTTCATAGCACTTTGATTACAGTAAGCACAATATGCCCATTTCTTCTGGAGTATGAAGAGATATAGAGTCTTCCACAATGACAATGGTTATGCTTTTTGGCACTTAAGCATATCCTGCTGCAGATGCTTTCACACACAGAGTACAGTTTGTAATCTTGTGACCTGATCTGATAAGAAACAGATTTGCTATTATGCTTAGCATTTTCCCAGGTGGACAAAATGACACTAAGAAAATATTAACACAGAATACAGCAATTGCTATTGTAGTCTACACCTGAAAATAAGCACAAAGTTAATAATGAGAATGAGATCCTGACCATAAGTACAACAATTACAGTAGATCAGCAGTGAATATAGACCTAAATCCTGGATTTTTTATAATATCAGAATATGTGAGGACTATATGATGGACACTTTGTACACAGCTGGTTTTGCATTTTATGAACTACACCTGGAACTTGGACTAAATTTTAGTTCCCTTAACAAAAGAAGTTTGTTTGAAGATGTACCATTTTATTTGGAGATCATGCTGTGTCTAACACTTCCCTAAGAATGAGCTGTTAATTGACCTCTTTTTATCAAGTATTTCCAGAGTCTTGGACAAGCATGTTAGGAACATACTTACTGTAATGGAAAGCAGAATTCTTGTCTTTTTTCCCAATGAGATTGTGGATAACTTTCCTAAGAATGAGTATCCTTATATATAGCTCTGCATGGAATATCCAGTACCTATAATCTGTTAAACTCAACAAAATGGCCTGCAAGCTGCAGTGTATATACAGGTAGCTCATAAAAAAAAGCATAAATCATATGATTTAATTGTTTGGACTGGTATTGCCACAGATCTGTGTTCTCACTGGACTGATATCCTTGATAAAACACATGTCCCTTTTGCAGAAGGATAAGGAGCCAGTGTCCAAGGATATTATTTCAGACTTCTGAATCTGTGGTCCTTTAATTGATTCTGGTTGGCACATGAACTCAGCTGTACATGACAATTTTTCTGTTGCACTCTGTAAATGTTATCATGGCTGCAATAACATGAGAAATATTTTGCCTAGACTATCACATTCAGCATCATAACTAAGGTTATTAAGCTAAACATAGGAGTACATGAGTCAAGTATCTGCTGGCATATGGGGATAACAGAGATGGAATCATGAAGCCCCAGAGTATTCAAAGTATATTTTAAAAGCTCAACTTTATGGGGGGGAAAATGTTTCTTCAGGCTTGGAAATGACAGTGTAGGCTTAGCAGAGCCTACAATCAGTGCATTCTAAAAGCCAAACCAGGCTTTCCTTTTTCAAGCCCTTTCCTATTTGATGTCTGTAGTGACAACTCCTTAGAAAGGAATTCTGGTTTTCAGGTAGGTTTGGTTGTGGTGGTTTTTGGTTGTTTTTTTGATTGGTTTTTTTTTGTGTTGTGGTTGCTTTTGTCTTTTTCTCATGCTTTTAGGGGTTTTTTTGTGTATTGTGGGTGGTTGTGTTTTGGTGTGGGTTTTTAATACTTGAAAACACAGTCCAGCAGGGTTTTCTATTCCTCATTCATACTCAAAAGCTTTTCTCAACAAACTTCTTGGTCTTTCCATAGCAGCTTTGCACTGTACTACAGTTTCACAGCAGATGCTGAAACATTTCAGGCCTCCTAAGGAGAAAAGGTGATCCATTCCTGAATTCACAATGCTAGGCAATGCTTTTTGCCCCTGAACTACCAAATAACACAGCAGCATTCCGTGAGCTTTTGCTGCCCTCTGTGCTCCCTCCTCTCCCCTTTAATGGCATGCAACTTCTTTCATATCCTCCACATAAGCCACCACTCAAATATTTTTGCTCTTGCTTTTTAATTTTTGTCCTCTCCTTCCCCAGCTGTCAATAGTTGCTTTTTGGAAGAACTAGTTTCACTGTTTGTTAAAACAGGTAGTTGGTTCTGTAACATTGTGCATTCTGTTAGGACTGCATTCAGAGATGGATAGGATACTGAAATAACCCAAGCCTTTCTGCAGTCAGCTACTTTCTTTTATTCCTGCATGTTATTTTCTTCTATTTGTGTTCTTAGTTTCTATTAAAGCAGAAATGTCCTCAAAATATAACAGAAACAGAAGAAGCACCAAGCACAATGTCTTGTCCCTTGTCTTGCATTTGCTGAACAAATGATGCCTGTGCAGAGACCATGGAGCAAAATGAGATTATGAAATCCAAATATGACTTTGTGTTCAACAACAAAGAGCTCTCTGCTGCTTGCAAACCCAGTGTGGTGTAGAGTGGATGGAATATAGGCTGTCTGTTATTGCTACTTGTACAAGATAACATTAAACATTTGGATATTGCTAGTATTTCTGTTTTTACTGGGAAATTCTGGGTAACACCTGCATAGGCATTGAGGTGCCTCTGCAGCAAGTGGCAAGAAAGATCCTGTCCTTGCTGATATGCTTGGCTGCAGATGAAGAACTCTGTGTGGTGGCAATGACTGTAGTTCCTGTATTCTACAGTTGACTTTAGCTGGCTGCTAGCTTAAATAACTTCCAATATTAAGCTATGTTAAGGGGTGGAAACAATAGTAATTTGTTTTTAATGATGGTAAATGCATGGAGAGTATGGGTCCAACCCTCATAGATGTAAGTATTCCAGCACAAATGGTTGCTGGAATGAACTTTTAGGGAAGCTGCAGTGGTTTGCATAGGAGCTGATAATGTGGGGTATTGATTTATAAGAATCATATCCCACTGGAAGTGTTAATCAGTTTCACTGATGGGCAGAGAGACAAGGGAAGAATTACCTTAACCCTAGATACTTCTTGGTGAACCATAACTGAACAGTTCTGGTCTATAGTGTGAGAAAACTGTTGCATGGAATATAGAAGCCAAGTGCCTGGAGAACCATGCTGGGCAAGAGGAGTCAGCCCCTTGTGTGGGTGAGGAAGATGCAGCTGGGTGCATGAATGCTTTTTGCCAGGAGAGATGCACTGTGGTGCTTAAGTCTTTGGAAACTCTGGGAGGCAAAACCTTTTTTCAAGCTCTCACTAGTCCAAGGGAGGCCTGCACTGCCTCTTAGATTAGTGCCAAAGCTCATCTCAAATCTTCCCTACTGTAGTTACCATACACTATTACAGGCTTTATTGCTGTATTTGCTTGTGCATGCTTTCAGAAAGCTATTTCTTTCTAATAGGCCTGACTGTGGGACCTTGTTGTTTTCCTCTTTCTACTGTGTATTCCTCTAACTACTTCTTTAAGTTAAAAGGAAATCAGGGGATAGCAACAATTTGAAATTGTGCTGAAAAAGAACTCAGAATAATATAACTAGAAATTGAGATACAATAGCTAATGCCACATGATTTTTTTAAAGTCTCTTTTCTTTTAAATTAACATATTCCATGCTGAGGGATGTATTTTGGTTTGTGCTAGTATTTTCTCTAACATTCCTAAACAACAATATTAGCTATACTATGTAGCAAAGAATAATTCCTGTGAGTTTTTCCTTACTGGAGATAGCACAAATTCTGGCTTTTTTCCCCTAAGTTTGACTCTTTCAGAAGATCTGTATGTAATACTGAAGGTAGAGTGTAAGGAGGGGCCCTTTCTGTCTGCCTTTTTATTGCAGTTGTAAAATACTTGGGGGTTTATATGTGAGTATCTTGTTTCTTCTTAAAATTAATTTTTAGTGGATGATGAACAATATATTTATGTTGAAATATAATTACTATAACTGAACAATTAATTAAGGACAATGGACTTCACGCTCTACATTGTCTCATAGTGATCATTGAGTTACAAACACATTAATGTGACAGTTCAAGTTTATCACACTAATGATACCCTATTGAACACCTGAGTTCTTCATGGTTTAAATAACTTCTACGCTGTTATGCTTATCATTGCTTAGTCAGAGGTCCAGTTTTCTGATTTTTAAACTAAGTGTTGTGCAAATACCACTGTATTTCCCAAAGTTTTCTTGTTGTATAGCTTGGCTGTGGGGGGGAAATAATGATACTCCAAACCAGTAATTTCCCCCAAGTTTGTAAGTAGATCTCTGTACTAAAAGGGTGTGAAAAATCCAGTTCTTCATTTATAGTTGTGTGACTGGCTGGCTGGTTACTTTGTTGAGGTTTTATTCTTCAGCAGTTCAGTAATTTAATTTGAGTATCTCCTCTTGAATATTTATTGGAACAAGACAAAAAAGTGATTGACATTTCCTCTCCAGATAAGGTGTTTAGATGTCACATGAACTCATTAAATTACCTGGGGACAGCTTGTGTAGACCTGCTTTTGGCTACATAGGTTCGTTTCTGTGCAAGTTGAGTTATGGTCAATGTTTATATCTCCAAGTGGTAGCTGTTTTTTCTCCTCCACCCAGAACCACTGCTGGTTTGGCTGATGTGGGACAAAAGCTGCATGCATGGGAAGGGTGGTTTACTTTTCATGTGAAAGTCTATTGTGCTCTCTTTTTCATCTTCTCCAAGATCAAGCACACCGCAGTAATGCATCTGAACTGATATTTCTCTAATGTTGTTTTGCCTGAGTAAAATGACAACGTTTTGTAGCTGAAAAGGAATGACCTGATAGAATCTTCAGTAAAAAGGCATAAATGATTCAGAAAACAATGAAATGGACTTCTGTGGAGGGAGCTGTTCACATGTCTGATGGCTTTGGATGCATTAATTTGTTTATGCAGTAACATAGAACATTATTGAAAATACCACACATGACAAAGGAGAATTGAGTTGCATTACTTGAATGGGAATGTAATTATCTCTCAGTATGTGAAACAGCCTTTTCTTGTCAAGAGTAAAGTAAAAGTGTTAAGCCTATTATAACATCTCTTTTGATGTTTTTATAGGATGGAATAAAAGATGAATGCTCAGTGCTGAAGCTGCAGCTGAAGGAGAGAGATGAACTCATCGCCCAACTTCGTGAGGAGCTGGTAAGCAGGAGAAGCAATTGTGGCTTTTTAAGTTGCTTTACCTGAGACCAGAAACTAAAGAAATACAATTTCACACCTGCTCCAGAGTAGCTGCCCTAAGGCTATGTGTGTTAATCATTCAGATAAATGCTGATAACACTGACTGTACGTTTCTAGGGACTTGTCAGCCTCTGAAATGGCTACTTTCTAGATGCACTGCTAGCAGAGAGTCCTTCAAAAAAAATTGTGTTGGCAGTTGTCTTGCAGTATCAGAGGCAGAGAAATAGCACAGCACTCTATGCATATGGTAGAAACCTCGAAGAGACATGCACATCTGAACTGTGAATCTCTCTCCCATGGGCTGCTTCTCACAGCTACAACGTTGTTCAGTGGAAAATGAATGTTTTCCTCCTTAATAGATGTCTTTAATTTAAATAACATAATAAATACCCTTACAGTTACTGAACATTTCCTTAGTGTATGAGCTGATAATGCTTGAGTATGACCATTTTAAGGTCACGTGACTCAGTGAGGTCAAATAGATGATACAGCAATTAAACAAACCTAAAGACAATAAGATGCATTTTATTGTTGTATTAAGGCTGTACTGGCATAATTCTAGAATTCTGTTTTTGATGGAATGAGATGAAAACATGTGTGTGTTCAGTATTTTTAAATAAAGGAGAGATTTTTCTGCTCTCTTTCACAGAACTCAAAAGACTGCAAAGATAGTATGTAGGGTCACCACATTCAGGAAGACATTGAGCACGTACAGTGCTTCCCTAGAAGTTGTGGCTGTCCAGGCACCTAAGGTTTTTCTGTAAGCACTCTTTGGAAAGTGGGGTTTGTTTCCCTGATTAGATTTTCATTGTCTGATTTAGCTCAGGGTTGGTTTATTTTTTGTGCCTTTCTCTCTATCTAGTGGTTAGCTCAGAACTTCAACAGACTGAATTCAGGTTCATCCATTACTGCCTCTTTTACACACTAACCAAAACCCACCAGTGTACTTTCATACCAGCACAACTAAGTTTTAAGTTGTATGAGAAAAATATGCTGCTACTGAAGGATGAAAGATTCCTTTGCTGTATTAATATCTGCAAAATAAATACAGGTCATCAATATTGTTTTGTTTCATATTTGGCTACATTAAGAAATGATGTATTGTGTAATTATCTAAAATTAAATGACAAAATGGGACACAGAGAACATCAAGGTTCTGCACAGTCCTGGAGCATTAATTTTCTGTCAGTCTAGTTCAGAACATGCTATCTGGCTGACAACTTTGTTAGTGTAAAATTCTCTTGTACTGATACAGTGAGCTGTAGCTCATTTGCTGGTAACTGTTGTCAAAGTTCTCCCTTACTTGTGTCAGTCGCAGGACAAAAGTCCCACAGGGAATTTAGTTCTTACACCTCCTAACATAGAGAAAAGTACATCTTCCTAGGGTCATGAAAGAAGGATTTCCATATGGTTGAATGTCAGTATCATGGATTTAATCCATGATTAATTGATTTCAATTTTGATACTCTAGGGCTTGTAAAAGAGAACAGGTGGGAGTTGAAATTAAGCTTTGAAAGGATGCAGTGTAGCTCTTTTATTCCTACTGAACTAAATAAAGCCAGACTTTATGGGAGTTGAACATGACAAAAGCTGGACTTAAGGTTATGAAAACTACAAAAAAAGGGTACCAGCAGGATTGGAAAAAAGGATTTTTGTGCATGAGGTCTGTAAGTATGAAGTCAATATGCTAACTTTGGCTGTTTGTGTGGTGTCTTTTTAATATCTACTGTTTTCTCCTGCAATATTATTTATCTGTAAAAAGTTTGGAAGTTTCATAAGGAAGATGTTCCAGCCCCTTCATCATCTTTGCTGTTAGGAGAAAGAAATTATTAGTCCAGTCAATTTTCAAAATTTTAAAACTTGTTCTGGGAATTACCTCATGTCTTGAAAATTTCCACTCAAAAAGAACAGGTCTTATGTTAAAAAAACCCAGTAGATTAATCTTTACAATGGTTACCTACTTGCTCTATTTTCTGCTGGTTTAGTAGTATTACTTCATTTTGACTACTTTGAGGAGATACTGCAGATCTGTGGATGATTTACCTAAGAACAGGCAGTTTGTAAGTACTTTCAAATCCTTTCTTCCTCATATTTAGGAAACATGAGGAGGAGAAAAGAAACAGATGAGGTGTACTTAAACCATTGTTAAAGTGTCAGGCTTCTTTCCCCCTTTTTTACAGGAGAATTAATTGCAAGTGTTACAGAGAAGGCTTATCTGAGCAGTAATTACTCTGAATCAGTTCCACAAGACAGACATGGAGTGTGAAAGTGGCAATATCCTATAACACACAATGGGGATTAGGCTCCAATTCCTCATCTACAGCAGTCCCTTGATGAGAAGCTGCCAGTCAGATAGGATCTTTAATATTCCTTGGCACTTGCAGAGGTGATTCTGCATATGAGTTGAAGTCCCTGTCACAAGCCATTGTGGTATCCTCATGTTTGGCATAGATGAAGGATAATGTCACTAGCATAGAGTAGTATCTGGTCTCACTGAGATTGTGGTGCTGAGTATTTCATAACACTGCAGAAATGAGCCAATGTGAAATACAAAATTTGTCCCAAGTCTCCCTTTGATGCAGTGCTGAGGCTTGCACTCTTTTCATAATAATAATGTAGTGTATGTGCATGTCTTGGGCAGCAGTGTCACCAGGCTGCTGGCTTTGGGAGACACACAGCACTTCACTGAGGATCTGCTAGTACAAGCAGGCTAATATGGTCTGACCTTATTCTAAAATCTCAGACAACTTTGCTTTTTGGTTTATTTGAAGGACAAAAAATAGGTCTGAATATCACCAGTGTTTTTTAATTTTTTTTTTTTTAACCAATGTAACCAGTGTTAGTTTTAATGAAGATATAAAGATAGGCAACAACAGGTAAATGGCAGTAACAAATGGAAATGGCAGTGTCTTGGAGGTGTGGTGGGAAAACTTGTTATGCTGCAGTTCATCAGGTTTCTCAGAGTTACATACTGTTGGCTGGCACATTTTTAGAGATTCAAATTTCTCCTTAAATGCATGTTGGTAGGTTATAGTTCCTCCAGCAGCATACGGGGTCACGTTTGTTTGATACCATGACTGTGTCAAGGTCAAACTAGAGCATTAACTAGTGAAACTCTTGAAAGAGCTAAGCAGTTATGCCTCATATGAGGGGCTAACTGGAGCAGTCCTCACCTCTGAGTTGCAAAGGGAGTTTCGTGGTGCAAACCAGCATTTGTACTGAGCCTTGCTGAGTAACTGAGGTAAAAGAAAAATCTATATTGGTTTGGAAGTTGTAGAAATAAAGGATATGAAGAAGACATCAAAGAGCCAGTGTAGGGGGGTTTTATAGTTCTGATTGCTCAAAAGCCTGCTTTTTTAAATTCAGATTTTTTCATAGACACATGCACCCATCTACATTTCTCTGTGTCTATATTTATATCTAGATACAGTGAAGCACCCATGTATTTATGCACACTGTTAGTATGCTTTTTGTTGCTTTCCACTGAAGAATTGCTAACTTTTTTAATGATAAAGGTTGTAGAAGAAAGGTTAGCTGCAAGTATGGGGATTTACTGTTTCTTGACTTGACCCTGTATTTCTGACAGTGGATAAATTGTCAGAAAAAGCTGAACTACAATCTCTGTCCTCTCCTAAATAAATAACCTAACAAGAAACTAGCTTTGAAGTATTGGTTACATCTTGCTAATATTGCTTCACTGTAGCTGACTGCATAGATTCTCTCCAAGTTTGGGGGTGTTTTTGTCTTTCTTATTACTTAATTTTGGTTTGTACATAAGGGAAGAATGTTATTGTAGAAGAGATTTAAGGTTTTATTTAATCTCTGTTTCAAAGACCAAGCACTTTCTGACTGAAAATACTTCTTATACTCTGGTATCATGAACACTGCATGGTTCAAAGGATGGTTGAACACTGCTTCAGGTGTTCTGCTTTCTTGGAGACTCAATCTTTAGTGATTTTAAGTTGTGTTTAGAGCTGGGATGTGTATGTGGAGTTGTACTGTAGCTTTCATAGAAGGTATTACCTGTTTTGTCTGTGTGAAGTCTTAGCTCTGAATGGGGAATATATTTATCTCTTCCAGTTTTTGATGGCAAAAATGTCCTTTTCCCTAGCTATTTTAGTCTGATTTGTTCTAGAAGATTAGAAGCAGAGGGGGTGGAGAGATCAAAGACAAATTTCCTGTGCTTTTTGGAGTAAGTGAATTAAAGTATTAAAGGATTATTGGTAATTCCTTTTTTTTTGTTGTTGTTAGTATAGTAGAAATCTGACAGCAAGAGGTAGGTTCTGGTCATAGTGCCAAATCTCTCTTCCATACAGCTCTTTAATGCTCCACTTTGGGTCTGTCTTCTGCTGTTTTGATTTCCTTCATCTTTCTTTGCCTTTTGAAATATTACTCCCTCTTCAGTAGGAACCACACACAGTGTGCACTTTGTTTAATGTCCTGTGCATGTTTTATCCATTGTTTGAGAAGTTTGGCTTGGTGCTAGATTCTGGTTTTTGAGTGGAGGCTGCTGCTATTTTCAAGCTCAGACATTTGGATTGATGTTCAGTTGTAATACCTCTAGCTCCTGATATTTCCAGTATCACAAGAAGGGAATGGATTCTGTGACAAAGATTTCAGAAATGACCTGCTTATTAGCCTGTATTGAAATTGAGAACTCGGTGATGTTGGCAGTGGTCTATACAAATGCTTCATCACCCTCCAGGGAGGAGGCAGATGACTGAAGAGCTGTAATTCATTAATTCTGGGTAGCAGTGACAAGTACCAAGTGGCATATCATTGATAATGTATACACAAAAGCCTCACCTTTATCCTAGCAGAAAGCTAGCTTGCAAATTTCTGCTTTCATTGGTAAATTCTTTTTTTATACTCCTTTGTATCTTGATTTAGAAGAGGATACAAAAGGTAATACATGGTCATCAGCAGAAAATAAACAATCTTACTGACTGTACAGAATCATAAAAAGATGACTTCTAACCATATATAACATTGAAATTACAAGGAAAAGAAAATAGATAACTGATTAGTAGTAAATTAACTTGAACTTGCACATACATCTGTTGGTCTCCTTTAGAGTATTCAATTCTGTTTTCATTACATTGCTTTATATGGCTAGTAAAATAAAAGTAATAAACTCTGTTACTGTTTCTTGAGTTCAGATTACAGTATGGAAGTATCTTTTTGGGTTTGGTTGGTTGTTTTTTTTTTCTTTTCAGAGCTGCTATTTATGAAATACTCAGTATGTTTGAAATATACTTAACAGATTTTGGAGTTTCCTAGTACTAATGCAAGGCATTTATCTTGCATTTTCCAATTGGATTTACAAATGATGATGTTTTTCTCCAAGGGAGCTCTCATGATTTACCAGAAGAGTAATGGAGTTTGCAGGCTCTAGTATTTATCAGAATTTACTGATTATCAACACAAGACTTTATAAAGACAGACTTCCTCACAGTGTGGTATCTGTGTTCTGGCTTACAAATGAGGATTCCACCACATGATGCTAGTTGGGTGATAGAATGCTCTATTATTATGGTTTGGGAAAGAATAAGTAAAACTATTGTACTGATAGTATGGTGAAGAGAAGGAAGAGAAATAAATTACCTTTATGTAAACTTGTTTTAGTCTGGTTGGTGTGCTTGTGGAGGAGTGCAGGTTAATATACTGAAAAGATAAAAAGGAGTGCAATTAAAGGATGATCTAAGGCAGCATGAGAGCTCATGTTAGCTTTCAGCCTATTTGTAACATTACTTGCAACAGCAGAGTGATAGATTCAGAAGGGAAGGATGGTCTAGAGAGGACTGAGCATTTTTCAATTGTCACTAGAGCCACTTTTTAAGATGACTGTGAACAGATGTGCTCAGACTATAGAACTTGTTGTGCAAGTGATCCTTCCTTACTTAACCAGAGAGAATAAGGAAGCTTACATCAGTTTCTGGGATCTTGTGGAATCTATTTTGTTGCATAATTTAATTTATGGAAATGGAACTTGGTTCTTAAAGGACAAATGTTTGTGTTTCCTCTGTACAGTTCAGAACCACTGGGGTGATGTGGTTCAGCAGCTCCTTTCTCTCTACTCTTTACCTCTTCTTTCTACTAGAGAAGTTTAAGGTATTTCTAGTACTATTTGATCTTTGTCAAATCAAAGGTAGTAACATATGTCTATTTCTCTTGATTTTTAAACCTAAAATTCATGGACCATTTTCCTTAGCCAGCAAAATTTAAGAAGTGTCCAAGCAGAGAGTGCTTTTCACATACTTTATTACCAATATCTGCTTCTGTGGAATCATATAAAACAATTGAGGGAGGGAAGAGAGGGACTGCTATTTCTAAACCAGTGTCAACAAATAACAAGGAAATGTACAAATGTTCCAAAAAGGGAATGAGGAAGCTCCATGTGCCATGCACATCCAGTTATGTATCTACTTAGAAAGGAACATGGCTGAGATTATATCTAATAAATCCTAGAGCCAGCAGTAAAACATGTCTGCAAAAAATGGGTGCTTATGAAGTTTTTCCTTTATTTTGACAATTTATTTTCATTAACATTAATTTTCTTTTCACAGAGGAAGGGGTTTGTGTGTGATTGTAACTTTTGGAATGCTTTTCAGGCTTTTACTTCTACTTACCTTAGTGCAGGCTGAAAACATCAACATAAAATGTTATTAAAAGTTTGCTTATTTAGTTTGAACATCTTTTCATAACTATGTTGTGCTGTCCATTTACCTCAGGGAACAGCATCTTTAAAAGGATCTTGAGGGCCTCACATTACAGGTTACAAGAGTGAATGGCTTAGTGTCTCTTGATTAGTTTTCTTGGTGATTACTTGAGGCTGCAGAATGAATGTTTATTGGTGAAGAAGTGCCAAACCCAGTTGCTTAATGTTTTGTTATGATTTAACTTCCTTTTTCTGTAGAGCTCTGTTAATCAATAGCATCCCTCTGTTCAGTGTTCTAAGCTAGAGTCCTTGGACTTGTAAATGCTGATGAGTAAACAATACATAGAATAATGTTGCAGGGCCCTGGAATATTGCTAATGTCCCACTAGGCACTCAGTGAAGTGAAGTAGTTCCTGAATTGTACTGTAAATAGTGCTATACTTCTCAGAAAGCATGGGAGTAGAATTTTATGCTGATGACTAATTAATGCAGTTGTGAATGATCATGTACAAGGAGACATACTTCACAGCTCATCTGTTTTTATGCAAAAATAAGTGCAAATAATGATCCTTTTTCTGTGAAAGGTTGTGGCTGCACAGGTTTTTCATATGTCATTATTTGGGAGAAATGTATGGACAGGTTAATGCATGGTTCTTTGCTGTTCAAAAATAGCACTCAGCAATTCCAGTTGACAGCTGTACATCAGCATGTACCTTAGATTTTATTCCCTGTTGTGTCTGCTTTGAACTTAAATCTGGTATAGGGAACAAGTTGATATCATCCTCTTCATGTTTGAGAGTTAGAGCCATGTAATCCTACTCTATTGTAGGATTTGAAGTGGTAATGAAGTATCTTATTCCCATGGGAAACACCTTAAATCATGTCATGAAAGCTCTTAACTTCTGTGCTTCATTCCTGGCATTTATCTCAGGTTGCATTAGTACTCACATGTGGTATTTAGCAGAGTTAAGCTGACTTAGAAACCAGGCAAATAAACACAAATTCTAAGTGAGACCTTGTCTACCATAATCACAATTAAGCCATTTTCTAATGTAAAAGAAAAAAGGGGGATTGCTTTTTGTCTGCAAAAATAAGAGGGAAGATAGCTCTAATTTCTGCTCATTATGATTGATCTGTCAATAAGTACTAGGTCTTTAGTAGGCACATGTGAGCCTAGCTACTTGCTGTGCTGATTTACAGCAAGTCTTATCATTATAGCCTAGAGGGGAAAAGTGTAAGTATCCATTTTGCAGGATAATAATAGCATGCTTCATTTACTTAATAACATGCTTTTGATGGACAGGTATATTAATGTAGTATCTTACATGGAAAGATTTGAGTTGGCAACTTTGTCATTCATTAGATCAGATGGTATCATTTGATTTAAAGATGATTTGTGTACTGCACTGGAAATAAGAGTGCAAAAAGGCCAATGTTAACTAAAGTTGCATGTCTCCATTTGTGATTCATGGTGTGAACTCCTTAACCAAATATCCAAAAGAACAAGGTGTTATTTTTAACACCAGGCTGGAAATGAAGAAAGGAAAAGACTTGACACACTATGCTATTTCCCAAGCACACAGTCCCTGTATCTGTATAGAAAATCGAAAGCTAATTTTTCTGAAGTAAAATAGCAACAGCATCTCTCAGACTTCATAAGGCAGAAATGAAGAAGGGAGAAGAATTTTGAAGGTTTAGTAATTTTTTTGTTTTCTGAGACCTTTTTGGGTTGTAGTAGCTGAAGCACACACCAGCAGCTGTAAGAGTGCAGTTATCAAAATCAGCCAGAATGGCAGATGGCCATTAAGGAAAATCAGAAAAAAAAATAAGCTGGAATACTAGAGAACCTCTGTTCACAGAGGTTATCTGTTGGAGGTGATGATTACTGTCCTCTTCACTGCAACTACTGTGAATCCTGTATTATTTCTGTCACCAAGAGGAATCAGAAGTGCATTAAAACTCATCTAAGCTTTAAGAAAACTTAGGTGGAAGCTTTAAGAACACTTAGATAGGAAATGGCTTTGAGTGTTTTTTAGACATGAACATCACCTTCGAGGGATGTTTCAGTTGTACTGAGAAAAAGGTTTTACAAAGGCAGAATATATTTAGCTTTGACAGAGAAATTACCAAAAAGCTACATGTGGTATGAGGTTTTTTGTGAAAGGAAATTGGACACTGCTTTTATTACAGACTCTCTTGGTGATAATAGAATTGCATATATATTTATGTCCACACAGGCTTGATGGAGATTAGCAAGAATGAAAGGAAGAATGCTTATGCTCTTTTTACCTCTCGCTTTCCACGGTCGCCCCAACCAAACTGTGTTATTGTTTGCATGAATTTGGTAGACTACCATTTTTATTGTTGAAAAAAAGACAGCTATTTTCTCTTGGATCAGAGACAGTTAAAACACTAAGAGCAGAGTATAGTTTCATAGTGTAATAGGACACTTTTTGTGTATTTATATATGTCACGGGCAGAGGGTGGGTCAGCCGCTAATCCTGCAGACAGGGGCACTCTCTCCTCCCGCGCCTCCCTTCCCCGCCACGGTGGGAAAAGGCAGAGGATGAGAGAAGCAGCAAAAAAACCCTTGCTGTTTGGAAAATAAAACTAGAACTACTTTAATAATAAGAACAAAGTCAGATGAAATACATACAAATATACAGAACCCAAACTACGTCACCACCGAAGCTCCGGTAAGCTCCGCAGCAGGCTGAAATCCTCCGACACCCGGGCACGCGTCCCCGCCCCCGTCTGCCCTCCGAGTCCGAACGGCGTTCCCTGCTTCTCTCGGCGCAGGGTCCTAGGTGTCCCTCTAAGTGCCTGATGCAGAGCGATTCAGCAAGGGGACTGGCCCCCTGTTATATATTGATATGAGGTATATGGGATGGAATACTTTAGAAAGTAAAATCATTGCACAGAAAGAGTTCTGTTCTAACTCAAACCGGGGCAATATAGAATATACTGTAATGATTACCTAGGGAGTGATAAAGCTGGCTTGGTATGGAAAGATCTGCAACGTGGTGTCACAGGGGTTTAAAACAGTACATTACCCTTTTAGCTTTAGAGGATGGAGTTCCAAATGATCATCTAAGCAGCCCCTACAGTCTATTTAACACAAGGGGTTTTGTATTCCTTCTTAAAGTATAGCTGAATATACTGTGTCATTCAGGCCATTCTTTTAAAATGCTGCTAAAAATAACAGTAAACTCCATTTAAACCACTGTGGAGACCTCTCTTCTTCAGCTGGAATGAAAGTTCAGCAATTAGTTTTTTGTATGCAGTTCCACAAGGGTTTAAAACGTTTTGCAGATGATTCCTGAAAGGGAAAATGAGAAGTTACCTTCTCTCTTTTGGTGTTAGTATGGTTATCTTCTAAAAACTCTACTGCAACCTTTTATGTAGCAGACAAGTTTTAGTAAAAATATTTTTTTACTATTTTAAGGACTTTAGAAGAGCTCTTTATTATTTCAAGTAGGACCAGAAATAAGTGATTGGTTTGATCCTGCTCTGTCAGGGGGGCTGGACTAGATGATCTCCAGAGGTCCCTTCCAACCTCTAACATTCTGTGATTCTGTTTACTGGGCCTCCTTTAGAAGGCCATCCAATTACACACCAGGCTTTCTTTAAAAATGGACTTCTGTAGTACTTCTGGGAGTATTATTTTTCAATTTATAATTGTCTTGAAGGTCTCAAAAAAAACCAACCAACCCACAACCCCTAAAGATCCAAACTTGCCTTATTTCAAGGCAGAAATAATCAGTTGAAAATTGGGTTAAATTTTAAACCAAAGCTAGGTAATGCATTTGTTATTTCTGTTTGAAGTTGTTTGAAACTTTCATAATTAACTTAGTGTCATTATTGTTTTCCTCATGGTAGCATTTTAAAATAGGCAGGGTTCAAATCACTATTTATTAGAACAATTATTTGTAGCATTGCTTAGTTCAAGAGTCTGTAATTACCTGTTTTTTCTCTAGTTTCAAGTAGTAGAGCATGAGTAGGAATGAATCTGAAGATTATAGGAGTTGGCTCTGATCACCTGGTGTCCACTCTGGAATTTCATGGGGTTTTACTCTTAAATGTGGTCCTCTGAATTGGACCCTCATTAGGAGTGGAAGCACACCAAGTGCATTCCTCAAGTGCACATCTTTGTTCAATGTGATCTGAAAGGAGCAGAGTTTGTACACTCAAACTCTTCCCTGTTAAGAACCAAAAAGTAAGAGAGTAGTTTACATTTTGAAACCCTGTCTGAACTCAAAAGTCTGTATGGATGCACACCTGGTTGGGTTGAGGTTTTGGTGACTTGTTTAGTGGGATTAAGCTAAATGGCTTGCTTGTAATTTTACATTTGAAAGTGTGACCTAGTGTATGTCATGGAATAAAGTGGAAGTGGATTTCTTATTCTTAACCATCAAGGTACTACAGTTCTTAACAAAAGATTTAAAGGGCTGCCTTCCTTCCCTTTCATGTTGGAGCTATATAAATTACATATGTTCAGGGGCCACCTTAGATGAGCAGCTATAGTGTCATACATGATTGTTTCCTTTTTAAGGCAATCTGACATGGACTGTTTGCACAAATTTAGCATGTGATGTGTGACTTCAAACACTAAAAATGTTCTTTGAGGAAATAGCCATGAAATGCTCTTAGTGTTTTGAAGTCTCCTTTCTGTAAGAAATGACTGAAATGTTCACTTGAGTTCCATGTTTTGCTGCTTTTTGATGTCTGTGAGTGGCTGAAAGACACACAGGTTGCCAATTGAGAAGTCATTATTCCTGCCTTACAGTGCCTAATCAGTTTATAAAAATCCTGCTAGTCTCATTATTGTAGCATTCATGCCATTGTGAAATCATCAGTGTAGGTATGAAGAGAGAATGTGATCTTGAATGCAAGATGATAGCATAAAATTTGGCTGTTAATGAACTTACCACAGAATTCATATAATACTCTCTGATTATCTCTGAATGATTCATCATATTAAAAACCTCTGCACTTGTACACTTTCAAGCAAGCAGATACCAGTTGCTTCTACAAGTTGATGACAAAATTCTCTTACTTGATTAGGTCAGTTTCTCTGATGTGATTATAGATACAAAGTAAACATTTGCTGTGGAAGAGGTTTATGCTGCTTTTTTGGGTGATAATTACTGGGCTTTACTACCATTTAAACTGCATTTTCTGTAGATAGTGGTCTTCTGTCTCACTGAATGTTGTTTCTCATTGTGTATTTCTTCTAAATATTTTGATTAAATAGATCCTTTTCATCTCTATTCTGTTTACATTTCTCAAAAGTTCTGTTATTTGTATTTATACTGATTTATTTACAAAATTGAGACTGTGTAGAATATGTTGCTATACAGAATACATTTCTGAATCCTTGTGTTCAAAATAAACCAAACCAAACCCTTGAATAGCTGAACATTGGTTAGTTTTTATAGGGGATGCTTAAAAATTAGATTTCCAAGTGTAAATGTCTATCTTCAATCTTTTAAGTTGCAAAAAAGGACAATCTCTTTAAGATAAAGCACAATAATTTTAGGGGAGCTGAGCCTCTCAAAAACATTATATTTACTAGAAGTTAAAGGAAATAAGGTCTCTGGTTCTTAAGTTTATTCCACTTGAGTAACTTGAATGGAATCTCTAGGCACCTAAAGAACTTTGAAATTCTGGTTCTTACTGCATTATTCAGAGCTCTAGAAAGAACTCTGGTTAGACTCTGAAAAGGTTATGCTAAATCCTTGGCTGCTTTTTCAAATACTAAAATCCTTCAGTTATGAAGAAATGTAAGTCACTTTTATGTTAGTAATGAACAGGACAACTCTGTCCTAAATGCTGTGCATAGCATGTATGACCTACATATTCTTTAGTCCTTATTGATACTTGAGTGATTTGTTAAGTGCTTCAAAATACTGTAACTGTCATTTCTCATGTGCATTAAAAGCACTGACGTGGTTCTGATGTGTTCTTATTTTTGAAGTGCCATTGTAAGAATTCATTTTGTCCTTTATAAAGTTCAGCAAAATCTTCAGAAGTTTCCTTTGGGTAAGATCTTTCACCTTTCCCATGATGTTGCAATTGTTGTTGACAGAATGCTTGCATAGTTGTAGCTTACTTCTTTTTATAAAACATGGAGGAAAATTGAAAGTGTTCCCCTTAATATGTTGTGGATTCTAGATTGGATTTTTTATGCTATCCAGGATTATTAATTGCTTGTTTGTTCTCAGGCTATAACTATGATTATAGAGGCAATATCATATTATAATGCTTTTCTAAGTCCTGTTCTTTGAAGCAAGTATTTGGAGTAGTCCATCACTGAAACAACTTGACTGAAGCTGTAAGTGAACTGCATCTATTTTATGGAAAGGTTGAGAAAGATGTATGACATGTACTACCTGCCATGAAGTGCTGTCACAACCAGGCTGTTTCCTGGTTTTTCAGTTGACATTAAATGGGAAACTGTTAGTGACAACTGATAGTTAATATGTATGGTGGCCCTGAATTACTGCAAAAAATTAGTGGGATAGAAAATTGTCTTCCCAGTAAGTAGGATTTTTGCATTAAGCCCCCTGTTACAAAACACTGACTATTTGGAAATGAATGTTTTACACTGGTTCTACTAGCACCTGATCTTGCTTCTGCCAGTTTATCCACAGAAAACTTAATTTTTCTGTTTGTGTTGCATTAAAAGCAGCAATCTAAGAATAGGCACTTAACTGTGTTAGAGTGCAGATGTGTAGCAATCAACAGCCTTTATTTTGAGGAGCTGAAACATCATAATTTGCTTTTGTCATGGTATGCTATCTCTTTCAATTATCTGAATTAAAGGCTTACCTGATCATGGAAGTTTAATAAATTACCAAATGGTATCATTAGTGGACAATTAAGTGTCACCAAACTGATTTTGTTAGGAAGGTATTTGAACATCTCCTTATTGTCATATGGGGATAACAAAGGTACTGCCATGTGGGGAAGTTAAAAAGATCATGAAGAACAGAGCAAATTTTGCCACTGAGAGGTGAGTACAGAAACACAAGGAAGTTGCCCAATATGTATATTTCTGTTAAAAATTGTTTGCATCTCCATAATTCTCATGCCTTCCAGGAATGTAAAGGGAAATCACATTTTAATGTTCAAGCTCTCATTAGCAAGGAGCAGGTGAAATAGCTGCTTTGTAACATACAAAAGGGAACTTCTTGCTGTACTGATTTTCTTCTCTGAAGTGCAAGTGCCTAATTCCAAACACACATTAGTTACAGAATGAAAGGAAGACTTCATGTTAGCATTACAGGCAACATAGGAAATATCTTCCAGATTAGTGGACTAGTCCTAACCCCTTTGAACACTGTAAAATTACTATTTTAACCATATTAAAACAACCATGCATTTCATAGGCTCATTTACTGATTTCAGTGATCTTCCTTTGTCTTTATGAAAAAGTGACAAATTATTTGCTTTAGTTTTCAGAAAACACTAGTAGTGTTGGCAGTATATTAGAGTTGCATCCAATCTCTAAGATAGTCAAGTGTATTGATAAGTTCTTCTTGATAATAAGACAGAAGTTAACCTAAAACTGAAAAGTAAGGAAGTTTGAGTATTTCCATATCATCCTCTTGGTCATCTGCTGCAGCAAAGCACTTGAGCATTATGTGTGATTTAAATACATAGGGATTTTTAAGTGACTTGAATTATGCATGACCTTAAAATTAGGCATATGTTTAAGTGCTTAGCCAGAAGTTGGGCTTTAATTTTCCTGAAATTTCCTTGTGAGCTATGCTGCCTGCTCCACTGAAATGCTTGCAGCTTTCTCCATAAGGTCATAAAAATAGAAAGGTATAAGAATTATCACTTATTTCTAAAAATGTGACCCATCATCAGTTGGTTCAGCTGAGCTGTTCATCTCATACAGAGTCCTATCTCTGGTAGTGGTCAGTAGCAGATGGCCCAAGAAAGCAAGCACACTACTGCTGTGCCTAGCATAGCTTCATATTAATAATAATAACTTCTTGCTCTCTCCTTGAAGTATAGGAAGAGCAAATATGACAAGCTGGCCAGTAAGGGGTACTGAAACCTTCACATTGTTTTTCCCAGGAAGAGTAGGTGCTTTGTGTCTGGCTGCACACTTCTGTGTTTGGCAAGCCACTTCTGCAGTGATCGTCAGTCAATGACTTAATGTCTAGAAAGGCTTTCCAGCAATGAACAAGAAACTTCATTTGCAGACAATGCTTTTCTTCCAAAACCATATTCCATATCCTCTAAACAGTAGCCTTCCTTGTAATGAAACAATAATTTCTCACTCTTCAACAGGAATAAAGGCACAATGACAAGCAAAGCTTTTATTTTGAAAGGAAGAAAATGCAGTGTTTTCATTTTTCTGTGGGACTTTTCACTGAGTGTACAAACTACTTAAATACTTCAGTATTGCATAGTATCCTGGTTTTACTCTCAAATCTTTGGCTCTGTAGTTTTTGGTATAACCAGAACTTAAATTTTACATGAACCTCCTCTTTTGTTTCATGTAAAGCAGGTCTTGTGCATCTGAAGTCCCAGTATGGAATAGTCTTCTTAGTGTACAAGTAGCTATACTTGTATTTAATTT
This sequence comes from Galbula dea, assembly GCA_013399015.1. Taxonomy (NCBI): domain Eukaryota; kingdom Metazoa; phylum Chordata; class Aves; order Piciformes; family Galbulidae; genus Galbula; species Galbula dea. The sequence continues at coordinate 944,802 of VWZX01009879.1, read as the reverse complement.
AAGACATTATTATGGTTCTGGTATCTTTGAGAGAAAATAATAGAAAAACTTAGGAAGTCAAATCATTCATGGTCATCTCTGGAAAAGACTTCAGTTCCATTTAAAAGATGCCAGTGTCTCAGGAAATCTGAGACACAGCTAATTCTTAGGGAAAGAAATCAGCATTACTCTTTCAGTCCTTTTTGCTAGCATTTACATAGCCACTAAGGAAAGTTCTACTGAATTTGAAATGCTCTTCATTAACTGTTAAAAGCAGGGAAAATAAAATCATTCAAGATTAACACTTTCTGGGTATTTGTTAAGCATAATAAATTGCATTTGAAAACAAAATGCTTTGACTTGAGAGGCTTTTTTACCTTGAAAACTTTAATTTATTGATTCATTTTCTGTTTGTTTTTTTTTTTGTGTGTGTGTGATGATTTTTGTTTTTCCTAACTCTGGATATAGTGTATTCTTGTAATGGAATTTAAAGCTGACTTCTACAGGCACTTGTTCAAATTCACTGTTGCCAGAGTAACATAAAATTCTTTCTTCAGTTTTTGGCAGGCAAACAAAGGAGGGCTTGACTGTCAAGTATTTTATGTTTAAGTATAATTATCATGGATCTGTATATTGTAGTTTTGGTTGATTTTTGGTTTTTGTTCTTCTCTGGGTTGTAACTAGTGTCTGCTTCAATGAAAGAGTGTAATCAGTTGAAAATGTTGTAGATATTAGCCCTATGCCTTCCATCATCTTATACCCACAAAGTACTTTTTTTTTTTTCACAGTTTCTAGTTCTCACTGTGGAATTAGAGTGCTTGTTTGAAATTGTGCAGATGGCATATGGATGGAATAAACTTTTATGAGTGTTTCCATGATTGTGAATTCATAATTGTGTTATTAAAGATCAAGCCAAGTACTCAGCACCAGATTTTCACTTCAAAAATCCTTTAAGCAGTGGTTTAGACTGTTACAGTCCATTTTAGGCTGAGGTTGGCTTTGTTCATTTTGAGTTTTTGGGCTTCTTCCTGCATCTGAAGGATAGGTTTTTTGAAATATCATCATGGAAAACAGACACTTAAATTGTTCCAGGTAACCTTCAGTTTTCAACTGTTAATACAGCAAACTCTTACGATTCCAGAGTGGTTTCAAACAGCATGTAGTTGAAAGTAGCAGATTTTGTGCTTGGCTTTCATCCTTTGTTAGGTCTAAATAGTTTCTATCATAAGGATGTTGGAGTGGTAATCAGCTTTCAATCAGCATGGCTTTCTCAATTGTGTGATCCTTTGATGAAATAGCTAACTGTCATCATGCAAGATTGAAATATTGAAGGGAAGTAGGGTGGTAATTAAAATAAATTTAGAGAAATGAAAATGGGAATCTTTTTTTTTAATATGTATTGTTTCTGGATGATGAGAAATTGTTGGGTTTTTTGTAGTTGAAGCAAGGTCTACTAGAGATATTTTGTTGGCACTACTAGCACTGTCAAGACCAATGCAATGGATTAAATGTTGTTGGAGTCAATTTTCTTTTAAGAGTGCTTCTTAACTAGAAGGTGCTTAAGGGGTGGGGAGCATGAGTTTATCTTTGTTCCAGTTATTCAACTCCATATACCTAATTGTTTTGGACAAAATATCTGCTCAAAATGGTGCATTATGACAACATAGTTAATGGCTCTTGAATTTTCATTTTCTCACAAATAGACAAACTCCATTACAAGGATTTCCATTTCAAGGATAAAACACAGGAGCAATCTACCTGCATATTAGACCAGGAGGCTTTGAATCTATGTGTTCAGTAAAGGCTAGAGTTGGTTGTTCAGTTAGTCTCTATAATACACAGATTATGCACTTTACAGACCCAAAGCTTAAATGACAACGTGGCCCGAGTAAAATCTGGGCAAGTTTGTAACCATTTTGTAACTGCATTTAGTTTAGTGATAGAAAATATCAGTTATTCCCTAAGGTATGGTGTAGTTGTAGATCATAAACTTTTAGTTTTAAATTAAGCATCACAGCTGGTTGCCTTAATTTGATGCATTATAGCACAAATGTTTCAACAGCTTGACTAAAATGAACCATACTGCAAATTCAAAAGGAGAGCGAAGGTCAATGCACATGGTGCCTAGTGAATTGCAAATTTCCTTTATTTGGATATATTAAATGTATTCTGTGGAACTTATCTTAGAGGAATGGAATTTGACAGGGTAGAACAGATTAGCAAAGGGTATTCAATCAGTTTTTCTTAAAAATAATAGGGTATAATAAGGAAGTCCAAGATCATATAGCTGTCTCTGCTTTTCAGAAAGATAGCCAGATCTTCTGGGTTCTTTGATACATGCTGACATAGAAACATTTCATATAATTCATAATCCTAATTTTTAGTCTATTTATTCCATTAGGCTTTATTGCTTTTTCTAAGAACTTTTGCAGTGTGGTTGCTCTCTCATCCACATTTAGGTGATTTCTTCTGTAAACAAGTGAAATGTAGACATCTACAGATATGTAATCTGTAGCTGTGTTTCTAGTTGACTGAGGAAACAAATGTATTCTGTATTCAAAAGGGCCTGGAATGCCAAGCAGCTGCCATTGCTCCCTATCTATTCAGTGTGAGCCTCGTGTTAAGAATCCATATTTATGTAACAGAAAACAGTAAATTGAGTTACCACAAAGAAAATGAAGGTGTTCTGGGTACACTTCACAATTCAATGTGTTTAATACTGAGGGCTGAAATGCTTTGTAGAATTTTTTTGGTATACTCCCAAATCCATAGAGCTGATAATGTATCTGTAACCAAACTTGGTGTTATATGTCTATATGAAGTTGAAAACCACAATACAGGAGTTTACATTCACCTAAGCAGTAGGTGATTCTAGCTTGTATGTGCTGGTAATCTGATTCATACAGAAGATTGACTTGTCCTTTGAGGAGCAAGCCCTATGGAGCCACAGATTTCTGGCAGTATTTGTTCAGTTTGCTTGCCTGGATTCTTTTGTGTTTGACTACTTCCTTGCTTGTCTGAGACAGAAATTGGGCCTTCCTCTAGCATTACCTTTTTAATAAAAAACTTATTCTTAAACATTTATGATTGGTTTTGAAAATCCAGTGAAGTTACTCTGCTGTTCCCTCACTAAACATTTGGGGTTTAATCATGTCTTTCTCATTATGTGGTCTTCTGATCTAAACTGTCAGTGTTCTTGCATCTATGGTCTCTGTATTGATTTACTGAGATTTCCCAGTTTGTACAGCAACTCCTTATTACAAAGAAAAGTCCATACAAGTATTGCTGCTGATGGGTTTTCTGCAGTTAGCAGCTAGTGTTCTTGGAAGAATATTTTCAGTTCAGTTAAAAAGCAAGGACTGTATCTCCTTTGTTGCTGTCTTCCATGGCTTTGAAGCTTCGTTTTGGACAGGGACTGAAGAGATCAGCTGGATATGCTAACCTGGCAGATTGTAATGGTATGGTACACTTGGGGAAATCAGAACTATTGTTCTTTGCAGAGTAGTATCCTGATTCTACTGCTCAATAACTGTAGGGAGCAGAAAATCAGAGATGGATAAAGAAACCATCTGTGTGAAGCAGTCAGTTGAAACACAAGACCAAACACAACAGAGGGGAGCAGATGAACTATGTGACCTGTACTGAAAGGCAATTTGATAAGAATCATTGGTATAGAACACTGAATTTCTGGTGACTACCTTTTTGAACTGCAAAATGAATGAAAATACAAGATGAAAAGGTGCATGAGAGAAGTACAGTACAGCACAACTGCCTCCTTCTCTCCCTTTTGTCCTTGGATCTATTATGTCCAATTTAAAGATTACCCTAGAAGGGTAGGCATCAAAGCTCCAGTTTGAAGCATTGTTTTTTTCTTCCTCTTAGAATGTCTTATTAAAACTTTGTGTTAAATTAAATTTAACATCTTTGGACTTTTCTTAGAATGCAAAAGAGATGCTTAAACATGCAGTGCATTTTGATAACTGAGGCATCTTTCTCAGCAATGCTGCCTTACCTAAAACCAGCATTTACAGTAAAGTCCTTTTGTGGTAGTAGACCCACAAGAGGTGGGACAGCATCAAAGAACACTTGTAAAAATTTCAGCAAAGCAATTTTATCAACAGTAGTGTACTAACAGACTGATGATGAGCCAATAAGGAGGGTTTATTTGGTGGATTGAAGTTGTTATGGTATAAACTGACTGTTAATGTTTCCCAACTGCCACATATTCACCTTCATATCTTTTTTTACTACTTTATTTCTGAAGCTAAATTAGAATTTATTCCTTTTTTGTCTGAAAAACTCTGATAGTACCAGGATGTCTCTTTAGATTTGTATAATGTAATTCTTATGCTTCTATGAATATATCAGAGTTTGAGTTATTTTCCCTCTTCAAACAGTTTTATGTGGCAGCTTCTTATGATTGTGATTGTAAGTCATCTTCGTGTCCAGCAGAGCAGTAATCTGGGGACCACAGCAGTGTGTTTTACTTATGGTATATGTCAGTGGTAAACTTAAGCTGATGGTTCTGTGCAAAACACTTGCCAAAATGTACAAATACTTTATTGAATAATTACTGCAATGTCCCAGGGGGAACAACTCTAGGAATTCACTTGGGGGGGATTTTCAGTGTTGCTAGGTATACGGGGATCACACATGGTTGATGTTAGTGAATAAAACTGCAGCTTTATTTATCACAAAGACTGGTACATATTTTTCTTGATTTCCATGGTGGCAGCAGTTACTTGATTTATATGTTTGGGTTTTTTTCCTGTTCATTTGTCCACTAAATGATCAAAATCTGCCCCATACAGTTGTTGCTGGGACAACTTGAAAATGACCGTTTTGTTGTGTTTGTGCTAGGCACTTCTAATGCCACAATCGTGGATCTTATTCCTCAGGACAGCAATCTGTAAAATTATTGTAAACACTTAGTTGTGTGAGGTTTAATTAATGCCAGAAGCCTTCAACAAACATCAGTTGCAATTAGGAATGTGCTGAGTTAATGATTCCTGCCCTCTGCCTAATGCATGTGCTGTTGAATCTGTGTTCAAAGTGGGTGGCACTGACATTAATTACATCTTACAAATGTCCCTGTGTACGCAGAGGGAAGGGAAACTGCAAATCCACAGGAACATTTGACAGGCAATGCACTTAAACATCTTCACTTAGAGGCCTAAAGGGCAAAGTGTGTGACATTATCATTTCACATGATAGGGAAGAAAAACATAAGAATTTAAAAAGTGCCTTTGATACTTCTGAAAGTTAAGAAAGAAACTTCCTAAAGTAAACTGTGTATTAAATGTCTGGTAGTTATTGCTACAGGATTGTCATACTGCAGGGGGTTTTATATTTTGTTTAACCAGAGTTTTTCCTTTAACTAATACTGATAATCACAAAAAAAAAGGAAGGGGGTGGGGGAAGTACAACCCAACCTTCCAAAACAGATGCTTTGGAACAGACTGTGAAATTCTGTTAGTGTGCCCATGCAGAACCTGGCAGCACTTAAAATCATGTACACTGTGAAATAGATAAATGTGGTTGCCCTAAAAGGGGATAAAGGAAGAAAAAAAGGCATGGTTATAAACTGTGTCCTTGCTTTAATTACCAAACTTGATAGTTTTGTGCTCATTTTCATGTTAGTTTGGTGTTTGTGTGTCAGCACAACCCTGCCAGCTGAGTCATGAGCATATCATCTAGAGATGAGGTTGTGGCAGTATGTTTTAAAGGAAGCAGAAGTGCAGAAATAATCTATGGAATTCCATTTTGGCTTAATTTAGGCTCTTGATAGAGTGAATTCTCTATGCTATGAGAAAGATAGTGTGCTACTCCCATGTGACAAATACTTGAAGTAAATATGTTTACATCCCTGTTTAAGATTTAGGGTAGTAATTTCCTAACTTTCAGTTACTTCTGAAAAAGACACGAGCACTGGTTTGCTTGGCTTTTAAAGAGTTTAATGAGAGGCTTTACATGTTTCATCTCTATTTTGAGCTAGTAAACACATGAAAAGCACAACTTAAATGAGGTAAAAGCAGGTTATTCTTGATGATCAAAAATTTTACAGCTGATGGGTTACCAATTCCTCTGTAAAGGCAAGGGGCAGGTCATCTCAGCGTTACGATCTGCAGTGGAGTTTGCATGTTCCTTAATGTTTCTTTAAAAGCATAGGTTTTTTTTTTCTGTTGGCATGGTGCTGCTGTTAGCAAGAATCACTGCTGCTGCTCAGTGCTTTATACCTGTATCTGCTTTGGGAAAGGATTACTTTACATCATGCTTCAGTGGCATCCTTCTTTTGGGCCCAGCTCTGCTGCATAGTTGGACTTTCCAAGTGCACTGTCTGTTTAAAGAGAAAGTTAAGTTGGTAAAAGGAAATAACAGTAGGGAAATCAACAGCCAGTGAGAAGAGTGGCATAATAAATCTCTTTCTGAACAGCTCTCCATGCATGAGTTTTGAACTTACCTGGGTATTTGTAGTTGCAAAGCCCAGTGAGAAGAAGCATGACTCACCTGTGCTATGTTATTTTGTTTTACAGGAAAAGGCTCAGTGCTTTCAGAAGGCTCTTGCTTCCCAAGCAGATAAATCCACACAGACAGAACTCATAGGCCATGATGTAAGTAGCTGTACTGAGCAGTATTTCTTATCTTTGTGGGTGTTGAGGCTTCTTTCAGCCTGTTTGTCTGTACTGCTGTTGTCCATGCACTGATTTAGTGGGATTTACTGGAACACCATTCATCCTTTGCTCTTAAATGGTTCTAAAATACCTCCTGAAACATGAGAAGATAATTACAGCTACCTGCCAGCATACCAATTCCCTAGTAATTTTATGCTTTACAGAGATCTGAGAATTAGCATAAATGAATGTGGAGAATGTGTATTACTGGGTTGTAAGATTTCTTTCAGTATTCATTTACACACTTATTGGCACTTATTGAGGTGGTTATGTTTGTAATTGCTATGTGCTGTACAAACAAGATTTGAATTTTGGAAGGTGATGAAATAAATACAATTTTGCTGAGTGATGTTAAAATTCTGCCTTTTGAAGAGCATCTGTCAGAATTTCTGCTAGAAGGTGAACTGATAGCATGTATTCCTATGCAAGAACCATGGTGAAGGAAGATTCCTTAACTACAAAAATAATTTTTCCCAGTTTTCTTAAATGAAAGCATTCTGCCTGTGGGATATTGCTTGAATATATACAAAAGATTCACTTGTTTATATATATTTTGAGTAATCTTTAAGAATGCCACAATGTGTGGACTATTTAGTAGAGTTCTCTTCTGTCCTTTGAGCAAAATCTACTTCTTACCAAAGACTGTTCTAAGTGTTGCTGTGCATCAACATGCTGCTCTAAATCTGTTAAAAGAACACTGGAGTGAGAGCAAGGTTTGAAACCTTCCTTTCAGTATGTTTTGTATCAGTAGAGTATTAAAGTTTTGTCTTCTGAGTCATTGGATAGTCTTCTGAATATAGAAACATAAAAGTTTCACATTTTAATCTGAAAAGTTCTTAAAGCAAACTACACCTTCATGGGTTTTTTTCAGATTCAAGCCAGGAGTACAAACTCTTTTAAAGAAAATAAAATACTTTGGACAAAAATGTAGTAATTATTTTTGTATTTATTACTCAGTGCTTGTGGGTTGTGGGGGTTTTCTTTTTTTTGTGTGGATTTCTTTCTGTTTCTTTCTCTTTTAGAGCAACTAAGTCAGTTCTCAATATACTTCTCTGCATTAATTTTGTGTTCATGGGTTGTCACATATGAAGACATCTTCTTTACTGTGTTTGTGAATTAATGTCTGTTGGAATTTTACCAAAACTGAGGTGTATATAGTAATGGTGAAAATCCTCTAATATTAGAAAATACTTGAAAACATTTCTGCATGTTGCAATGCTATGTTCCATTCTTCTGGGACTCATTATGCTTAACAGCTACTCTGTAGCATCTAGATGTTAAATAGAAGTCTTCCACTAAAAAGGAGAATAAGCAATTTGGAGGGTTGGTTGGAGTTTTCTTGGGTTTGTGTAGTTTTGGTTTTTAGGGTTTTGTTTGGGTTTTTTTTTTTTAGTTTGTTGTTGTTGGCTTTATTTTTTAGAGATGTGATTCATGCATTTGGTTGTGCTCTCCCAAATCAAGTATGTGGTGTGTCATGCTGTAGAGATCCATGCTGTTAATGGATTGGTTTGTTTCTCCTTCTTCCAGTCTGTGTTCCCTTGGAGCCTGGGGAGGGAAGGAGGTCTTGTGTCAGAAAAATATGATTGCTGACTCTACAATGAATGTCTTTTCTTATGTAGGGTGATACAATGCAAGAACAGAAGAAAATGTGGGGTGTGTTTGTGTGGAACACCACATCCACCTACATTTATCTTGTACAGAATACTTGTGCATATTGCATTACAAGGAAATGATTACACAAAGTTGAGCTAATCTGCAGAAATAAGACATGCTTACTATGATCATCATGGAGGGAATTCTGCTTTAAGTTAGTGCTGCTGTGAATAGTTTTTGTATTCTTTCATATTCTTTTGTTTCATTAATAGACTTAATGTTTGCCTATTCTGCAGTGAGAAAAAAACTTAGACAGGTTAGTCCCCAAAAAGAAGCTATGCTCTGTTTTGTTTGACTTTTGGACAATGTCTCCAATAGTTGAGTTTTCTTTAGCCTTGGAGTTCATTTAGATGTGTTTTTTTAAAAGCAAATGAAAGTTCTGAGTTAGACTTAGGTGAGGAATGAATCCTTTCGTCCATAGGGTGTACAGTAATGAAAGAAGACTAGAGGCTAGTCTATATTTAGGCAGGAATGGCTGGAGAAGCAAAAAATGTAATGTCTCAAAGGGAAGAAATGTTTTTCTCTTCTGTGAAGTTGCTCTAAAAATGTTCAGTGTTGACTGACTCTTTTGGGCAAGTATTTGAGAGGCTACCAGAATGGAAGTTTGATGTATTTTATGCTAGCTGGTATAACCTAATTACAGTCAGATTCTGGCTGTCAAGATGATCAGCAAAGTTTGGATCATGCAATCTCCTGCAATACCTCTAAATTGTTATATCATACCTCTGATAGATTTTCTCCAGTGCAGTTCACTGAGATTTTCCAACTGGAATGCTTCAGAGTGCTGTATTAGCAAGCAAGTGGAAGCTAAAGTCTGTAGCAGTAATGTTTTTCATAATGAATTGCTTGAACTTGAAAGCACACTGCTTAATCTTTTTTCTGTGTTATAATGATCTAACACAGAACTTAATTATGAAATTAGAACACAAAGTTTAAAATAGGTTTTGATAAGGAAGAAAAAGGTCTTCCATGATGGGAAATGCTACAGTTTCCTTAAGTGATTAACATGACCACTATGCTCCTTGACTAAATTGAAAGCAAAATACCAAGCCAGCTGCCTCCTGTGGTCAAAGGAAGCCATTAGAAAGTAAGTTTTCTGCAGAGCCCCTGTCTTTCACTGGGAGGGTGTGGAAGTTGTGGAGATGGGTGCTGTATAACTGTCCCCCTCCACCTCCCTTCTATGCTCTTGATCCTCCCTGCCAGCCAGCGTGGTTTATGGATGCTGTGAGGGACCATGTTGCATTGTGACCTCTACTTTAGGAAGGCAGGGGAACAAAATGCTACAGTACTTGAGCTTCTTGAACTTTGCAGCTTAAACTAACTATAGTCTTGTCCACAGTGTTGCATAGTTTGTTACAGTGTGAAATGAGTTGCACTTTGCTACCTAAAACAGAAAATGTATCCTGCTTCTGCCTGCACCCCACCACACACCTTGGACACTGTTGTCTGCCTGCTGTTGTGTGTTACTACTAGATCATTTTTCTCCACTTATTTATTTTCTCTGAGTTTCTTTGAATGTATGTAGTGCAATAATGCAGGCTTGTGCATAATATACATTTCTCTAATGCAAAATCGTTTTTCCTAAAATATTTACCTTTAGAATCAAGCTGTTAACCATTTCAGTCCTTGCTTTGCTTATACTTCCATGCATCTATTCATATCCAGAGATACTAACTGACTTGCCATGCTAATTCCTTTCCCAAAACTTCCTCTAGCAATCATTTTCTTATGTGCAGTTTCCTTTTACTAGTATACAATTTCAAAGCACCATTTCCAAGTGTGTATGCTTTAGGATGTTCTACTTGTGCAAATCCTGTCAAGCTTTTCATCCATTATTAGTGAAATATTATGCTGAAACTTCTCTGGTTTTAATGATTGCCTCCCACCAGCCCTTACCAAACATAATGCCTCACCATCATACCCTAGGTGCTTGCTGTTTCAATTCCATCTTACCACGAAGTCATGAACATGAATTGTTACAACTAGTGCTGCTTTCTGTAGGAATAAACAGTTCAAGTTACCAGTGCTGACCTTGCCAGAGGATGCTAGCTTTTGTGCTCAGGGTGTGGTGCTACACAAAAAGCACTGGTTTCTCACACAAATTAACTTGGAAAGTAACTGAGTTCTGAGACAGAGTTGCCATATGGAAAGAAGAATCTTCCACTAATCCCTTTAATTCTGTGGCTGATTATCAACAGGTGTTATGCTTTTCATTGTGCCATCTCTAGGAATAAAGAACAGTAAAATTTACACCCTGTAGTGGTGCTCAATTAGGATGAATGATCTTCAGTTTTGATTTGCAGAATGCAAGTTACCAGGTGGCTTCTGACTCCTTGTATAAATAAACCTTGTGCTATTGAACTATTGTGGTAATGTAGCTTGATGCTATAGCAGCTGAGTTTCCTTGTAGACCACAACTTAATATAACACTGTAGTTTCTGTATTTTTTAACAGTTTTCCTGTAATATACTCTGCAGTAACAGTGCAGTGCTTTTCCTGCTGTGAACTTTTCTATCTTTCTACTTATTGTGCATTTTTCTGTCATAAACTATGTCTGTCTTTGTAGTCATGTGCTTTTAGAGTGCAGTAAAATATGGCATACTTAGAAATATTGACCAGACTTTCACTAACTTTTGCTTAGATGTCTTGAGGTGGGAGAGACAAGAAGGGAAAGAAGGAAAGGAGGGTGTTCAGTTATTACTACTTACTTATCCTAAAAGTTCCTTTTGTGAAGATAGTGCTTTTCCCACTTTCTCTGCTTTAGCTCCATCATTGCCTTCTCCTTAGAGTTTTCCAGGAGTTTGCCTTTTCACTTAAGCATATCCATCCAGACATTGTCTTATTTCTTCTTTTTACTTTAATTTCTGTGTAGTACTTGTCAGACTTACCAAAATGTTAATGCAGTAATATATTTTCAGCATGTTAGTGTTATTGCTTCTATTGCAAAGTTGCCACCAGGCAATTTATGACATCTCCAAGTATTAATTAAATGAGCAGTTACCTCTAGAATTAATGACATGTTTTCACTGTATATACACTGACCTGTCATGCTAAGGACAGAAAGAAGTAGGACACTGACAAACAAGACCTTTCAATAGTTTTTATTTGATGGAAATTAAAAAGCTGTTCTTGTCCCACTACCTTGCTGACTCTTTCTATATTATGCTGAAAACTAGCCTATTGTTAAGGCCAGAGAATGGTTTGGGCAGAGGCATTGAAATCTCTTGCAGAGAAGCAACTGAGAATTTAGAGAAACTTGGAGAAAGAGGAAATAATCAGAAACAAGGGATGGGTAATCATATTTGTGTTATAAACAAATGTGTATGTTTCTGACCTATTAATATATTCAGAATGAGTGGTTTTTAATGCAAAATGATCTACTTACACACTTTTATCATAATGCAGAAGTGTTTTCTTGTTGTGTGCATGGTATGTCTTGTTTCCCTGTGTTAGTATAAACTAGCTCTGGTGACCTTTCTTGTAGAAACATGACATCTGTTGTACATAACTTTTCTAACTGGAACTGTCATGCACAGCCTGACGAGTCTTATTTCTGGTTTTGTATGTATTGTTATGTTGATTGTTAGTGTGGAAGAAGCTTTATTATTACATGCTGCCTGCATGACTGCATACAGCAGAAATGATCATTTTTCATTTAACTTTGTGTTGCCATCAAACCATGCATCTCTTAAGATTTCATTTCATTTTTTCCCTTTTTTTGTTTTCTTTTCTTAAAGGCCCTGTGGAGTTCTCCATGTTCTGAAGGCTTAGTTTACAAACCTATCAGCATCTCATTGGTTCCATCATTATTAAATTAAAAACCATCTGGACATTCTGCACTTATGGATTTAGTTAAATACTGCTGTATATGAAATGAGCTGCAAGTTACCAGTACTGGCAAAGTTCTGCTACTTAATGTATTGTCAACATCAAACATCACTTCTTTTGGCAATAACATCTCCATTATTAAGTACATTGATGAATAAATTTTAAGTAAGCTATCACAAAGTTACTCTCTGAAATAAAACAATTATTCTTAACATTTTGTGCACTTAGTCATCCATTGCTGATTCACTATGTGTAAGAAAATCCTTCAGTGATGCTTGTCTCTGAAGAAAAATAAGTCTTCAAGATCTGGAAACTTAAGGAAACAGTGTTTTAAAATCTGCCTTTTTTGTTTTGTCTTCCAGTTGTAATATTTCTTCACCACTTGTGAATGCAGGGTCAGCACCTTTCAATATGTGCTCCAGTTGATGAAGGTTCATGATTATATATGTCATTTTCATGTGTGATTCAAGAGACAATTTTTGCAAGGGATTTGGTAAACTCTTACAAGGTCATAATTTACTTAGCTCTCCTACTTCCTGGGATAAAGCTGATCCTAAAATGGTAGACTCTGGTGTTTGAATCTGTTAGAATCACAGCTTTAGTCTACTTGTTATCTTATTTTCTGAGTGCTTCAGCTTCTGAGAGATCACTAAGACAGCACTGATAGATGTGAGGAAAGGGAATATTATGTTTGCTGGCCATGTCTGTGCATAGTTGTTGTTCGAAGTGGGGTTGGAAGTGTGTGGGTGTGGCATGTGGGCAATTTCTGGTTTAGGCATTTATTAAGCAAGAAATCAGAAGCAAACCAGAGTTCACCACAAGCCCTGTCACTGCTATTAGTTGCTTCAGTGTTCTTTTACCCAGGATTAGGCTCACTGACCTGAGGATGTTCTCTACACCCACCCTTAACCAGGTAAGATAGAAGGTGCTTATGCCAGCAGTATTCTGGAAGCTTTCCTTTTAAAAGCTTTTCTTACTAACAAGAAATACCTGCCTCTTGTTACTGTGCCATTTTCAAGTCTTGTATATAATAGTAAGTTATTCAACTGGAACACCTATTTAGAACCTGTGGCATTAATTTCAAACAGAGAATATACTGCTCTCATTTTAAAATAGCATTTTACTAGCTCTTCTTTAATGGATCTGAACTGAAAATAAAAGCAATCAACTAAATACTCATGTAAGTCCTTAAAGTGAAGGAGCCTTCTTCACAGGTGATGTTGCATTGTGTTGGCTAATTCTGTACCACTTAACATGCTGTCACTGCTAATCAATCTTGTATTACCTTTTCTTTTTGTTCATAACAACCATCTTCAGCATCCTCTCTCACCCTTTCTCTCAGGCTTCCTGGAACTTCTTGGCATGTATAATTGCATAGTTCTTGTTCTATTTGTTGGAAGTATCTTGAAAAAAATACTAATTAGGTAATAGAAAAATTAAAGAAACAAAAATGAGCATGTTATCCTTTGGAATTTCGCCTTCCCTGTTGGACTTAATCTGCCATTCTTCTTTCTCTTCCTTCATGCTAGAAAATCCCTCATGCATAGAAATGTCTACCTCTTGCTATCTGTAGTGCTTTCATGTTTCATCACCATCTTTATTATGGTCATATTTTTAGTCCATGGTAGGATACAGTTACCTGGAAGAGGATAGAGGGAACATTTTGCATTGTGGTGCTTTGCTTTAAGAAATACATTTTGGGAATGCAGAGAGCTGTCCAAAAAAATAAAAAGAATTGAAGAAAAAAATCATTTCCAGATTCTGAAGAGAAGAAAATTAGTTTCACTTCCTAAATAAACAAGCTTTTTGCCTGTTTCTCTTATATCTGTGAAAGAATACTTAGCAATACACCAGCTGTTTGAGTATTTNTTAACTTTCCCAGGAAATTATCCAAATCACTTCCAATACCTTTCTTACAGTTCCTCTGATTTACTTTTGCTTTTCTATAACTTTACAAAGCAGCATCAATCAAGAAGAAATGACTCAGGTTTGGGTTTTTTGATAAAGTAGCATTCAAATGGTTTGAAAAAAAAGAGAAAATCATGATTCACAAATAATACTCAAACTTTAAGTAGACATGGTAAGTGTGGGCAAAGCCCACACTATATGCATAGGCAAGAACTTAGTGTTAGCCTAATTAAAGTCTAGACAGTCTGATAGAAGATTTTATTATGCCAGTGATACTGGCAAATCTTGTTCAAACCATCAAGATAAATGTACATAAAGCTCCCAGTACCTACTCTTCTCTTTGATGTATCACTCACTCTTGCTCAGCCTGTCTTGTGAAGGTCAGTCATGGGAGTTTGTAGCACTGCAGTAAATCTCCTGTCACAACCCTTGGCAGGAGCATGATATTAACATTGGTTTCTCTCTCTAGAGAACTAGTTATCTACACCAGACAACTCTACACCAGTCACCAGAGCTGTCTCTAGACAAGAGTTGCCTAGTGCAGAGGTGTCCTGCTACAGAAGTGTATTGATAAAGCTGTAAAGATGAAGCCCAAGAATGAGACTATGGGGACCTCTGTAGGTGGGTGTGAAGGGCACAGTATGTGGGAGGTGATTACAGAAACACACAGAGAAGGAGCAGAGTCTGGATTCAGTCCAGAGAAGAGATACTACTCTCAGAAAAGATGCTCTGAAAGTTGTTATTAAACACATTCACAGATTAGAGTAAGAGGAAAAGAATATTCTGTGAAATGAAGCAAGTCACTGGCTGCCTTGAAGAGGCTTCCCAGGGAGCACAAAGCTGAGGGTGTATAGTACTTCAATATTAGAGAGAAAAAATTTTCTATAATGGCTTATGAATCCTCACATACAGATCATTGGCTCTTACAGGCCAAGCTAGAATCAATGCTCTATTTTGTAAATGATTAGCTGTTTCCTGGGTTAGAATGAATGAGCTCCTTGGTGCCATAGCAGACAAGTGCTCTAATTACTAGCTCTCAGGGCCAGCCACTTGCTTTGCATCTTTGACTCTTGTTGGAGCTTTCCAAGAACAGTTAAATATGGATAGGCTGAAAAGAGCCTGATGCCTGACCAGGAAGGAAGCCATCAGAGAATGGGGCAAGAGATCAGGTCAAGCAGAGTTGTGTGTGTGTTTTCCACTGGATTTTTTTTTTGTTGAAACCTCAATTATGACAGATGATTGGGTCCTAGCCCTGGCTGGAATTATTCTCAAAGCAGAAGAGACTGTCATCCCAGGAAAGCTTCCTATTGCACTACCAAGCAAGTGAGTGCCCAAGGCATTTCTTTGCCCAGTTTACCAAAGGAGGTTGGGGATTTTCTGAACCTGAAGACTGATAAATGCTAATAGACCTATTTTTCAGGAGTTTTTCCCTTGTGATTCTCTATCCTGACAGCATCCTTCAAGGAGTGTGTTCTGTTTTGGGTTTAGTTTGCTTGTTCTTCTTTATTATACTAGTTTTGTTAACATGCTTCTCATCATCTACAGTGGAGCTAAAGCTAGTATCCAATGTTCAGGATTTTTATGGGCTCTTTTCAGTACTTCACTGTCATTACAGTTCTTTGATGAACGTGTTTATGCTGAGAAACAGATTAAGCAGATACTATATATTTGGGGCATATATTGCCAAAGGAAGATGCCAAACTCTTGAATCTAAGAACTTTTTTTTACACTCTATTCAGCAGGAAGGAAAAAAAAATTAGTTGGCTCATTCCATTCCTAAACCCCAGGCTTTTCTGTCTTCCTTTCTCAAATCTCTCATTGCCACGTCTGCAAATTTCTCTTACTGGTAGGAATATTTGCAAAATCTTTTGCTGGTGGGGCTTTTGTTCTGGCTCATTATTTTCCCCTGCTGTTGCTCCTTTTGCTCATTTCCTTTTATCTTACTGTATTGTTTTTATTCTCTTTCCACATTATAGTCCCATTTGGCTCATCCTCTGATTCCTTTCTTTTCTATGAAACATCATTTTTATCACCCATAAAGCATGCTTCTAGAACTTCAACAATAACAGAAACCAGAAAGTCATGCTATTTTTCTTTCAACCTCTGTTTTTTTTCAGTATTTTGCAGTCTTTTGCTGATTTTTAGGCAGAAGAGAAGAGGGGGAAAAAGAGATCTAAGATAAAACTGCATACAGAATAATTCTCAGGGACTAGGAAGTGGTGTTTTTCCTGTAGTCCAGAATGCAGCTGCTATGTTCAAAACACATTAAAAGAAAAAAACACTGTTTTAAGTTCTGTGGATGTTAAGGTGATTTTATGTATCTTTTTAAATGTCTAGAAAATTGCATTGGTTTATTCCATCTTATGTCAAGTAAGAAATTCCTATAAACCTTGCTTACCCACCTCTTAGTTTTCTTGAACTATTTGTAACAGATTCTGGTTGGCAAATATCAATATCTTTACTGTATGCTGTCAACTTGAACAGCACAGAGAACAGCTATCTTCAGCTGACCATGCAGGTGTACAATTTAATTAAAATGCTTTGAAATTTTTCTGGGCATCTACAGCAAACTGACTGCCAGAGGGCTTACTTTTCATTAGTACTTCACATAATGAAGTGAATTTTCTGTAGGTGGTGCCACTGTTCTGGCTCAACACAAGGGTGTTTTCTGTATGTTTATTATGTCACCCATTTGTGGAAGATCCTAGCACAGTAAATTGGAGGGTGCAGAGTGCATGGACGTGATAGATTCCTCTGTGCTGCTAGTCTGTATGCTTCAGTACATGTCTAGTCCTTGCTGCTGCATAGAAATACCTAGAAAATCCTTAAAGCTGGCTTTCAAAACTTAGGTGAGTTACTGTTACAGTAAAGGTAGGAGAACTTAGTATTGGGCACCTTTCCTTCTGCTGGAGACACTCAACTCAGCTTTGTTTCTGTCCTACACTATTCCAGCTGTTGCTTCTGCTTGCTCTTTGGTTGTAAGTGGTGAATGTGATGTGCTGCTTTACTTCTGAAAAAAATGTAATTAATCTGTGCTCAGTATCTCTGCATAATGTTCAAAGACTGGAGGACTCATAAAATCTCATCTTGTTCTAGTATTAATTTGAGTAGATTATTGCAAGACCAAATCTTAAGTGCATCTGGGAAACATCCCCTTTAAAGACTGCGTGTGGCAGGTTTTCACCTCCTTTTCATTGGAGGCCTTTTATACAACAGGGTAAAGAAATCACTGAACTATCCTGTTAACTAGAGAATTCTTGTATGCTACTACTTCAGACTTTCATAGCCACCAGACTGAGAAGAAACCTCTACAGAAGTATTTCTGGTGTACAGCTCAGTATCTATAGCCAGGGGAAGCTCTGTTTTGATTGAAGCACAAGGAAGTGTGGACAGCCTACTCAACTTCTCTCCTCAATTTAGGATGCCAGAACATTATACTGAATTATCCTGAGGCATTAGTGAGCCACTCAAACTTCTCTGTACATTTTCCTAGTGTTCAGAGTTTCTTTTGCACATAGTAAAGTTTAGCTTTTTTCCTTTTCACTAAATGCATTACTGCAACTCATTAGATATAACCACAACAGTCTAACAGCTTGTTATTCTGTAACACCTGATTGCATAAATTTACTCCACTATGTGGCTGCAAGGAAGAGATGATGATTTAAATAATTAGTGGGGACAGCTTCCCTCAGTACATAACAATTATTCACTCTTGTACCTCTCCCAAGACTGAAGTGTAGGTCAGTTCTCAGAGGTTAGCAAATACATGATTTCTGAAAAAGGTCTGCTACCTACAGGAAACTATTATTCTTTCAGAAGGGTCAAAAGAGGGGGACATTAGGGAGGGGAGCAGAGTTGAAAGCTGTACAATATATTGAATGAAATATATATTTTTTCCCATATTTTTATTCTGTCTTTGAAATGTTCTCTGGAAACTCCCAGTGCTTTCACTTCCTATTCTTGTAAGTGTGCCTCACTGAGCCATTATAGTTCTTTAATTCCCTAGTCTCTCTTCCTTCTTGTATTTTTTCTTTAGTTCCCAGACTTTCTGTCAGCACTTTGGTTTCTATGCTATTTCTGTGCTCATTTGTGAAGTCATCTTCCTCATCTGCAGTTTTCATTCTTGCTTGAAAACTTGCCATGAAATGTACCTGTTTGTTGTCATGTTGATAATGCAGAACCAGTAACAAGTGCAAGTTTATGTGGAGACACCAGTGAAGTCAAGAGGGGAAAAAATTTGGGTGTAGAATAAAATTTCCAATTGGAAAGAAGTTATTGCTTCACTTTCACTAACATGTTTTATCTTTCCCAGCATCTCTAGCAGTGACTGCAAAATAGGTTGTGTTCCTGTGTTATGGAAGTTAGTTAAATGAAGGATTGGCACAAAATTCTTAGCAATTTAATTACTTTTTGTCTCTAAGTCTAATCTTCAGGATCTTGGTTATTACTGAGTCACTGCAGCAGCTGCAGGTTTCTTGAACACATGTTGAATTAGCACATTAATGTTACTGATGCAAATAAGGTTCCATTTGTGCATAGGCACTTCAGAAATAATAATGTTAATAAAATATCCTGATACTTTCTCCTACTGAGAATCAACACTGACATTTGTGGGTGACCAGGGTCAAATCAGTACATAAGTCCTTACCTTCACTGAAGATTTTGCAGACACAGGGAACTTCCTAGAATACACCTTAATGTTCTAAATTTTGCACCACATTGGTCCAAATACAGAGAAGTATTTAAGGACCAGCTACAGTCAGCATCCACCAAAACCCTGAATGTAGCTTGTGAATTTGGATCAAGGTGACTGCTGGAATTTGAAATATCTTCATGATGTAAATGACCCAGGCACAGTTTGATGCAAATATGAGGAGCTGCTGGGTTTTGTAGAAGAAATAATAATTAAAGTTTTCTGGATTTTTTTTGACATTGGGTTTTCTTTTTATAGAGCTCTTTTTCATTAGTGCTGCTCCTTTTCCTCCCCCATTTTATTCTCAATTAGCATAATAGAGGTTTTCTGATGTGAACCTTTTGTATGTGAAATGTGCCAAAACCTTTATCTTGTGCTAATGAGTATTAATTGCTGTGGCACTTGGTATGAATGCACAAAATCCTTATGTCCTAGAGCTAAGGACTTACTACTGTATTTGCATGGAAAAGAGTTCACCATTGCTAGAACACAAATCTGCTTTGCCTTTAAAAGATGCAGACAGGCTACTGTGCAGGATGCCAGAGATGGGATCTATGCATTTATTTCTTTGTAATGGGACAAGAAATTGCACTGTTCATTTCTTTGTGGTATAAGTAGGATAGGGTGACTTTTTCTGTATGGTTCATGTGAACATAGATATCAAGATTGAAGTAAAAGCTATTTTCAAATTGTGAGAACTAGGGGGACAGCAATTACTTGTTGTTTTCTTGGTTCAGCTCTCCAAATTCAAAATGTAATTCAAAGTATGCCTTGCTCCCCTTCCCTGGAGTTTAAAGGCTTCTTTCCCTATCAGCCTCTATCCAAAAAAGAAACAAATAATTGGGATGAGCTAGTCAGGTAATATTTATTTTTATTATGACTATTATTCCTTGCACTGTAACAGGAGAGCACAGGAGACTGCTCATTCAGAATTTAGAAAATCTCCTCTCTGCAAAATGAGTCTGTATTTATCTGCAAAATGCTTGATAAAAACATCAGAGTTTTAAGTAGAGTATACATAGGTAAAGTACAATGTGCTCTTTTATCAGAAAGCAGTTTTCTGCCACCCTTTGGCTTTGTATGACCTTTATAGTTTATTTCAGTAGGTTTTGATCACATCCAGTTCTGTAATTGAAGTATACATTACAGAGAAGGCCACAGTGTGTGTATTCAGGCATTTATCACCTCTGAGGCAGAGAGAAGTAAATATTCTGTCACCTCTCCTTAGTTGTCTCCTCTTTTAGTGTGCTGTGAACTCTGGGATCCTTATCTGTGCAAAATAATAGCACTTGCCCAGGGAGTTCTGGTCCCTCATAAGCAGGGTCTGTTGCAGTGTCTCTTGCATGGGCATGATCTGTTCTTCTGTTTATTTTCTTCTACTGTGGAAGTTTCTGAAATGAAACTGAACTGTGTAGGCTTTTTAAAAAATTATACAAAAAAAGTGATGCAGACTCAATCTATTACTTGAGGAAGTGTAATTCAGTTAATCTCCACTTATATATGCTATTACAAACACTAATTAATCCTATTTGCAAAGACAAATTGTGATTAATGCACATCCTTAAAATTTACACCTAATTACACAGAATATATTCTCTAAATTTCTATAACTAGAAATTCCAGTTTTGAACATTGTAGGTAATAAGCTGTTTTCTGAATTTACATTTACACATGCTAATGAAGGACTGCTTCATTGTATTTGCCTTTGCAAACAGGTTTTGTTCTCATTAATCAATTTAGTGGTCTGTGAACAGAGGAAAATAACATACCACTATTTTTGGCTTAGGTTCAAAATATTCCTCTTAAACCTGATTTTGAGTTTCATCTTTTGATGAATTAAACCAGCTGGTGGCATTTTAATTAACAATTGCCATTGATTTAAATTTACCTGCATGTAAAAGGGAGCAAAATTCTGGATTGATTTATTTTTCTTTTCCATTTTGATGAATGCCTCCTTTTTATTCTTGGGAATTCCCTTGGCAGAGATAACCCAAACATTTTCCTGGTGGTCAGCATCTCAAGCTTTCTCACAGAGCACACTAAATTGGCCTGCATTTCTTTATATAAATACAAAAATATATAAATAAGCCTGTTGGTGGCAGTTTGCCACAGAATTTGCCCTGTTTCTCATCAGACAACCTAGTGAGCCAGCTCAGGAAGGTAATCACTTCTCTGTTGGGTTAGTTACCACTGGCTAGGCTTCTAAGCTGGCTGCCTGAGGTGTCACAGACATGCCAGTGCTGTTAGGAAAGGAGCAGCAGGAGGAGGTCCAACAATACCATTGCTGTAGGCTGTAGCTGGCTGCTGTACCACTTCAGGTGGGCCTAGGGACAGCATAGTATGTTTTCTCCTTCTTCCCCACAGTGGGCAAAGAACTGTACTCAGGCTTAACTTGATGCTCTGTTGATTCAGCAGGTTTTTAAACATGGTCTCAGACAAGTCATGAGCTTGGCTTGAGAATTCCTGGGGATAAATGGAACCCAGTTTAAATTTTGAATGTGGTACAAATAGCCTCAGTTGAGGCCAAGGCAAGAGAATGTGCATGCTCAAGTTTGTGCATGGGTGGATATATATTCTTGCCAGCCTTTCATGTGTTTTACATCCTTGAGTAATCACAGTTCCACATAGTGCAGTAAGTTAATACACTTCCTTTTTTAAGTAAATAGAAGTGAAAGTACTAATTTTGTTAACTGTGTTTTCAACTGGGTCATTTAAAAATAGTTGAGTTACTGTATGTACCATAGTGCCAAAACCCTGCAGCTGTTGAAAGGGAAGCCTTCAAGATGTAGCTTTATGTTTGCTGGGAAAACTCAATGTTATTAATGTAAGGCAGGCAAGAGATAAATATCTATTCATCAATATTTCATTTAGGCAAATTTATCTTAATGTTTTCAGAAGCACCCATCCTGAAATATATTCCCCAAACTCAACTGAAGCATCCTTGTGCTCTGTCCTTAATCTAGCATCCTGCAAACCCCTGAGAATAGGAGTAAGATGATGTTTACATAGCATATTGGCTCTGAGTGTTATCTCTTTCTTTTCTCAATAGCTATTCAGTCAACTGCTACTACATCTGATAGCATGATTTGAGTATTTTTGTTTAGGATTGTGCTATGAAGGAAGGAAAGGGAGAGAAGCAGTAGCTAATAACAGTGTAGTTCTGCACTACACTTGCAGCACTTCAACAGCAAGATACTAACTGAAATGGTTTCCACTTTCCATGTAGTGTTGATTGTAGTGATTGTGGAGCTGTGGTGTGTCAGTCGGCAGAGTGGAGGGGGAGGGTCCACCTGCAGCACCTTGTCCTGCAGCATTCTGATCTCTACAGTTGGCATGAAGCTGTGGAGGGATGTAAGATCACACTGGCTTCTCTTTCAGTGTAGCTTGCCCCTACAGCAGGTTAGTTGTGGCAGAATTAAAAACTGTACCTTGAGTTGTGAGAAGGGCACAAGGGCTGAAACAAACTGATGCTCAACCTCCCAGCAGTCTGTGGAGTGTGACTGTCAGAGGTAACACACCCAGGTGCTCCCTGGGCAAGATCAAGAGCCAGTGTTGCCAAGTGCACAAGGGAAAAGGAGCTTTTCACTGCAGTCAGAAGTTTTCTCTGGTGGATGATAATTCTTCCTAAGAAATGCAAAGATTAGAACTTCTTCTCTGGAATGTATGATGCTGAGTAAGTCCTTAACACACTATCAGGGGGAAAAAGCATTCACAGTATTATTTGTCATGAGGAAGAATAAATGAAGTATCAGAAGGAGGGAAAACTTTCAGTGATACTGCAATTGAAGTTGTCTTATCAAGAGCATTTGCCTCCAACTGAAAATGATGCAGAAGTCTAAATGAGTGTATACAAACAGAAACAGTCCAGATTGGGCTGGTTTGCATGTCTTGTGTCTCTCTTGCTGTGCTTGGTGATAGAGGACTGCTAAGTACTGTAGTGGTTAGTCCTTTGGATGTCTGATCAAGTCTGGGAATTCAATTTCTACTTAACCATCAAAATTGTCTTTTCTTATGCAAAAACCCCAGATTTTTTTCTTTGAAAAAGCATTGAGAGCTTGTGTCTATTAACAGCCTAATTCTGTTATTAAAGGATATGAAAAAAAATGTGCAGGCTTCTACAATGAGTGGTACATAACTCATTTGTATATCATCTTCACAGAAGTATTAATTCCTATGAAGTGGTTTTAGTTGCATTTCTCTGCTAATTTAGTGTTACCAGGACTAGCTGAAAATACAGCCAGAAATAGGTTTTTGTGGTTAATTATTTGGAAGAGAGAAGGTAAAATAATTAAGTATATTGACAGGATAAAATAGGCTTTGCAGAAAAATTGATATATTTCATGGCTCTCTTCAAGTTTGTCGAGCTAAAAATGCACTCCAAATTTATGCCAGGATACTGCATCATTAAAGTTTAATAGAGAAATAAATCTAGGTATCATCAGCATAACAATGCTATAATCTTTGGGTCTGAGTAATGTGTCTCGTGGGTGGGCATGAATGGCAAGCAAGATGGGATAAAATATGCAGCTTTATGTAAGGCACTGTGGGGGATTGGTGAAGATCTGGATGCTTATCCTGAAACACAGGATAGTAATGTCCTAGAAAATCAGAGTTACACCATAAAAGAGACAAAAATATTAATGGAAAATAAAAGGAAATGGTTTACTTTTTTTTTCTAAATAGCTACAGTTCAATCCCACTATAAACAGCTTGGAAGGGTTTTCAATACAATAATCTGTTTAGTTAGGTGCAGGAATTTGTATTCTGTAAGGAGCAAAAGCAGCATTTAAGCCATTGACCATATGAAAAGACAGCAATTTTGATTAATGCTTGTTGGTGTTAGGGCTGTAGATTGTCTGGAGGTATAGAGAGAGCCTGTCTGTATATGGGATTAGTTCATTCCTAAAAAGAAACACCACTGGAATCCTACTTTTTTCCTGTAGACAGCTTGTGAAATACTACCAAATTTTGTAGGGACATTCTTCAGTATAGTGCATGCTATGAACCAAGGAACAGCCACTGTTATAGAGTATCACCCTTCTTTTCAGTTTTCAGAGTTGCTTTTGTGGATTTTGCAGGTTTTGATAGTTAGAAGGGTGGTGGTTAGCTGTTGGTTCCATTTGCATTCTTAGATCTTTCAGTGAGTTGTTAATGCTACTTTGCATTTACATAGAAACATAAATCTTAATACCTTTTATATGTGTAAAGTTTAGTTTATTTCCATTAGAGATGCTAAATAACATTTTTTTTTCATTGTCATTTTGGTAATTCTTTTCAACATGAGCCCACTTTTTCTTTTCATCTGTCTAGCACTTAGCTATCTTCCCACATATTGCATCATTTCCAGATTTAATTAATAGCTTCTTTATTTTATGACTACTTCTACAAGTCTGAAATTTTAACACTCATCCAGTCACTAATGGAGTAGGCTTTTTATCTATACTAGATGGAATTCTGTTATGATCAATTTTGCTTATGGTTTGTTGCTGGTTGTGATTCATCTAGGGATACTTTCAAGCCAAATTAGTTTAATTTTGTTGTTAAACTTCTGATGTGATTTACTAGTCACATTCTATTGCTTAGTAAATGTAGTAAAATGTCTCCAGTCAAGAACATGAGGAGTTCCAGAGATCTGTACAGTTTTATAAGTGACTTGTGAAAATCAAACATTTAGCAAGCACCCAGTTAGACAGGAAGCAATTAGAAAAATCTGATTTTGAAGACAAATTTTCCAAGTCTAATGTCCAGCTCCCCTGAACACTGCCTTAGGAGTATTCCAAATGTATATCCTAATTTATCCAGTTTCAATGTACCATGAATAAATGCAGAGTTGTTTTAAATGGCAAAAATGGCACTGGAGAAAGAAGAGCCTCTAATTTCCCTGACTGTGTCTATGAAGGCTTTACATATTTACAAATTATATTTACATTTACATACTTTTTAAGCTCTCTGTGGTTGTCATTAACTTGGAATTTTCAAGTAATGAGAAGACTCAGTGGCCTAAATTGGTTTAATTTGATGAATAAAGAGCTTGAATTCAATTAATGTAATAGAGAAGTGGACTTTTGGCCATCTGTACATTTTTCCAATCTGCTTTTGCTGACTTAACACTAATAACCTAAGTATTTACCCAAGAAAATACAGGAAGGTGAAGAACCTCACTCAAATTCTTTCCTAAGTATTTGCCTTGGTGCAGCCTAACCAAGCTTTCAGAATTTGTAGGGCTTTTTTTTCTTCTCTGAACAAAAGAGTGAGTGATTAAAACAAATGGGTGCTGTTGATCCTGCCTCTCTGTACAGATCCTCTATTTAGCTGTTATTAAAATATTTTCTCTCCTGCTTTTCTTAACAGCTGCAGCCTTCTAAATTTGAAACACTTACCACTTAAATTTCTCCAGCTTGTTAGGTGTATGTTAAATGTTTTTCCTTTTCCAAGAAATTTCATTATTTGCAAGAAAACTGATGTGAGTTGAGAGTGTACACATAGCCTTGCTCATGAAAGCAAGCCCTTAAGAAGCCTGGAGAGGTAGGAAAGGTCTCTGAGAAACAGCCTGTAATTCAATAACATAGTTAATATTTTTGTTAGCTGTGTTCCTATGATAGAAACATAAGCTAGACAGAAGTGCACAGACTCTTTGGAGTTTCTGGAGTTGGTTTGGAGGCACTAAGCTGTCCATCCTAAGTCAAGGAGGAAGATATCTAGCAGTACTAGAAACGTAGGCACAATAGGTGAAGATGTTATCCTGGCTCTTAAGAGATAAGTATCATCCATCTCATTTACTTTGGCCATTAACCAAGATGCTTTACCCAAAGGAGAAAAAGATCTATTTTTCAAGTTTTCTTTCAATCACTACAGCTTTCCAGCTACTGTTTGCATGCTGTGAACTTCTGTCCCCAAAGCATAGCTGGATATGAACTATTGACTAGATGATCTTTCGAGGTCCCTTCCAACTGCTAATATTCTGTGATTCTGCTTTGACCACGTTATGCTGATAGATCTGCACCAACATTAGATGGTTTGGAATTTGCCAGTGAAGAAATGTCATGAATTACTTGGCTTCCTACACATATTCTCTTCAGAAGTTTAAAGACTCACTATCAAACCCCTGTGTCCTCGCCGTAAGGCTAAAGCCTTGCAGGTGTGGTAGCCTAGGATTACAGTGCTGCAAATTCTATGTGCGACTTTTAAAAGGTACAAGTCATTTAAAAACCCAAATAAATAGACCAGCAGCAAACATAGTGACTGCTCAATTTTTTTCACTCTGTGTCAGTTTTTCCTGAGTTTGTAAGAATTTAAAACTTTGTAAGTACTTTTTGAGTTAATGCCTGTCATAAAGTTCTAGAGGCTGTTAAACAGATTTAAACTCTCTTATTTGAAGTGAGAAGCTATGTTTTTGCACACCATTAGCTGGAAGGTATTTGTAATAAAAAGCATAGTTTATTGGGCTATAATGATGAAAGTAGAAGATATTTCTTTCAGTTTTCTGGAAAAAAAAGTGTTCAAGCATGTCTTTGGCTTGTAGCCAGAGCCCAGCTCCTATGAACATCATCTCTGACCAAGGTCCTTTCCCAGTGCTCTTGGTGTTTCTACAATTTCCTTGTCACATCTTTTCCTTGGGGAGGGGTGGCCTCAGTTTGTCACCACAGGATAATCCCACAAAACCCCATGTCAATGTGGGGCTTCTTGCAGTCCTTGACATCACCTTCTAGTGGGCCAGTAAAGATCCTGTGGTATGGAGTTACAATGCAGTCTTAGTGTGGTGCATCTTGCATCCAAAAAGCTCTCTCTTTCACAGAAAAAAACCTGTAGTTGTTTTTCCAGGTGTGTCCTTTTAATGCCCTGGGAAACATGCTGGCAGGGGGGTGGCAAGCATAAGATCTCTCAAAAGATCTGAAAATGATGTTTTTAGCTCTGGAAGGGTAGACTTCAGTCTACGAGGAATGCTTTCAAAGTATTACAGCAAATTATTTAGCATGTAAGAGTCTTTAATACACATTACTGTGTTAGGAAAAAAAAGTATTTTAAGCAGTAGGGAGATGGTAAAGATCCAGACACAATAGCAAATCAGGACAAGGCTGGCTGTACAGTTGTTTAGAACAGGAAAAAATTGAAATGCAGTATCTTTAAAAGCAGGGAGACTTAATTACTTGAATAGTATGCCATGGTATACAAGTATTAGGATGTTTTACAGGAAGGCTGGGCAGTTTTTTTGCATAAATTGTTTTAATTTGGAATTTAATGGTGAATAGGATTACTTACTCTTCCTATATAGTTTCTCCAGATTCTTCTTTTTTTCTTTCCATATTATATAGTGCCTAGCAGAGGAAGAGTCTATCTAGTGCTCCTTTTTACTCTACTGTACATACTGCAATGCTGTTATCATTTAATGTGTTTGTTGAGTGGCAGGATGTTTATAAAATTTATGCTTGAGCTGTAAAAAATAGAGAAATAATGTACAAGTAGTGGTGATGGAGGAGGGCTGAGTTTTCCAAATCATGGGCACAGAAGTGATAATTATAACTAAACAGGGGAAAGAACTGAAGATTAGGAGGTTGGATATAAATCTGTGTTGGTCTGTTAAAGACAGCAATGTAGTTGCCAGCCCCTGGCAGGTAATTCTCTGTTCCTGGCTGCAAGGGGAAGGAGAAGGACAGAGGAGTATGAGGAACCATAAAACTATCCTTCACTTGAAGAGGGGTATGAAGGAACTTCCTTATTTCTTTAAATTACATGAGACTTTCCAATAGGAGATTTTTTTTTTATCCTGTTATTTTTGCTCAGATCTGGTCTGTCCCCTGCTGTCTGCTTATTTGTCTTGAAGGTGAGTGTGGGTGTCTATGCAGGTGTGTACCTGTGTGTGCAGCCATCCTTTGGGGAGAGCAAGGAGGTGTTTCAGCAAGAGATGTTCATAAGCACCTGACATTCCCTGTATCATGAATACTGTCTGTCTGTAAGGGACTGCATCACCCAAAGTAGAAAAATATAGTTTAAGAGATAAATTAAGCAATTTATTTAATACCAAACCTGTTCCAGGATAAATTGGCATGTACTAGTTGTAAGCTAGCAAACATCACTTTTTTTGTTTTCCTTCAGGATGTATTGCAACATGGAAATAAAAACAAACCTCAGTCTCAGAGAGAGGGAGCACTTCACCAGCTAGTACTCTGTCAACTTTGTTCTGCTTGAAGGTGGCAGTTTTTTCTAACTGATGTTCTTTTCTTTTTCCTCATTAAAAACACAAGTTCTATTGTGTCAAGCTAACTAATGATTGTGGCACACAGCAGAAATAATTTTAAATAAAAAATACAAGATATTTTTTTTCCTCTTTTTTCCCAGAGTCTTAACTGTGCAGAACAAAGGGTAACCCCATCTGTGTCACTCAATCTTCTATGTGTAGATAAATCTGTCAGATCATGAATCTATTCATGAGCCATGGTTATTTTAGTGTGGAATGCTGCCCTCTGTATGTATAGCTTTTTTTAATCTCTCTCATTTTTGGTTTAAATTAAAATGCTGCCATGATATAACCAAATGGCATCTCTGGTACCACTGTCCCATAGGAAATTTTGCTACTTAAAACCAGCACTGGTGTGAAGCCATTCAGAAAAATGCTAGATGAACATTACAGTGTTATTCAAAGCAGCCTACTGAAGAAAGACTGATATATGTTAGGAAGAGAAGTGTATTAGACTTCATTTTCAATATGCATAGGCAGTTGTCCATTTTAAGGTACCTCCTTTTTCCTCTCAACTAAGGTCTCACTTGTTGGGGGTATATAGGAACTTAGAGATGTTTTTGACAAAAAAAGGGGGGGTTAAAGTTTTTTTTGAAGGCAGGAAGTGGTAAATAGGAATATGGGCTTCAGTAGTTTTTGCAAACCTTGCAATCAGAAAAATTAACACATGTGGGAGACAAATCTTTACTAGATTTTCAAGGAGAACCCCAAATGGTTTCATAATGCAGCAATACTGGCCTAATACTTACACAAAATGATGAGCAATAGAGTATTGTAAAGCTCTTGGAGGAGGAGGAGAATGCTGGAGCTGAAGAGTTCTCCTATCATTATGGAAGAAGTCACTTGGTATGGAGAGTGCCATGAGCTGCAGTAGTTGTTTTGACATGACAGCTACCAGGTGTTCCAGTTCCATTTGTTTTCACAGAAAAAAAGCAGAATAAAATCTGTGGCTCTATCACAAATGAAGCAGAACTGATGCTGCCAGCATCAAATTTCTGTTTAGAAAAGTAAATCCCAGTGGCTTAAGGGTTAGATAATTTGCTTGAATGCAGAGGAAATACAACATAGGTTGAAAACGTTTGGGTTTTTGGATAAAGGTTTGTTGCATCTGCTCACTGATGAGGGAAATTCAACTAAGTGTCTGAAAGTAAAGAAATTCAGTTCATTTCAAAGTAAGTTTCCAATGTACTTTAGATAAAAATACAGTATGTTTATGAAATAGATGTCTAATACAATATTTTAAATGTGTAAGATGTGTTTGGGTTTTTTATTGAGTTAGCCTTTGTGGGCTACCTAGGACAAGTAAATAATATTTCTCTTGGTCCCTACTTTTGCTGCAAATATACAGGCAAAGTTTTTACTGTTTTTTTAATAAGCTTCCTACATAAAGAAGCCATATCATGTGCTGGTGTTTATTTTTTAAATGGTTACCACAAAATGAATACTAAAATGTAACCATTTATTGAATGTTTCATTGTAGTACAGTGTCAGTCTTGTATGCATATTCCTAGCTGTATTTTATTTTTCATAGAGGTAGGAGAGGAAAAGTTAGATTACCTTGTTTGAATCTGAACTCACTATGTTTGTGCCTTGTTTTCAAATTAACTGCTTTATGCAAAGGGCATGGTATAAGATCTTCTAGAATCTATTTAATGGTGTGCATGATTTGCTCTTCTGGAAACCAGGCACATCTACACAGATATTTCTTACTAAATTGTGTTTGTTAGCTGATAAGGTTGTGATTATAAAACTTCTTTAAGGCTTTTTGTCTTTTGACTTTCAGCTGCATAAATTGGGTGCTGTTTACTCTCCTGGACTTTGATTTTAGCATGCAGATTGGGCTGTTTGTTTCTGCTGGAGGAATTCTAAAACACTAATGCAGGCTGCTGCAGCCTCCCCCCACCTCTTCCTGTGGGCCACCACATACAGTGAACTTTCTGTGTGCTTACAGCTTCTCAAATGATTCTCCTGAGCACTTCAGGTTCTTGGATTACTGTATTTTGAAAGGGAGCATCATTCTTTTTTTAGTTTACACCAGTTTCATGCTGTTGTGACTTCAGTAACTTTGGTGAAGACATACCAACCCCTAGTTGTTACATTATGAGGTATCTCAGGGTACAGTGTTGGGGTTTTTTAATGTATTTTTACCTAATATGGCATTGTAAGAGTTTATGATGCAGAAATCTTGGAATTTTCAGTTAATTGCTAGGTTATGAGGCTGGGATGCATGAGAGGCAAAACATGCTGATAACAAATTGCATCTGTAAATTGTACCTGTGTGTATTTATTTGTGATCTCTGGAAAAACACAGTACACACTTGCCTGGTTTTGCTTTTGTTGTCTCTTCAAATGACTCTTATTCTGTTCCCCCCTGTGTGGTGCAGAGCCTACCTGAACCAAGCTCTCCTGGTACTTGCAGCTAAGCCATTGCCGCCAAGCTGCCAAAATTTGACCCTAGAGCATCAGGTACTTTAGCAGAAAAACATTTGTCTTTGCAAACAGCTTCATTTTAAGACTGGAAATAGCAGCATAATAAATAGGACTGTTTGTGTGCCTTTTGTAGGAAAGCTTAGGGTGGAGCTGTGGCAGCAACCAGTGTAACCCTCACCTTGTTTAAAAGCACTGTAGTTTTTCTGCTGGAACCTGCCATCTCTACACCAAGATAAAATCGCAGCTCTGTGGCCAGATCTGTTGTTTTGCTCATCCAAAAGCTATAAATAGGGAAATGAACAGTTAGCTATCAAAATATAAGTTGCTTAAAATCCTAATTTTTGGTTATTACTTCTTGTTGCTGACATGGTCCTGAAGAGTTGCTTGCCCAGCCACTTCTGTGACCCTTTTCTTTTGTTGTGCTTTGTAACAGTGAAGATATAAATGCCATGAGGCATATAAAGCTGTTGTAGAGATTTGTGCTGAGGGTCATAGTCTTGCAGGCCTGGCAGGCTAGTGATAGCAATGTGTAATTCTCAGGAGACATGTCCAAGCTCTGATGAGCTTGCTGGCTTTTGCCAGGGCTGAGGAGCAGGAGCCAGCTTGTTCACAGCCACTGTCACCACCTGCAGCTGTCTCCTCCCTGGAAACTTCTGAGGAGAGGCAGGTGATGCTCCCATGCCATCCCTCTATTCTGTTTTTTGTGGACTTGTACAATGTTTTCAGCATGAGCAGTTGGCATAGGGTTGGTAATTGTCTGACTGTAACAAGAATTTTAATAAAAGATGGTGATTAGAATTATGATCCCCAATACTATTTTTATTTCAATTTATTATAATTGCCATGTGATTAGGAAAATATGTTAGTGCATTCATTGAAATCACCACTCTGCTGTTACACAGTTTAGTAGTTAAACACAGTAAATACTTCTAATTAGTTAGTAATTGAATAACATGCATTAATTTTTATTATATCACCCACAGGATGTTTAATAGTATAGTTGGCTATTAGCTGCTATGAAATATATGGGAAGTGTTAAGTCATGCAGTTATCATAATTCCAGCATTTTATGGCAAAGACTTTTAGCAACTGTTTTGAACAGACCAAATCTTCCTCTGCCATACTTGGTTTATATTGAAAGTATTCCAAGACAGGCTCTCCTAAAATTAAGTTAGAAAGCTTATTGTTTTAGACTGCCCACAGAGGTTGTGGATGCCCCATCCCTGGAAGAGTTCAAGGCCAGGTTGGATGGGGCTTTGAGCAACCTGGTCTAGAGGAAGGTGTCCCTGCCCATGGCAGGAGGGTTGGAACTAGATGATCTTTAAGGTCCTCTCCTACCCAAACCATTTTATGATAATCACATCAGCTCTACATAGGTATTTGTTAATAAATTGACTTATTATTAAAGTTGACCAAAGCCTCCAGAAATACTGGATGGTTTCAGATATGCACAGGTATGCAAAAATATGTTCACTTGTTTGAAGAAGAAAAATTTCCAGAATAATATGTATCTATACATTTTTATACTCCCCCCACCCTCCTATGGCCAGGTGGATTCTTGAGCTACTGACATTCTCCTAGTTTTCTCCACATGTAACAAAATTCTGAATTGGCACTTTGTGGCTGTCTGGATACAGAAACAGAACTGGAAACTTCTGTGGGATTGCTGTTGGTTTCCCAGACACTGTTTAAAATCCCTTACTTCTGGTTGGTTTTACAAAATACTGACAATGAAATGGTGTCCTGAGTTGAACAGCCCCAAACCAGCAGTTGGAAGCTATTCTCTGGCTTCTTATGTCATAAGAAACAGTGAACCTTTCACTACTTCCCAGCTCCAGTCATCAAAGTGCAATAATATTTTTATTACCTAAACTTACCTTAAAATTCAGTTTTTTCATACCTAAAATACCTTTACTTAAACAAAACCCAACAGACAAACCCACCACACAAAAAACTCCACCCCAAACCCACACATTTACAGGTCTGTAAAGTGTCTAAATATCTGATTCTGTGGAATAGCAAGTAGTTGGGAGCATGAGTAGATACAAGTAATAGACTTTAAACAGGATAAGTTTCTCATGGGTAGATTGCCATCTGTTGATGATGCAGCAGCCAACAGTTTACAGTGAAGAACTTTTCTATTGTGGCATCATTATTGTTTGTGCATTTTGTCCCCTGGGCATAGGCTAGTTTGTTTATTTTTTTCTTTTGTGGATAATTTAAAAGAAATTCAATTTATCAAATTTCATTGAACTTTTATGTCCAGAAGCATAACATGAAAGGAGGAGTGGTGGTGTTTTCTTTTATAGGTGCATTGTTTTTGTCCAAAGACCTGAAATTTTGTATGAAGTGTAAGAGGAAGGTTATAAGACTATCATAATAGCACCAGGATCATATGTTTATTTTCAGAGTTCATTCCTGTGCCTCTATGGTCACAACAGACAAAAGGTTTTGGGGAGTTTTCTTTCTGGGTGTGATTGACTTGTACATCCCAAATTTCTCAAGAATGGTAGGTCATTATAGTGAACTTAGAGGTATTTGGGAGTATGGTTGGCATTGGCAAAAGCTTGAAGTTTTGTACCCCAGCTGGCATCAGAAGTTGGCAGAACATGTAACAACTGTTCAGCTTAGAAAAGAAAGAGCTATTGCTCTCCCCATTCTAGAAAAGGTCACTGGAAAACTTGGGCTTTTGTTTCTGATGTACTGAGTTGAGTGTATCATAGAATTCACCTGGGATTTTGTGTATTTGGTGAATTTCACTGTTGTACAAACCCAGGCAGAAAGGCTGAAAGATGATAGCCAATGCTCTTGTGCACAGAAACAGTTGATCTAAACTGTAAACAGCACCAGCAGGAAACAGCAAGTCCACTTTCAACTGCAGGCTGTGGCAGCATTTTGATATACCAGTGGGGAGGGGGGTCACAGGGGAAACAACTTGGAAGCTGTGGCATCAAAGCACTGATTTACACTGGAGAAACAGCAGGAAAGAGTCTTTTGACTGTTTGTCCTTTCACCTTTTCCATTATCTTCCACATAAAACAGAAAAAATTAGGACAGCTGGTTGCTGTGAGAATCCCCAGCTCCCAGTTTCCAGCTTGGTGATACATCAAAGCAAGTCCATCTTACTGTCTCTGATTTCTCACAAGCAAATATTTTAAGAATCTTTTTTAAAGGCCAATACTAACAACCAACAAAAAATTAGTAAGTTGTCTCCAACTTTATAGATATTCTGATATTTAAACTTTCTGGAGATTAAAAGGAGAGTAAAAACAGAGGGGAGAACAGAGGAAAGGAATTAGTTTTGAATTACTTAAAATAAATTGGTAGTTGGCTGGGGACATCCAGGGGTGAAAGGATTCTGTCAGCTTGCTGTGCTGAGTGCCAAATGGATGGGAGAGAACTATCTTCCAAGGGCCTTTTATACTCAACATGGTGCTGGGTCCAGCTCTGCAGGTGAAATGCATGTTAGCAGGCAAACAAGGGATGAGTCAGTTCTGAAGAATATCTGCCTGCTTCTGGCATCATTCATAGGCAGATCTGTAGCTTTTTTAACACCTTTTATCCCATCTGTAGTCTCTTAGTGGCTGACAGACTCTAGCCACCACTCCCCAGTCCCACAGGTAATTTCTAAGAAAGATATGAAGGTCATCTAGTGGACTGACTGGTCTTGTCATCCCCAGTCTTCTTTTTTTTTGTGTGTTTACCACTGATATATTCTGTGCAGTGGCTGGTGTCATCAAAGACCACTTTCTTCAGACCTAAGAGACTAAGATACAGCTATGAGGTTTTGCCTCCAGCAGTGCCACCAGGAAAATTTCTGTTGATTTCAGTAAACCTGGACACAAATGAGTACTGAGAGTATTGATCAAAAAACCCCAACACCACAGATCTGATCTGATCTGGGAAGATCTTAAAGCTCTCTTATTTTTTTTTTTTAAGCAAGTCAGAGTTTTAAAATGTTTTAAAAATGTGTTTCTCTGTGTTAACATTTCTTCAAAGTGTTCTATGACAATACTGTTGTGGAGCTGCACAGAATATTTAAAGAGAAAATTACTCCCAGCCCTAATTCTGTTTTGTTTACTGCCAATTCTAATTGCTGAGATCATGGGGAGGGGGGGGTGTTATGTTGTTTTATTTTTCTTCTGTACACATCCCAGTTATGAAAGATTTTTTTTCCCTTGAACTGCTTTGAATTGGAATATAAGGTTTTCTAGAGGTATAAACTTAGCTGACAAAGTTTTGCTCAGCTGTTTCCAAGTAGGGCACATGGCAGAAGTGTGGCCTGTTAGTTTTGGGGTTGTTTTTTTTTTTGGTTACAGTCTTCCATATGATGTTCTTCCTGCAATCTCTGCCTAGCTTAGCAAGAACTAATTATTTGAAGGCTTAAAGACTGCTGCTGCCAAATGGTCTCACAGTTAGTGACTGGGTATAGAAATGAAACAGAACACTAAACCTTAGGGATTCACCTGGCCTCCTTTGCAAGCCAGGTTGGTTCCCACAGTGTCAAATAACAATTAAAGGAATTCAAGTTTGAAGGTGACTCTTTAGAAGTCAAACTTCAAAACAAACTTTTAATATCAAAGTGCCTTGTTTTGGCATAGAAAAAAATAGAGAGCAGAATGCAAAAAGGGAAAAGCAAAAGTATTAGTACATGGGATGGTGTTGGAAAGTTTTCAGCATTGTGTACAAGATGTTTGCTGATTACTTAAGAGCTATGTATGCTAGTACATTTATGTTATAGTTTCCTTAGGGTCGTGATCATATGATCATGTGCATCTCTGGGTAGCTTCTTACCTGTCAGAAGGGCTCCAAGAGGAGAAGCTTCTTACCATCTTTGTACTGCATGTAAGGTCAATGAGGTGGTTGCACATACTGCTGGGTCCAAAATTGTCTTTAAGCACTGCATGTCGTCCATGTTGGTCTTCTGCTCCCCTTGAGTATTCAGAGCTCTTTCCAATGCATTTAGATGTAGAAGTTCAGTGCAGAGGGAGGAGAGAGAGTCAGTCTTGAAAGAGCTGCCATCAGGAGCTGAAAAGGTTTTCCTGACAAAAGCTGATTGGCAAGCAGTCCAGTGTTGAAATGAGAAATCTCCTTTTAAGATTGTGGTGGAGAGAGATGAAGCTGTGCTAATTCTTAACTCTTTTTCATATGCAAAGAAAATTTACACAAGATATTCTACACCAACCTACTTTCAGAGTCATTATCTGCTGTTAAAATAAATAGATCTTAGAGAGAGCAAGTATTATCCACTTCCACAAATAATAGTTTTTAACTTTATGACTGTGAAAGATATTTTCTACCTGACTGAAGTCATTGTTCCTGTACCTCCATTTCAAAAAACAAATACATTATTTTCAACCAGGCTGTTGCTCTACATGATAGGCACTATTGTTGCCCACACTGCTCCTTCTGGAAAAAGATCTTTGAAGTCCTATGTTACTGTTTACTGCATCCTCTGTAGTTCAGTGGGCAATATAAATTGCTCCCAATTCCAGAAAGCTTCTCACTTTGGCTGAATGTGTTGTGTTGACTAAAATAGTCTAGACATTGTCAACCCTAACCTAAAGGTGCAGTGTGGAAGATGATCAGAACTTGCCAGTTGAAAGGTTGCTTGAATGAAAACATACATTCTTTGGAAAAGGACTTCTTGCCCAGGATATGTATCTTATTGAGTGAAAAATCTAGTCCTCCTGATTATCTGCCAGCTCTAGGCAGGGCAATAGGTGTTGGCCCAGGTGTTTTTAAAGGAGAATGGAGCTCAACAAAATTATTCGTTAATCCATTTAATCCCAAATGGTGAATTAAGATGTGTGGGTTTGGGTTTGGTTTTCTTGCTGCTGTTTCCAAAGGAAATACTAGTAAGGAGGCATCTGGAGGTCTTGGTTCAGTAAGCAAATGCCAGGGCATGAGCACACACATCAAGTGTGTAATACATTTCTCACAGCACGATGTTTTTAGTATGATATAGAAAGTAGCGGTTTAAAACCTCAGCAAACATCTGGTTTCTAGGGAGATCTTCTGAAGAGGATCACAGCCTTATTCAGCAATGCTATGAGAGAGTGTACAGGAAAGCAATGAGAACCCTTTAGTTTTAAGATATCATACTGTGATGGTCCTTAAGTACTTCTAGGGAACAGGACTGGGGCATTGTTCTTGTGCTCCACAAATGCAATTCTGGGTTCAAAGGATATCATCCTGCTGTTTATACATTGGTAGGAAATAGAGGCATAAACAGGGAGATCAAAGGGAATTCTTCCTGAATTATGTGTCATGTAGAAGAAAGGCAGAATTTTAGCTAGTAGAATTACAGGATTTATGAGCAAGGGAGGGAGACAGAGGAAGAGATCTCCTGCTGAAGTAAGTAGTGATGACATACTGAATTTTGGGTTGAAAGGAGTGAAGGAGGGCAGAGAATAATGCTTAGCACAAAGATTATTCATCGTGCAATACATGTTTTAACAGTTCCTAGTTGTTCCATAAATCTAACTAATGGGAATAAGTAGTTGAATTTTGATTTTAAGTTACTGTAGAGAAATGTCCAACTTGCAGCCAAATTTAAGGGTCCCTCAAAGTAAATTCTGCATAACATTATGCTAGTTTGAAGTACTGGACATATATAAGGATAAAGGTCAATGTGCTCAAAAGACAACAGTTGAAGTGCAAGTGAGATCACCTCTGGGAGAATTCAGAGGCTGCAGTGTGAGAGATTGGTGCAAATCAAACATCCACAGCATGTCTTGGGGAACAAACAAATAAAACCAAACAGGTTATCTAACCTTTTAATACCTAAATATTAAGATTTTGGTCAGAGGTCGAAGCAGTAGAACTCATTAGGGTTTCAGCTCTTTACTCATTGGTGCAATGGAATTTATTTAGGCAACAAGAAGTAAGAGCAGCTGCACATTGTATGATTCAAACTTTCACTCAAATTTAATATCTTATTTAGCCTTTAGCTATGATAACCACAGACAAACCCTGTGAAATGTTATTTGTGCCTGTAGACTACCATTAATTTTCTTTTAATCTTTCTCTGCTTCAGGAAACATTTCAATTGAATTTTGCTCATCATGCAAAGAATCAAGAACACTGAAATCCCAGCTCATTTCCTTTCATTTTCCCTTTATTTCTGTATTTTTAATAGATTCATGACCCATGGTGCTAATGCTGGAGTCATTGTAAGAACATGTTAAATTAAAAATATGTATTTATTGTGCCAATCTGCTAAATTCCAACATCTTCCTAGAGTTTATTGAATTACCTAACATCAAATTTCTGTTTCACAGTTTGGTCTAGTGGCATTTTGACCAGGCACTTTTGTACTCTCTGCCCTTCCCATTGCCACTCTTTCTTTCACTGTTCTACTCATCCTATCAGGCTTCTGTGGGTTCCCTATGCTGCTCTCCTCTTTTTTTTTATTGACCAGGATCTGTCTCCTCTTCTCCTTTTAACTTTATCAAATTGTCTTAACTGTCTCTCCAGATTTACCCTCACTGGTAACTAGTTTTATTTTCTTTATCCAGTTTTCTTTCCTGTTTTTCTTCCTTCCATGAGTTTAACCTTTATTTATTTATTTATTTCAATTTTATTCTATTACTTGTGCCTACACCCAGGTTGAGGAAAGTTGTTTCTTTGGTATTGGCAAGAACTTGCAGAAATTAGGGGATGTAAGAGAGTTTGGGAGAGGGTGTTTTACTCAATAGGAAATAGTGAATAACTGTTCCTCTCATACCCTATTTTACTGTTGCATCTTCAGCATTTCTCTAGCATCTTTCTCTTAGATGGATTGAAGCAGCTGGCTGACACAGAATAATGCCACAGCAGAGCTTAACAACTTTTTCTTTCAAGTAGGCTTTGGATTGGTAATAATTATAAAACCAGGATTTCTGCTGAAACATAACACCTCTAGCAGTCTCAACCCTGAGCTTACTGGTTCAGAATCAACTCAGAGGGAAGTGCACCATCTGTTGCTAAAACCTAACACAGAGCTCAAGCAATTTCTATCTTAAATGGAAAATGTGGACATGAACCCAGGAAGTTAGGGGGAGTAGGGAGAGGAATGAAAGGAAAGGCTTAGAAATAGGTTCTGGTCCTTCACTTGTGTCTGGTGCTGTCTGGCTGTAGAGGTGGTGGAGAGAATTGGCACTGCAGAGAAAACAAACTCCACAAAAAGTTCTGTCAAATGCCAAAGTAAACAAATGGGAAAGAATAAATATTGTTTCTTTGCTATTTGATTTAGCATAACTGTACCCTACTATGAAAGGCTTTTCCAGGCTTGCTTATGATGTTTAAACTGTTACTGCTCCTTCAGTGTTTGATAATCAGGACTAATTTCTGTGCCAAAAATTTATCTCCAGATACTGGCTTATTTCAAGGCTGCTTATCAGCCAAACCTAGCAAAAGAATTAAAAAATTCCTGCTGATGCTTCTTTACATGAGTGGCTTGTTTTATCTCTGATTTTTCAGTTGAATGGTTTAGGTGATCTAGAAAACAGATCCAAGTATTCTGTTGAATCTTGTTTTCAGTTCTGCTAAGAGGAAACAAAAACATCAGAAAAGGCAAAATAAGAGCTGGAGGCCTCAATTGCTTGCAATGAATTACAGTGCTCCAGCTGCTTGCCTGTGCCATATCTTCAGATAATGCAGTGATAAATCCCCCATAACTGTGGAACCTGAGTAAATGCAGATCTGACCTTTTGTTTACAGAGTATCAAGGGAAATCTTTATGAGACCACAGAAGTGTTTCAAAAGGTTTAGAAACATTATGAGATGGTAAAATGTGTCCCTCGTGGCTAATTTTGACAGCAAAGATCTGACACTGGTTCTCAATGAGCAGTGCCCTTTCTGTAGAGATTTCAACAGTTGGAATATTTGGCAGTGGTGTTGGAGGAGCAGTTTTGGTAATGCAATTTAGGGGAAAATGGATCAGTGCTGTTAGGATTAAGCAGGATTTTAATGTTATTAAAATATTGACATGAAAATATTTACTGGATGTGCAGATTTTGGTGCTGGTAGAATGCAGAATAAACTAGAAAGTGTTTTCATTTTAGGAAGAAAATGAGTTAAATTAGGCTATCTTTTGTACCTCCTCTAACATCCACTGGTTATGATTGTTTATCTGCTTGTAATTAAAAGCTGGGACTTAAATCAGCTTGATTAAAAGTTCAGATTGTGTTTTAGTGCAGGAAATGCATCTATTAATGAAACAAATACAGAAGAATGTTCTGAGTAGGAAAGGACCCTCCTGCTGAATTCTGGGCAGAGAAGGTTAAAGTCAGTTTTGCTGTCTGGAAGGAAATGCCTTAAAGAACAGAATAGCAATAGTAGATTGGGACTTCATTTTTAGATTAAACCCCCACTTCTGGTTTTGCTTTTGTTTTGGGTAACTTCTGTAACCTGTGATTTGGTTTCAAATGTGTACAAAGGTACTAACTATATACATCTACTAATTATCTCTATGTAACTACTTCACTATAAGTACTACCCTTGATAGAAGAGGATCATATTAGAGAATACCTAAGCAGGCTGGACAAACAGAAACTGCTGGGCCCTGGTGGGGTGCACCTGTGAGTACTGAGGGAGATGGCTGTCAATGTGAGACCACTCTTGGAAATCTTTGACTGATTATTGAAACTGGGAGAGATGTCTGGAAAGCAACTCTGCAGAAAAGGACCTGAGGGTCCTGGTGTACACCAAGTTGACCATGAGCCAGCCATGTGCTTGAGCTTCACTGAAAGCTAATGCTGACCTGAGATGCCACACCTGGGGTGCTGAGACCAGTGTAAGTATCTAAATTTACCAAATTTGAGAAATGCATAAATATGAATTTGTCACTCTACTGGCTAAGATATGAAGGATATGGGGTTTATTTGTCATGTGGATTATACTGATCCTAGTTATCAGCACTTAACTGGTTTTCTTTCTGTGTTTAATTTATTCATGTACAAATTAACATGGTACTTTATTATTAACAAAAAATAGTTCTAGTAAATACCCAAACATTGAAACTTAGCATTTAAATTATGCTGTACCTATGATAGTCAAGGTTGCTTTAAGACCTGGTGCAAAGAGCATCTAGGTGCCAGCTGGCTTGAAAAGGAGTCATCAGGGTGATAAGCCAATATTTGGGTAGTGTTTGTTGGATTTAGGACTACATTTTGTAGTGAGGGGAAAATCTCACTGGAAAGGAACAGACTGCACTTACACAGATTCACATCTACATAATGTTGTCTGATGTCCTCACCTGTACATCAAAACTCATTCTCAGTGGATTTAACTGCCTAAACAGTATTATAACTGCAGAAATACTCCACTCAGCAGTCCAGTAGCTGGATTTGGTCTGTTATTTCAGCTTGGTTCTTCTAGAATTCATGTATTGCATGCACATACAGACATGGTCACTTTGATGTTTTGGCTCTTCCAACAGGTTACTACAGCAACCAACTTCTGTAGGGAGACAATTATCTGGCAAACAGAACTGTGCCCATTTACTGTGGAGCTGTGGAAACAGAAGTTAATAAACTTTTAACATGGCAAATAAGCAAGCATCTGGGATAGGATCAGGTTACCATCATGTTTTATAAAATGGGAATAAAGTAGAAATTCCCCTAATATCAAAATGCTACTGAAATGATTATGTAGTTTTTGTTGGGCTTTAAGCATACAAAAATCACAGTGCAGGTTGTTTACCTTTGTTTATAGGTGTTGCTGTACTTGCACTTAACCTTATCTGTTCTTGGCCTCAGGCCATTAAATTATATTAAAATAGGAAAAGTAGCAGTGTAACAGATCAGTGAAATGTGTAATCCCCACCATATTAAATATAAAACAAATAAGCAATTTAACAAAAACCTCAACATTTTGTACTCTTACTGAACTTAAGTGCCAGCCTCATCTGCTCTAACTTAAGGATCTCAGAAACTAGATAGTCTGAAAATTAAGCAGATGGAAGCTTCTTTAGACTGGGTAGGTGTGGTTATGGGAGGGAGAATGGTGCAGCTGAAGGCACCTTTCAGAATGAGCAGTGCTACTTCAACACCTGCCTTGGCTTTGAGTTGTCTGCTGACATCAGCCTCAGCTACATTTGCTGTGATTCACCAGCTTTTCTGCAGATTGGCTGTGTGAGAGTAGAGAGAAGAATGAGATAGGAGAATAAATATCATCTCAATATATTGGTCTGACCTTTCTGCCAATATTGATTAATTCCTGAGCAAAGCAGCTGGCATAATGCAATTCCCATATTCTGTAATGTAAGCAACGTGCAGAAAGGATTATCACACACTATTCCCTTTTCCCCCAAGAAAGTGAGCTGAAGCTTGGGATTATTCATCCTATTAAAAATATGGAAGGTTTCCATTATGTATGACTGCCTTTTTTTATTACAAACTACATTTGCAATAAGTGAAACAAATACCGAAAGAATACAGAAAATCTCAGCTATATAATAGTGCTTTTCTTTGGGAATTGTATTGTCCATGCTTACCTAGAAAATTACTTTTTCCACATAGACTTCATATAGTAGTCAAATAGTAAAAATAATATTTTAAAAATGACCATTGTGCTGATATGTTTCTCTGGAATTAAAACTTGTTTTAACCCAGTCATGTGTTGCATTCATTGTCTGACTGGTGTGCAGATGGTAATTCTTTCTTTGGTTTGAGTCCCTTGTTTTCCCCTTGGCTCTCTAGGTGTTTTGAACATCCAGTGT
Organism: Galbula dea; assembly: GCA_013399015.1. Lineage (NCBI taxonomy): Eukaryota > Metazoa > Chordata > Aves > Piciformes > Galbulidae > Galbula > Galbula dea. Next base: position 902,701 of record VWZX01009879.1, on the reverse strand, counting down.
ATATGTTTTTTTAGTTCATCCATTATCCATGCTGGAGTTTGGCTTTTTAATCTTGACAACAAAGATCCCAGGTTTGTTTTGTGCATATATATATATATATATATAGGTATTTAAACGCTGCCATTTTTGGCTGGATCTCTTCGTGTGACTGACATACTGTATCTTTGATACTGATTGCAGAAGGAATTGTGGAATAGGCAATAGACAAAGTCTTTTGCTTCTTTTGTTGTGGTGGGGCAAGATAAAAAGGACTTTATCTTCAAAATAAAATGGGAGGAGAAACAGGGAACATCTTGGTATCATTTCATCTAGGTAGTGTTTCTGTCTCAGAATTATCAGAGCTGCTGTTGCTCTCTATTAGTGAAAAATTTAGGTGTAAGCAAACAGCAGTTTCCACTTCTCACTCATACTAGATTATAAAAGTCAGTCTGTTCATTTTCATACTAACTTTTTACTTTTTTTTTCTTTTAAATGAGGAAAAAGCATTTTAAGGAACAGAATAAAATTCTAACCCACTTGAAGATTCAGTGTTCAAAAACATATACATCTGAGCTGATATGAATTCATAACACTTTAAAATATTTGGCAGAAGGTAGCATTCTTCTCTTTTTGCCACTGAATAACAAGTACAAGCAGTTCTTTCTGCCTGCCTATTTAAGCAGGGAGCTAGCAATATCAGTCCAGACAGACTAACATATGATTTTTTTTTTAACAAACATAGAGATATACAATAAAACCCTTTCCTGAACAGGTTCCAGCTGTGATCAGTTATAGTGAAAATAGTGTCATCTTGAAACAGGTGTTTTAAAACAAAAGAAATCAGTAATTAGCAAAAGAGGGTAAGCCATATCTCAAATACTGGACAAGCTGAACAACTCCCTGTATAATTTTTTTTGCATTTCTGCTTAATGTTAAACTACTTCTCTCAACACCTGCACAGGTGTAAACTTAGAGGTAGGAAAGTTTTATGTGGGAGGATACCAAACTAGTGTTTGGCATATTTTTGTTAATGTCTCAGGTTTGCTGTGTGACATTCATGTGATTTACTATTTCTGGGACTCATTATGTCTGTTTATGCAAATGGTATATTAAGGACTTTTTTTGACCCTTCTCTGGCTGTCTTGTTTATTCTCAATAATCTACTTTGAAATGTGATATTTTTTCTGTGGGCTGAATGTGTTGTTGATAAACTGCACTGCAGTCTCTGAAATTGCACAGGAGTGAAGCAGTCTATATTATGTAATTGTTGGACATTAAGGTTCTTTTTTATTAACAAAGTAGTCTGGTTTTTAAATGGCTTGTGCACTAGCATACAGAGTGTCAAGACTCTGTATCTTAATAGGCAGTGTAATGTGAACTTTGCTTAGATTACCCTTAGTAGAATCTCATTGCCCCAGAAAGTTACACCAAGAATATTTTTTTAGAAATAAGTGCTTCCTGAGATTAGATTGTTTCAAGTTGTTTGATTTCATCTTAAAATATGCTGTGAAAAATTCTGTTTCCTTGATTTGTTTTCCCCTAGGTGTTGTAATAGAAGACTTTGTTAAAAAAAAACCCATTGTTTTTAGGTTTTCAGATATATTTTCCTTTATAGTTTATTTGCTTTAAAATATGACACTGGAAGATCTGGGTAATATTGTCAGTGTTTCATAAACAAAGACCAATTGAATTCTGTCCCAGTTTCTGTGATGGACCAGACATCTCTGATTGATAGATCTGGAGCAGGGAGAACACAGGAGCTGACAGGGTAGCATTCCTTACTGTAATGACAGTGCTGTTGTTAAGCTATGCATGTACTTCTTGTCTTGATTTTTTTTGTGTGAATGTCTTATAATACTTATAAGTATGAAGTTGTGTCCAAATATTGCCAATGTCTTTTACCAATAAGTTTTACCAACAGTTATTGCCAATAATGTCTGAAGCATCTCAGAGGAATGCTGTTGTTGGTCCATTATGATACCTTCAAGTGTCATTTGTTAGAAATGCATCATTTACACTGTGATATAACTTACTTGTTTCATCACCATAAAACTGGGTGCCATGTCACACTGCTGAGTGCTGTCCTTTTCCTCATCCCTTTGAGATCCTGCTTTTGTCCTTTCACAGGCCTATTATATAGTCAACAGAAAATGACTTAATGCATCCTGTCCTTCATTTTGCAGTCTATAACAGGGAAAATGTAAATTTGTGTTCAGACTTAAATGCAAGTGGCTTGCACAGAAAACATGGATAAATCAGTAAGTAAGTTCTAGTTAATTTCCTTATTCATCTCAGCACTGTTTCCCTTATGATCTTCACTGAAGGGTGCAAACTGTGTGTCTGGAGAATTAGATGATATTTTTCCAAAGAGTTTCCATTAATAGTTTCCTTAAGATGCTGTAAAAAATTGTGTATCCAAATCCATAGAAAGCTTTTAAAGTCTCAGCTGCTAGACTTTTTTCTTCTTCTACCACTGCCTTTGTCAAACCTCCTTCTCCTCACACCCTTAACCCCAAAAACTTTCTGTGGGCTCAAGAGATTAAATATTCTGTTACAACTGAGTAAACCAGAGAGACAGGAATAGTTATAAATTCCAGTCTTGGTGAAGAGGGGGTGGCAATGACTTGGCAAGTGGTAGGAATGTTCTGATAAAGCTTTTTTAAATTACATCCTTATTATTCATTCAAGGAACAGCAAGGCAGCAGAGAGACATGATTCTCTCCTGCTTTTTACAGTAGTCACCCACAAAGTTGGAGCTCGAGGTCCAGGTATCTGTTCCAATGAATATTCATTTACAAATTCAATGAATTTGCAGGAGAAACTAGGACTCAATTTGGAGTATTCTGTAGCTGTGTCCCAGGGGACTCCTCTGCAATGTGGGTGGCAGAAAAATCCAGGTCTGTCTCAAAGCAGCAGATCTGCAACTGTGCTCTTATTTCCCAAGGAGATGTTGGGCCCTCAGCTGTTGCCTATCCAGGTGAAGCTATTTTAGCTTTTTGTTTGTTTTTTAATAGGTTTATAGCTGGAATAAAACAAACATTGACATAATGAAGAAAATTATCTCATACTTAGCCCCTTGGTGAACAGTGTTGATGTGATAGTAAGTGGAGCAGTCTGATTAGCTGAAGTGAATTGTGGAATATTGACAGCAGGCTTTCACTACACAAGACTAGGTATATTCTTATGTAGTATATAGTTTGTACATTACTCCATCCATAAGAGACCTGCAGCACAACATGCTGTTACTGTTCATAGCTGGTTGGTTTGAAAGAGTGTAACCTGGCCATGGAGGTTACAGTTTTCTGAGATGCCAGAGTTCTCAGTAGCTACTGCCTGCACAGAACAGATCAGATTTGTCTACATAGCATCTGTACACATAAGTGTGAAGTTTTTGCATGCAGCTTGTCAAAATATCTGAGGTTTATACAGCAGCATGTGTCAGTTCATTCAGGTATCTTTGGCCTGACACAGTTCTCTGCAACCAGCACATACACAACTTGAAATGTGAAGCAATTATTTATTGGCTGATACACGAAAAAGGTGGCAAGGATTTACTGAACTTTTAAGCTCACCATTGCTAAGAAGGCACCCAGAGTCCTTGCTGGACAAGAAGGCATCAGTCAGGCAGGGAAGGTTCAGCTTCCCCAGTTCTCTGGATTGCATCATCAGGTTGCTGATCTGCTGTATCTCACCAGCTCCATTGGCAGAAACAAATAGGGTTGTGGGGGTTTTTTATCTCTTTACCATTTTACACCTTTAGTGTTAGGTTGACCCCAGTCAGCACCCACTCCATTCTTGGTTGAAGGTGGAAACAGAAGGAAAGTGAGAAGACTCAGGGATCAACATAGTGGCATTTTAATAGGGATAGCAAAAGCTATGTATGGAAGCAAAGCAAAAATAATTAATTCCCTACTTCCCCTTGGCAGGCAGATGTTGAATCAGTTCCTGGGAAGTGGGACCTCAGCAGGTGCAAGACTTGCTTGAGAAGACAAGCACCATAACCATAGAATGCCCCCTTACATCTCCCTTCCCTTAGGTCAGCTGGGGTCAGCTGTCCTGGCTGTGTCCTCTTCCAGCGTTTTGTCCACCCCAAGCTTACTTTCTAGGAGGAGAAAGCCTTGGTGCTGTTCAACAACAGCTAAAACACTGCTGTCCATCCAGTAAACAGAAGAAAACAAAAATCCATTCACACAGGGGATTCTCCAATAGGTAATCAGGAATATTATCCTCCACTCTCTTTTCCTGGGTGGATGTAGCAAGAGGAGCCTGTGCTCTGTTTGTTGTGTGCAGTGAGAGGTGTTGCGTTTTGTAGTGGCTTTGGATTTGTTCTTATGCTTAGGCAACACATCTTTACTTTCTCCTTAGCCCATTTCAGGTTTGGGAGTATTTTTCCTTTCATATTTTGAATTTCAAATAACTTGAGACTAGATATTAATGGCTTTGTTTTTTAAGCAGTGCAAGAGGTTCAAACAGGATAAAAGCTAAGCTACAGTTACCAAAACAAAGTAAAGTAATAATAGAAAAGTGATATGCTAAGTGCTTTTATGATGACTATTGGGGAATGGTTTACCATGTACTAATTTGGGTTACACTATCCTTCACAAACTCCCCAGAGTGTACAGTTTACACATTGCCACAGCAGAGGCTGAGGCCTGTGGCTGTCCTGAGGCACAGGCATCATACAGCTCTGCCAGGTGAGCCAGAACAAAGCCTGCCGCAGGCGAAACCAGTGGGATTCTGCTAAGCTTTTGGAAGTCATTCTGCATAACTTACAGTAAACACAGAGGGATAATGTAGAGATGAAAGTTAATACAGACATGAGAAATGATAAATGAGAATCCAAAGCTTTAGTGATGCTTGACATTCAAGTTTTGGTTCCTACATACACAGAAACATCTGCAGATAGTATATTAGGTCAGATTACACAGCCTAGTAGGCGAACTCTGTGGCAAGCTCAGTGGCTATTTTTTTCCCACTTGGTTTATGGACCTACATTGTCCATGATTTGCAAGTGCTCAGTGGTTAATTAGAACTTTGAATTAATGAAAGGTGTTTTGTTACAGTGTGTCTCATGGGTACATTACTTGTAGGTTTTGTTCTTTCTTTCCCTGCCCCATCTTCTTTTCGATCTGATGGATCTTGGTGAATTACCCTCAGTGAAATTCTCTTTGAATTATAAGACTGTAAGTGTGCCATTAAAGTTCTAAGTTCAAGTATCACCTCTTGTGACATATCTCAAAAGATATTCAGAGCTCAAGTCATTTAGTGAAGCACATATATTTTGAGTAGTGTCACAGAAATGAGAGGACAGAAGCAGAGAGTCAGGAAACAGAGAAGAAACTAATGGGGAAACCAATAAATTGTTTTTATGTCACTGACACTCATGCTTGGGTTTTGTCACTAGGAGAATGAACCTTTTAGCATGCCTGTCTGCTTGCATGAGGATATTGTGCATTTGCTGCAGGGTTGCTCAGTCCATCAGAAGGTTAGATATTAGGAAGAGTTCTTCACCAAGAGCTTTATCAGGTATTGAAACAAGCAGCCCAAGGAGGTGGTGGAATCACCATCCCTGAGAATGTTTAGAAAAGATGTAGGTATGGTGCTTGGGGACATGGTTTAATGGGGGGCATGGCAGTGTTGGGGAGATGGTTGGACTCGAAGATCTCAGAGGTCTTTTCTAACCATAATGATTCTATGGGGTTTTTTTAATCATCAGCTGAGTAAAAGTAGGACATTAGAGACCTTACTTAAATTTGAACTGGATTTTAACCTCTGAAAAGAACTGGTTTTAGTAGAGGAAGCTATTCAACCTAAAGTACAGGATCTGTAACACTTCTTGTATTCTATGAATTGTGGTAAGGCCAAAGTGGAACTTAAGTTGAACTTTTTAAAAGCTTCAAATACTGAATTTGTAGGACTTCCTGGTTTTACTCTCTTTTGGTAGCATTTGGGGAGTATTTGAGGTTTCCAGAAAAGTGATAAATGAAGGTGAATTTAATATTCTTCTGCTGAAAATGAAAGCAACATTTAAGTGGACGTGCTTTGAAACTCATACCTCGCTCTGAAGATTGCTAGGTTATAAGAGAAAATGTTTGCCTGTTGTAATGTTTTCTGGGGCTGCAGACAGATAATCTGCAGTAATTCAGCAGGATATAGTTTTTTCTCCCTGAAAGTTGGATTATCACATTGTGAATTCACAGAATTAAATAAAAAGAAAAACTAAAACTCCAGAACAGTGCAAATAAAAATTCTAAACTAATATCACAATCTGACTGGTGTTTTTCTCTTTAATATCTGTTTTTTCCTTAAAAATTCATCCATATTTTTTTATTCTGAAGAGCTTTCCACAGAGTATTTCACAGGAGAGTCAAAATCCTCTTTCATGTAGATTATGAAAAATTCCTGTTGCTGCCTGTTATTTACCAAGACAGATGTTAGTGGAAGCCCAGAGTTTTTGCTCATAAATTATTATTCAGGTCCATTCTTTCTAATACTCTGTGATTCCTTTTCAGCCAGGGAAGTGTGATTAATCCTCAGTGATGACTGTACACTGTGCCCAAGTTGGATTTCTAGCCTGAGCCACTGTGTGTTTCCTGCTATCAGTGTGTGTAGGGCATAACACATCCCCTGCACCCTAGATGGATAACTGATGACAATGATTACATGGGTGGTCACATGGATATTTTTAGATTTTATGATTTTTTTTAAATTTTCTGTGGGTAATGATAAATATTAGTGCATTCAGACAGCCTCTATCTAGTTTAATTAATATGTGGCAAGTTTGTCATTTAACAAAGCACAAATGAAAATCTTTCCTCAAGCTCTAGTGAGAGGTAGAAGCCAGATATGTTCCAAGATTTGGGCTGCACTTAGCAGCTCTTTCTAGCAGTGCTATGCAAATGGTTCCTCTTCCATAGATGAGGAAGCTCCTTAGCTGCCAGTCCTTGAGGAATTATATTGAGAATCAAAGATTTCACCTGTCTCTTCCACTCAAAATACTTTCTGTTACAGGAAGCACAAACTTTGGCATGAAGTGATCATCTAAAGCAGATTTTTATCCTCAGCCTTAAAAAAGAGGCTGCTGGATCATGCCAGGTTTGCTTTTCAAGGCAAGTCATTTTGTGGATGTGGATTACTGCCTCAGTTCAAATTTGAAAGCACTCTGATCTTGTCGTGGCCTGGGGCTGGAACATTTATTTTATAACTAGATAATTAATTTTATAACTATGTTGTGTCATTTTGTTGTTGTACTAGCTTGACTATTAATATTCTATGTGTGATTGTTTTTCTTTCCCAGCACTTTGAGCCTGTTTGATGTTCTAGCTGGATTTGCAGCTATATTTTGAAAATGGTATTTAAAAATTTCATTTGAAAGGGATTGGATTTCTCTGACTGTAATTTGCAATTTGAAATGCCTGTGAGAAGGAAAAAACCACCACCAAAAGTTTATTTTCATTGAATCCTATGTTCTAAATTGACCATTTTCAAGTAGGATTTATAGGGAAAGCATGGCTCAATCAGTCATGGCATAAATTAAGGCTGGGCTGCTTTTTATGTTGCTTTGTTAGTTACTTCTTGTTTTGTGTTTTCTTCTCTTGCCCATCTGCAATAGAAACACAGGGAAATGTAGTTTTGCAAAGATGAGATTTTGGAGTTTCAAAGTGCGTTTTGGACTTCCAGCTGTGTCCTTTAAAGGGACCATTACCTAGTTTTGCAGCAGAACTCATGTATTTGTTAAAAAAATAGAACTCATTAATTAGTCTTTGCAATCTCAGGTGAATGACTAACCCTTATTTCTATATAGGGTTGAAGTAAAATTTCATCTAAAAAGCTAATTAAATGGAACTTGAGGAAAAAGTAAATTTAGAGGTGAATAGTGGTCAACTCCACCTGTGATAAATGAAATGGGTTGGGCATGGTATTCCTGCAAAGTGGGTTGGAAAAATAGCATTTTGAGGAAGATACATTTTTATTTTGGGGTTTGAGTCTGGAATTTGGATTATTTAGCTCCCCATTTATTTGTAATGCTTTTGAATGGGAGTTAAGCTACTACTTATCAAGCTCAATCTCTAATCATAGTTTATCTCTTTTGTCATTAACTAACATCATGAGGAAACATAAAAATGTGGCCTAACTGCTTTTCTTTCCCAGCCCTAGGATTTCTTTTAGAGTAATATTGCACTGATTATTGCTCAATGAGAAAACTAGATTTTTCTGGAGCTCTATCTCATTTACCCTTTGTCATTAGAAGCAGTGCCCCCTGGCTAAAAGATTAGCCAAAAGAACATGCACTCCATCTTCATCTTCCTTCATTAGGGCAGTGAGAAAATTCATTAATTTCCAGTTCCTATTCATAGGCAGGTGACACTCTGTAAAGGCAAGGGAAGACATTTTTTCTGTGAACCTCTGACATTTGATCATTAATTCAGTGGTAAGTTTGAAGTTTGTGAGCTATTTGTCCTTCCCAGTAGCTCTTGGGGAACACAGACAATGTTTGATGCTGCTACTACAAAGGCAATTTGTATAATCAGCTTGAGGAGCTAGTAATTGTATTGTGATTTTGTACTTGGGCAGAATTTGCAGCTAGATAAATGTTCTCATTCTTGATCAGTCTTTGGAAAGGCAAATGGGAAAGAAATTCTTACTATTTTTCATTGATGAATATTGGTGGCAAGCTCAGTATTTTCTCTTTTTCTCCCCAGTTTAAATAGAAATCCTATGTAGTAGTGCATCCATAATCTCATTACATTTCTAATTGGATTACATCAACTTTTTCCTCTCCTAAGCAGTCCTGGAAGCATGCATGTATGTATGAAACTCACAGTTTCCCAAAAGAGAAACTACTACTTTATTTCCATTCTGAGGCTTGAGCAGCAATCCATGCAGTGCTTTCAAAATGTTAGGTAGAAATCTGCCATACACATTTAGAAACCTGTTGCAGATGTGTTGTTTTCTGATAATAAACTGGTGGTGGTGGTGTTGTTAGGTACTAGATTAAATCCTTGTCTGCAGTTTCCATTTAATATATAATGATGATCTTATTAGGATACCTTATTAGGATATGCATGTATATCTAATATGCCTGGATTACAAAGGTTAATGGCACATTATTGTGTTTAGTGTGTTAATGTATTCAGAAATTGCTTTTCAACAGCTGTATTAAAAGATTATTACAGCTTCAAATTTGGTTAGAACTGGTTGGATTAGAGTTCTTGTGACCTTATCACAGTCCCATCATGCTATTCTGTAGTAAACACCCCCCAAAATACTGGCTTTATCACAACAATGCTGTATGCTTGTTTCACGTATAGAAAACTGAGGCAAAGGGTTGCTAACATTTTAATTTGCCAAAATTGCATAGGTTTGGGATGCATAGGGAATTTTATTATTCTTTTGGTTTATTTTTTTCATTTCCAAAGCATAGATCCAGCTGAGTTAATGTGCAATCCAGAGCATCCTGTGCTTTTGTCAAAACAAACACTAAATGCCTTACAGCCCCCTGAAAATGTAGGATATATAGGCTAGTGGATAGGTCTGAAAACTTTGGCTGTGTTCACTGTTTTTCATTTAGAAACTTGATGGTAGAAGCAAGGATGTAGATGATCATCAGCAGTTTCATTGTCTCATTCATTTCACATCTTTCCTTTTCTACTTATCAAAGATAGGTATAGGTAGCAAGTTCCTTCATTCTGTAGATGGGCACTGCACCAAAGAGGTGATGTAGGGAAAATGTGTGGTTATCAGGCTCTGCATTGTGATTCTCCTCTGTGCTCTCCATTCAGGCTATACCAAACACCTAAAATTCAGCATCTCCTCTCCTGGCAATGTTTGACTTTGTAACTTCAGTGATATCTGATGAAACTTTTTCTTTCACCAAGGAACAAGGTAGAGATTTGCTTGGGATAAAGAAATATCACAGGCTGTTGGTAACACTAGGGAAAGTTGGTTTTGTCCAGAATAGGGAGTCTCATAGTTGTAGACTCTTTTCTCTTCAACTTTGTGGCATAAGCCTGCATCTCTTTTCTGCCTGCATACCTATTCCTCCACTGTGACTCTTGCCTTCTCTCTCTGTCTCTGTTTCTTTCATGGCACTCTGGATCCTGTGGCCAGTCTTCTGTCTTTCCCCTCAATTCCTTGTCTTTAAACCAAGCCATTTTTCATTTTCCACATAATGATGTTACTGTGCTATGGACATGCTCAGTCTGACAGAGGTTTAAGAAAGATAATAATTAGGGAAAACAAGGATTATTTAATAAAAGAAAAAAATCAATTCTTTAAGCCTGAAAATTGTTCAGTTTTGGTACATAACATTGAACAGCACTCTGGGTGCATAGATATCAGTGACAAAGATCTTGGCAATTTAATGGCTTTCTTTGACCCTTCCTAAAATGGAATGTCAGCAATAGTGTCAAGTACTCAATAAAAGGAAAATGTCAAGCATGAAGGAGAGAAGTTACCTTAAAAAAGCTAGGCAGTGAAGGTTGAGTAGGGAGGAATGATTTTCTGTTTCACATAGGCAACAAGAGTCTTAAAGACCATCACCTCCCAAAAAAGGTGAATCATTCTCTGGTAAAGCAGTAGATGTTTTGACCAAACAAGGTTAAGCACCTCTCCAGTGCTCATCAGGAAAGCCTGTCATAGAGCACATCTTTGCTCAGAGTTTGCAGTCAAGAGGTGAGTGTTCAGAGGGGAAAAAAAAAGCACAATTACCCCTGCTAATTTCACTGGTGCACATAATTTGCAAGTCAGAGGAATCCTTTCTGACTTTACTGCCATAATATATTGGCTTCTTTCTCCTGCTAATTAGGACATTTCAGTTTCTCTACCTAGACACCTACAGTTAGATCAGTCATAAAGAAAACAGCTCATTATTAATCTAGTGATGAGGGTGTCAAAACTAAATCAAAGCATTTTGAATCAAACCTGTTGACTTCTTTATGTCTAAACCTGCAATCTAATCATTGAAGAAAACCTAATCTGATTTAAACTCTTTACATTTACAGACAAGGCTAGATGAGCTTACAGAGCTCATTCAGAGGAAGCAGCTGAGACAAATAAATGCTTTTTTTAAGTCTTAAATGGTCAATTAAATGCACACATTTACTTAAGCCAACTACTCTATTGAATACTCACTGTAACTGGAGTCTGGGCTGAATTATCATTTCTTAATTCAGAGAGAATTGATAAGCTGTGGTGAAGTAGTAAATTTTATTGTCAGATCTATGCCCTTATGTGGCACTGGAATTTTTCTGTTCCCTTTTTTTTTTTTACAGCCAACACTGAACTTCTTTCCAAAAGTGTGCTGTGTGAATATTATATTAATTGTCTTCACAGAGATAACTGGTTAACTCCCAGATGCAGAGAGTTTTGTTGCAGTTTGTGTTTGGGAGTTTGTCTGCCCTTAAGGAAAAAAAAAATATATAATTTTAAACAAGTACATCTTTGGCTCTTGTCAGACTGTCTAATTACTGTCACTTCTAGCAATTTTGCCACAGTGTTCTGCTGTGGCCAACTGAGGAATATTACCATCTGCAGCCAGTAGTCAGGGCAAGGCAAGTCAGCAAGCAGCATACATTCACCATACTATGTGCAAAACAGATTCACATAATACACCTGGATATTGCAAGTGGAAGAAAAGATGAAAAACAAAAAGAAACTGCCAGCAGAAAGCCATCTCCAACACTGTTCATGCATAGTGGTGTGTGAAATTATATTCTATACTAAAAAGGGAGAGAAAGCTGTTGTTCTTGCTCTCAGGGGTATAGGTGTTTTAAATATATTTTACTGCATAACAACAGCATACAGAATTTGGTACAGGTACTGCTTAAACATATTCAAATAGCAGCCTGAAAGGGTCCTGTATCATATACTCAGTTCAAAGATTGTTTTGTTTATCCTCTTAGTATTCATGTAGTACTTGTAAATGCATGCCATCAAAATGTGGCCACCACAGAAGGCAGGGATTATTTTGTTGTTTAGTTGGTTTCCTGGTTTGCTTTATTGTGTTTGTTGTTTTTTTTTTTTTTTCTTTTAAATTTTGGGGTTATTACTGTTTTTTTGTTTTGTTTGTAGTTCTTTTTGTTTCAATTTTTTTTGTTTGGGGTTTTTGGGTTTTTTGTGTTGTTGTTTGGGGTTTTTTTCCTTCTATAGTGGTCTTTATAGGATAAATAACACTAAAATTATCTAGTGAGCTGTGTTGGCTTGTGTTTGCTCAAGAGAGCTCTACAGGTGTGTAGGTGAATGTGCTTTGCCTGTGCCTTTTAAATTACAAGCATTAAGCTTAATCACTTGCTCTTTCAAGACATTTGCAATCATCTGGCTTTCTTAATACTTCTGCTTTCTTTCTGCATGCTGTGGAAAGATGACTTTCTCCTATGTATATAATTATAGTTAAATGATATAATGGTTATGACACAAATCAGAAAAGCAGCAACTTGTTTGGGGGAAGTAGGTTAAACTGGCATTGTGCCATCTTTGATGAGTGATCCCTTGAATTAGTGATTAGCCAGCTCTCCCAGACAGTCTCCCAGTGACAGTTGTGTAAATAACATCACAGGAGATGATGTTGTGTGGCAGAAAGGAAAATCTAGCCAACAGTGTCACTCAGAGCTGGTTTTAAATAGATGATTTACAGTCCCATTGTCTCTTGTTGGGTGCTTCAGCCAATTTTTCTCCCTCTTGGATAAGAGTTTTCTCTTAGCAATGATTTAGTAGGCTGTATTGTTGTATGCTTGTTGTTTTTCCTTTCTTTCTCTGCAACTAAAAATGTTTCCATAGCATTTATCATACAAAAAATGCACAACTGACTACCAAAAATGAGCTATATCATCTCAGCATCTTCACTGACTCAAATTTTCATTCATGCCTATTTTCCTGGTTTAGAATAATAGAAACCTGTATATGTCTCCACATAATGTAATTTCAAGAACTAGGCTGGATTACAGTCCTAAGCAATGCAATCTTCATCTTAAATTCTGCCCATGGTTTGGGAGTAAGAATGGTTTCTCTCTGTCTTTACATTGTCTGGGTGTCCTGGTTGCATAATTTTCTTCCAAAAAATGTAGAAGCTTTCAACCTAAGCCTTAAAACCAGTGTCTCTTCTTTCCCTCCCATCTTGAATTTTTTGATTGTATTCTTCAGACAAGAAAGAAATTGATGTTGAGAGGATTGTGCTGTTGTATCCTTCAGACCTACAGATAACTGCAAAGTGGCATTGGCTTTATCTCCCAACCTGTTGTTTTGTTTTAAGCAAACTTCTGCTGTATCTTTCCCTGGATAGCAAACTGTTCACTGGTGGGTTATCCTACTAATATCTTAAGTTTTGTCCTGAAACCTTTTGGGTTTTTGTAGCATCAGATCTATCATAAAAGTAAGCATAGTCTTCATGTCGATCATAACATCATCATATTGTTGTAATCATTCTTTAACTTGTGTAGTGTTACTCTAGCTCTCCTCCTCCATAACCAAACCAGCATGTATGTTTGTAAGGTCCATTCTAAACTGCACTGGTTATACTCTGCATAATCAATACAATAGCTATATTCTTAGTAATAGAGGGACTTTGGAGTCTGGTGGTTTTTCTTCTACAAAAAGAAGGGGGGAGGCAATTCTTCAGCTTCATGTAGGTCATGGATTGTAAGAAAGATGATAATTCTTATTAGACATTCCTTGGAAAGCACAAATTTAACAAATGATATTTAAACTGAGTGTCTCATGATGCTGGTGTGTGCCCAGCTAATGTTTCCAGCATGTTGCTTGTTCTGAAGTGTATACACACATGCATGTATACATGTAGATGTATATCCTGCCATATTTTCCAGCTGCAGCATCCTCACCAGACCTGAGAGGTGGCCCCAAGGGCTGCAGCGTTGAACTGAACACAGTATCTGACTTGACCTCAGTTGCTGGGGGTTGTGTCAAGCTGCCTCAGAGAGAGGCAAGAGTGCAGTACTGGAAGCAGAGGTGAGCAGGGTCATTAAACTGTGCCTTTATTACAGCAACAGAGATCAAGTCAGAGCTGCAGGTGGCTCCAGGGAAAGTCACACCTCGGATCCTACCTTTAGTGACATAATAGAGTACATGGAGCAAGGCAGGGAATGACTTTTTACTCTTTATGCATCTTTGGATTTGTATTCAAAGTGGATCTCATCCAGTAAATCTCATGGTCAGTTATTTCTAGGTGTTGCTTGGTGATTACAAGGTATTAGTTCACATTTTAGGGCATGTCTAAACAACATTGTCTGACTATACAGGCAGTTTAATGGGGTTGATTAATGGGCCCCTGTGTGGGGCTGATGACACTGCTCAGATACCCATGCTGGTTCATTTCAAACTGCCTTGAGTGGGGGTGAGCTTCAATTAAGTAAATAAAAAAAAAGCCTTGCATTTCAACCCAGCTTTTATTCTGGTACATGTTGTCTCCTAACAGGAGTAGTGCACAGTGGGCAGCTTAGCAGGCAAAGGGCTACTTGCAATGTATTTAGTGGACTGATCTGCTGCAGCAAGGTGAAAGGATAAAATACCTGAGGTATTTTTTCCTACCCTTTTTTTTTTCCCCTTTCTTCCCAGCTTCTACTCCTTTCAGTCTGCCCTCTGCCCAGAACTGAGAAGTGTATTTGTTGACCAAGTGTGGAAGAAAGCAAGTACCAATCCATTCTTTCATACACAGTTTAATTTATAAAAGGACAAGTCATTTTGAATTGACAGTTTTCATTTACCTTCCATTCCCGCTGCCGTTACCAACCTTTGTGTTCTGTGATAAAGGTAGCTAGCAGACTTGAGAAATTTGCTCTGTTGTCAGCAAGCATTTGGAAATGCATTTGTAACCATGTTGGCCCTAGTAGACTAAAGCATTGTGTCTAACTTCTGCCCAGCTGCTGAACTAACCCATTATTTAACAGGAAGCTATTAGAGAGGTGGACAAGGTGTGCTGATGGGCTGTTCCTAAAGCAAATGCAATCTCAGAAAGTTGCAGTGATCGTTGGCAAGAGTGTAGTAGATTGCTTGTTGTGCAGCTGAGAATCACCAGGGCTGCATCATGTAATTGGGCACATCTCTGATTTGAGTGTTTTCCCAGTAAAATCTGAAAACTTGTGCTATTAGCTTGGAAACCTCCTTCTGAATTATTGACTGGGAATTAATAAATAATTCATAGCCTGGGTCAGAATATTGTTATGTTGCTCATATGCCATCCTCCCACCATGTTTCTTTCACATTGGAGGGGAGGGATGAATTAAAAAGAGAATTTGAGTCAAGACAGCACCAAAATTACAAAAACTTGCATTAAACATTATTAAAACTCCAAACAAGGATTCAAACTATCTTATCTAATTAGTTCTTGAAATTCACTACTGGGTAATGCACAAAAAGTCTAAGGTGTACTTGGAATATTAGATTACCAACCTAATTGGGCAGTATAATTGTGCAGCAATAAATAATGAGAGTTCAGGCCAACAATTAATGCAGTGGTTCAGCTGGTAGAATTCTTGAGTAGCAGCCAGCTTCACCTATTACCTCAAAAGCATCCTTTCTTCTCCCCTTACCCCTCCTCCTGCAGATGATCAGCCTGTTTTCCTACTACTTATTTTAAAGGTAATTAATTGTGAAATTTCAGAAGTTAGATGACTTGCAAATGCAGTGCTATTCCCAAACAAACAGTCTCAATATTGGTAATCCTGTGTATTATGAGTACAAGTCCATGAGGCAGAGGAAGAGTATTATATTAATAAATGACTGATGTGAAATAAAAGTTACATGAAATGAATTCATAAAGCTCTGTTGAACAACAGCCTTTTGAAGCCCTCATTATTCTCTTTATTTGTACTATCCTATATATTGTTTTCCACCTTAAGGGATTGTTGTGAAGTGTATAAAAGTAGTAAGCATTCTGCATACTCTACAGTGTTCATAGATTTCCTTCTATTGGTATCAAAATGCAGGCTGACCAGGGTAGTCTTGCATCTTAATAACCTTTTAATGTTTTTTTTAGCTGTGTGGTTTTTGAGGAGGGATGATAGAACACATTTATACATAAAATATACATAAAATTAATCATATACTAAGGAATTACTTCTAATTCAAGCCTGGTTTACTTTATACTAAAGCTGAACAAAATTGCTGAATCTACAAACTATTTTCTTACTTCAAAAACACTAAAGGGTGCTTCAGTTTGCTGTAATTACTGGAGAGAATAAGCCAGTGCTGAGGCAATTTAAATTATCAGTTTACATTATTACAGATAATTTTAAATCCCAAGTTCCTCTGGGAGTTAGGATTTAAGAACAGTAGTAGAATTAAAATTTAGGAACACTTCAGATCTTTTTAGGGCATTTTATAGCGGTTTTAAAATCTTTGTTTCATATATAAATCTTTTCTCAGTCCCAGTATATGTATTTTTATTACCTTTATGGATGCTTTAGTTAAGGAGACAAGTGCAAATTCAAAGAAATTCTCAGATTCTCTCCAGAATAGGACAGAAAGACTTTTATGTATGTTTATATTTATACCTCAAAGTGGGTAAAACTGTTACTTTAAACAATGAAGATAATTTACTAACCAATCCTTTCAAATCTTGGTACTGCTTTTAGCAAACTTGTTTTATGTTATTAGAGTCATTATACTGAAATGCCTTTTTGAGAGATCAGAGCAGTGTGCTGTATGTCATTAAGACATGCCATAATATTTTCCTTTACCTGTAAAACTGCCTTGTGCTGATGCAGTTTATCCTGAAGGAATGAGTTCAGGCAGTCTCATTACAGTTTAGTATTGTGAGTTAGTAAAATATTTACCTGGAAGAATTCCTAAGTCAATAAGACAGACATCATAAACAAAGAGCAGTGGAAGATTTTTGCAATACATCAAACTGTGGAACTGCTTTAAAAATATTAAATCAACTGGAAATTCACTAGGTGTAAACAGGCTTGTGAAAGGAGTGGAAGCAAATCCTAACACTAATGAAAGCCCTGTCAGGATGGAAATACTCCAGTTCTCTTCTCTGTGAAACTGTTTAGTCCTGTGTTCTGCAAATAGTCAGCTGAGGTACTGCCTAAAATTGCCTTTCCCCTCCCCCCCCCTCTGTATTCTGTGTTTACTTATGAAAAGGAAGGGAAGGGGAGAAAAGGGGGAACCTGTCAAATGCATAGCAAGCTCTAGGAGAGAATAAAAGCCTTATGTAATATGGTGCCTTCTGACAGTAAAAAATGTGAGGATTATAGTTCAAAGATAATAGAATACAAGTGTGCATTTCTTTTAATGTTATCTAGCTCTGACAGATGAAGCTGAGATGCTTATTTTTATATTGGTTACAAACTGTTTTCAGAAGGAAAGTTCACATCCTATTGATGGTGCCACTATCTGAGCAAATGTTAAGCTTATAAAGCTTGGATTTCCTCTCTTCCAGAAGATAGTTCAGCCTGTCACTTGAATTTAATCCAGAAACCTTTGATGATGGCATTGTCATCATGGCAGCACCCAAAATGTGTTTGGTGCTGTACAAACAGACACACTTTCCTTCCCTAGAAGACTTGCAGTGTCACAGTATTGTCAAATCTCACTGTCTGTGGAAAACCATAGGAGAGTTAATTTACTTTCTATGGCTGCCATTATGCTGTTGCTAATACTACAGTGTCCTAAAGAGAGCTAGTTCAGGCCTGCCCAGGTGGCTCACCTCTATGCTTTGGGTGGATGAATTTAAGGTACAACCAAAAGGAAGAGAAATAAGGATGTGGAAATTTGGTAGACCAAAGTTTGGAAGAATATAGAAAAGAAATGAACAGGAATGAGATGTGATGAAAATAACAGAGAAGCTAAAAGCTACTGAACATAAAGTTTCATATGTTGAGCTGTTCTGAGTCAGGAAGTTTAAAGCCATTTAAAATACACTCTATACAGATGAAGAGGGAAGAAAAAGAATAATCAAAGTATAGTTAAAGCATGTATCAAGAATAAAAAACAGTGATATAAGGAAGGTTATGAAACAGAAGTAACAAATATGGTGTGGAAAGCAGATGTGGAGGCTGAAGGAAAGGTGCATAAAAGGTAGATGTAACACTCTGTTTCTACTAGCTAGTTACTATCTGAAAGGTCATCATGCATACCTAGACTTCAGAGTAAATTTACTATACTTCCAAATGTAAGTCACTCAAAATCCAAATTGTTTAAATGTAAGTAGGTTTCTTTATTTTTATATTTATATCTCAGCCTGTATGGTAAGATTATGAAGCACATTTAGAGACCATGACATGATCTCTGCAAGCACCTGTAACATTTATTGCAAATGAAATGCCAAGCTTTGTCAATGCCAATGATGAGCATGTGGTGCCTAGTCTGATGTCACTGTTGTATGTATGGAACTTCTCCAGATGATAAGAATTTTCCTAGAAGATAAAATCCCACCTGTAGTTACTATGCCATTTAACTCTGCCTTTTCCAAGGCTCTCAGAACCTTGTTGAAACTGTAAAGACCACTTGTTAAATGGATCAAACTGCTGATTGCTGTGACTTGGCTGCTTATATCAGAGGAAATACAGACACATAATTTCATATTCTTTGATGGTCCTTTACAGTAAATGGAAACTTTGTTTTTCAAGATGAGGTTGTACAGTCTTAGAAGTGCAGCTAATTAACATTTATAGCTCTAAGTTCTATATAAAGGGTTTTTTTAAAGTCAATATAAATGCTAATATGTCTTTCAATAGTTTAAAGTATTTAAATAACATATGTAGATGATACATAAGGCAATTTGAAGTGCATTTGAAGTGGCTGAGGCTTTGCATCTGCAAGGCAGGATGGACGAAATGGCTGTGCCACAGACTTTCTCCTTCCACCAACTGCTCCAACTGAGAACAAAGTGACCCCATATTACTGAAACTTATTAACCAAGGTGTTGCTAGTTATAGAAAGAGAACTGAAACAGTTCTGCTGAAAGCTTTTTTAGGTCATAATGATGTATAATTAGCTTATACATGCATAAAATCATATTAACAACAGTTAAAGATTTGAAGAGAAGCTGTTACTTGTTACAAGTATGCCCAGATTTCAGGGTGGAACATCTTTGTAAGAAGGAGATGGTTTATGCTGTCTGAAATCTGGCCCACATCAAACTAACAATAAAACATAAATATGCACAGCCTTTCAACATACCTATCTTTATTTATAATACCTACATAGAAATATAATTGTAGAGTACAAATATATGCATGTAAAAAGAAGGTAGAACTGCATAGGCTGAAAGATTATCTGCAAACATCCCTGTGTTTATAATGTGTAAGAAAGGTGTGTAGCAACATTGGTAGAAATGTAAATGTTCTAGTGTAAATTGTTTCTTCTTGCAGACACTTACACAGAAATGATATTGCATACTTTAGCTGCCCTGGCAAGCACTAGTATGGCCTAGCATTATGTATGGGTCCATTTGGATTTAAGTGCATGTTTATTTATTTGTATATAAATCCCTTCCAGTAATGGTGAAGTTTCAGAGTTTAAATTACAAACCCTTACTATTATTCACTTGACCAATATTCTGCTTAATATATCACTTCCTTGGCAGATGTTTGTGGGTTCTCTAATGTGTATCATTAAATATACAGAAGCTGTGGTGTTGCTGAGTAAATGTCATTTGTCTTTTCCACTTTGGAATCTTAGTATCACATTATTGTAGCTTTTCTTCAGTCTCCTCAGCCTAATGTAGGAGTAGTGTCTTGAGCTGTGTTCAGTAATATTTGCATAGCTAACTCTTAATGCTTAGGCCACTTCAAGGCAAAGGTAAGACCCTGCCTGGATCAGTTTACTTTTATGTTGTTACAACTGTTAAGGTGAAGATAAAAAGGCCAGTTATACTTCTGAAAAGGAATTAAAGGAGCTGGGATATACTGAATATTATGGGCTGGAACAGAACTTTGTGCCAGACATAAACTTTTCAAGTACCATGGTATTTATCATGGTCATCGTTTTTTCTTCCTCTTAATAGGAATGAAATGGACAGGAGGAGATGCACATACACACTGAGCTTAGAGCTTTCACTGACAGTCTTCCATATTTAAACTGTCCATGCTGATTCTTCTCTGGTCTTGGAGCAAAAATATGTACATTTCAGAAACGCTGGGGTGATTTATTTTTTTTGCTGACTGATGGCTTTATCACAGCTTAGTGATTCATAGAGACACAGACCCCCTATATATAGAGAGATTTTCCCATAACATTATCAGTTTGTAAAACAAACTTCAAATGATAATTTAGAAATAATTATAAGCTCAGATTACTGTCCTCAGGCTGAAATATACAGAGAGATTTTAAAATAGTAGTAATATTGTTCTGTGATGAAAGAGTCCTTGAATATATCTGACTGTAGATAATGACTTGATTTTTTGTTGAAGTGATAAGCCATTCAAAGGCTTTTACAGTTAATTACCTCTAAATTACTTGCATTGTATTAGGTTATTCCCTGAAAAACAGGACATATGCTAACAGATGAAACTATCAGAAAGAATCTCAAATTGTTTTATGATACTCTTGTCTAGCACAGCTGGGTAATATAGTCATATTTCTTACCCTGCTTGACACAGATGCCATGTGATGTACTTCTCAAAAGATCTTTTTTTATAACTCTTCATCTTTCAAATGCAATGTAATGGATTTTATCCTAGTCAAAGTTCCACCTGTGCATCTGCACTCCTGAGGCCCCTTGGTGGAAGACCTGCAGTCCTCTTTCTCATTTACATTAAAATATCCAGATGAAAAGTGAGATTAGAACAATTAAAAAATAAGTGAGGGGAGAAAAAAAGGCTTAAAGTCTTTTCACATAGGTAACCTCAAGCTTTTATGTTCACAGTGCAAAAACAGTGTTTCTGCTTAATTCCATTTCTTCTGCATTTAGTAGAGAGAGAAATAAGTAATTGCCTTGCTTGTAGAGTTGCTTTGTTCATTTTTCTGCATAAAATTGGAGGCTTGAAATTTTTATAGAACTGATACTTCTAAGAGTATCATTTCTCACTTCACCCTTTTTATTGTCTTAAACTGCATACATTTTATATTGCCACACTTTGCTCTGTTTATTCTTCAAACTCTTGATTTTGCACAGTTCAGTAGCTCTGCCAAATCCTACAAATGCATTCTTCAAAACAATGCCAGCAGTACTAGGTTGAGCATTCCTTAGAAAAAGAAACTTTCTTTGTCTTTTGGCAGTTTAAAGCTGTTCTGGTTACAGATCTGTGGTGTTTTCCCTGCTGGAATAAATGTAAAGCTGGATATTTTTACTGCACAGTATTGTGGAAATGATGGAATGCACTGTAAACTTGCAAATTAGCACTAGATGAAACCCAGACCCTGATACAGTAGAGGGAGATTAGAAATGATTTGTTTGGTCTCTGTGGGGAGGTGTGCCAGATGTCCCTCTGTTTAAACAATCCCTGATGATTAACCCCTGAAGCAGTGCTCTCTGCAGCTAAGGAAAGTTGCCTGCCTGCTCTCAGCACCAGGTTAGACAGATTACAGAACTTCTGGGGAATTGCTTCAGTTATAAGAGAGATCTCTCTGCAAAAGTAAGTTTTCAACAAAACATATATAATGTACAAACCCATCAGGTCTAGGTGAAGGGCATAGCCTTCTATAGGTTATGGTGTCTTCCAGGGTATGTAATGATGAGTCTGTTGACTAATGGGCCAATTACATCAAAACAAGAGCTTTTGGCAAAGTAAGGGAAGGTGATTTCTGAACATATTACAACTTAATTTAAATTTCTATAACATGTCTTCAACTACAGTATGATTAATGCATGTGTGTATATCTATACGCATCAAATGTATGTAACTTTTTTGCACAGGCTAGAAAAAACAGCAGAAATTAGCTTTGAGATTGTGTTTTAGTGGCTTAAAAGAGTGGCATTGTCATAAAAAAGAGCTAAGCATGCTGCTGGTATAGATTGGTATAAGCCTAGTAAAGCTTAAGACCTGGCTTTAGTTTTATCCTCTTGATAACTAACTGAAGACAATTGTATGAGCACAGTTTTTCCCTGTAATTAGTAAATCACCAGCTTCTTTTGCCAGTTTGCAGTGTTAAGACCTTACTTTCTAGTGTAATGTTCTATATTTACATCAATGCTTTTTTTTAATACAGTGTAATTGAAAATGAACAGCTAATACTGCCTGTGCTGTCTTAGCTTGCAAAGTATCAGTAGCTGCTGACTAGAGTTAGCAAGAGGCTGGGTATGTGTCAGAGAGATTCACCTGTTTGCCCCTGAGTTTAGCTGTTGGCCTCTCCTCCTCAGCACAGTTGAACAATTCCTGTTAAGCATTGTGTGTCTGCCTCTCCCTTGAAAATGGGCTTTTATGTGGCAATGTTGTGTGTATTACATATTTTAATCAAGGTAGCTTAGTTGACTGGCTAAAATTAAGTGCCTTTCATTTGCTATAGCTACAATGCAAAAGCTGCTACTGTGAAAATCAGCAGCATCCCAACAAGATTGCAAAGTGCCTTTTTATGGTACAGGAACCATTGTGCAGCCTTTAAGAGGGCACAGAGGCAATGCTGCTTACTTTCCTAAGGTGAGCAGTCAGGTCCATGTGTATCAAAAGGAAAGCATAAGTGTGCATGTATTTTCCACTTTCAGGTAGTTGTTAGGAGACCATGCCCTGCTGCCAGTGCCTGGAGCCCCTCGTGCTGCACAAGCATTCATTATGGCCGTTCTAGAGATCATGAGTGGCAATGACTTGGACCTAAGCTGAGTTGACATTCTGACCCAGATTTAGCTGATTAGGGAAATATTTCCATTTCAAATTTGGCATGTGCTGTAGGCTACCAGGAAAACTAGGGCACAGATTCCCAGAGGGTGGGAGTTTTGAGAAGTGTGTTTGAATGTATGCTTATGTAACTGTGGCACTGCTAAATCACACACCTATTTCTTTTGTCTGTTAAGTGGTCTGTGGACTATTACCTAGTCAAAACAGGATGTTGCTCCTTAGTTTTGTTTTTATTTTCCCTGCCATGTTTGAAAACTTAATGAAAATAAACTATATTAGAGAAATAGTATAGTTGTGATTTTTTTCCCCCATGCCTAGAAGTCAGTACATTTAAGGACACGATAAAGTTTGCAGAGTGCTTTATGGATGTGGTGTTTATGAACCCAGCATAGCCAGGTAAGCATGAAATTTCCTCAGCATCCATGAGATTTGACATTGGACAGTGTGACTAAAGATCAGAAAAGTGCTCTGCCTTATTGACATTATTGCTGCATAAGATAATGGTTTAAAAACTCTATGAGTGCACACAAATAGTTGGGTGTTTTTAGTTAATTGAGGTCGTGTGTGTAATTCTGTGTAGGAACTTAGATGCTTGGGAGACTGTTTACATTATATTTCCTAGCTGTTTGGTGTAAATAATTGCTTAGTAGAAGGTAGCT
Organism: Galbula dea; assembly: GCA_013399015.1. Classification (NCBI taxonomy): domain Eukaryota; kingdom Metazoa; phylum Chordata; class Aves; order Piciformes; family Galbulidae; genus Galbula; species Galbula dea. The sequence continues at coordinate 879,330 of VWZX01009879.1, read as the reverse complement.
TTCAGCTACCAGCTGCTCTGGAGGAGTTTAGCATCAGAAGTTAGTATTGAAAACTGACTGAGACAAATCAAAACAAAACATCAGACCCAAACAAAAAGGTGTGTTTATGAAAGAATAATATCACCAAGTTGTTTAGCTCATTCCTACTTAAATGATTGTCAGCTCAACAAATTAGTTTTATTAGCCTACCTGCATAATAATTAATAAATATGATATCCTGAAAAGCTTCTATGAAAGGATTTACTTCTGTTGTGGTACAGTTTGGTTGCCAAAAGCTTATTACTTACATGTTGAAGTAACATTTTTGTTGTATATCACAAGATGTAGACATAATGGACTTAGAGGGAAGAAGAAATATTATGACAAGAGCTGACTGTGATCTGTTGTTTCAAATTGAATAACCCAATATTAAAATAAAACCAAACAAACACATACTATTTTGATTAAATATGTATCATAAGACTGTCAGTGTTGGAAAAAGAATTAAATGAGACAGCTTTACTGAATTTTAATATATCTTTATTATTTAGATTTGTCTTGTTTCCATAATGATGTTTCCTCTTTTCAAGTAATTCAGCAGGATTTATATTCTATTTCAACATTAATATTTGGCTGACTTCTTACAAAGCTACTTTATCCAGTCATCCATCTTGATTGTATAATTCAGCAATACCTAGCCCAAAATTTAAGTTTAAATCAACCTTTCCATTGTATGAATCTTGTCTTTTTAACTAACCTCCAAGATTCTCCCACGATAAACTAATCTCTGAAGCTGTATATCACAGACTCACAGAGTGGTAGGGGTTTGAAGGGGTCTCTGGAGAACATTTAGTCCAACCTCCCCCTGTCAAAGCAGGTACACCTAGGTCAGGTTGCACAGGAATGCCTCCAGGTGAATTTTGACTGTCTCCAGAGACAGAGGTACCACAACCTCTCTGGACAGCTTGTGCCAGTGCTTTGTCACCCTCAAAAGAAAGTAGTTTTTCCCTATGTTTAGGTGGAACTTCCCATGTTCTAGTTTGTGGCCATTGCCCCTTGTCCTATCAATGGGCACTGCTGAAAAGAGGCTGGCCTCATTCTCTTGACACCAACATTAGATACTTGCAAGCACTGATGAGATCCTCCCTGTCTTCTCCAGGCTAAACTGCACCAGGACTGTCAGCTTTTCCTTGTAAGAGAGATGCTTCAGTCCCCTAATCATCTTTGTAGCCTCCACTGTACTCTCTCTCTGTAGTTCCCTGTGTCTCTTGAACTGGGGAGCCCAGAACTGGACACAGCACTCCAGTTTTGGCCTTACTAGGGCAGAGTAGAGGGGGAGGAGAACCTCCCTTGACCTGCTAAAGATGAACTTGTAAGCTTCAAGACATGTTGGAGTTTGATTCACTGTCTCTGCTCACTCTCCCTGTTACTCGAAGTAAATTGTGTGTACGTTCTTGTACTGCACATCTTTGTTTCCTCCTTTTCCAGCCAGTTTGATCATGAGGGAGTGGGCACCAGTGACCTACTTGGGTAAACAAGTGACTTTATCCAATGTCTGATACTATACAGCCAGCTAAGGAGGTAGAGGAGCACCTGGAAGTTCTGGTGGGTTAGAGGGGTTACTCTTTATGCAGACTAATGCAAGTATAATTTCAAAGATTGTAGCTTGCAGTGACTGGTGGTTGGTGTTTTTGCAGTAGCCACAGGGATGTTGTCAGCTTGCTTTGCAGTTGGAGAATCTCCTTCCTACTTCTCTCTTTCAAACATACTTGTATTCTGCTGAGTGCCTTTGTGCCCATATTATGCTGATCCCCCTTCAAGTCACCTTACCTTCAGCTCTCTCACTATCCTAGTGCCTCTCCAAGAAAGAGAGAAGTAGCCATGGAGAAGAAAGCCATTATTGTAACCTAGCAGTAAAATAACATGTTTGAGTGAATTTTTTAAGCTCTAAATTCCTGTGCAAGTAGAACATTTGGTCTTTGAAAAACAAGCTCTTGAATTGTACCTGCTGGAGTTTCTGGCATTTTACTTGTTATTTTAAGTATTATTTTGTGTTCCACTCTCAAAGAGGCTTTACAGTCTACTTTTCCTTCCCTTAGGTCCTGATACTCTTTCCCCTGTTCCACTGAGAATGTAACACGATGACATGACGCCTTCTGACCTGCAGAGTGTGTCAGAGAGTTTTAGAAACAGAAAGGAAGCATATACTTCAGTACTGGTATTACTACCTTTTCAGTGCATGAGAAAGCATTTGATATGGATTTCTTTGCAAAATGAGACTGGAGGACGGTTGTGTCTAACTGCTTCCAATACACACTCACTGTGATCTTTTTTTTCCTATTTCTGCTAATGTGCTAGCAACTTACTTGGAAAAAGTGCTGTCCAGATTAGTTCAATTATGCTGATTTTTATCATGATATTTTTCTTGCCTGCTACTTTCAGCTGGGGAGGAGGGGGGCAAAGTACCATTATTACTCAAGACAAAGACAGCAATGTTTCCAAAAGCTTTCTGGAGAAAGATTATTCCTTTTTGACTTGGTAGATGCCTGTTTATGGGTGTAGCCACCATGTGTCTATATGTCTGGGTAAGTATGCAGCACAGCTTTTTGGATGCTTTGTAGTAACTCGGCAGTGCTCTGGGATTCAAGGTATGGAGTTTGGAAGAAATAAGCCAGAGAAGCCAAAATGTTTTGCAAGGAAGTTGATAGAAAATTTGAAGAAAGAGGAGGAAGAGAAATCAGATCAGTTATAGGATTTGCACTAGAGAGAATTTAAGAATAAGGTCTAAGAAAGCTTTTCTGGGGTGGTGAGGAGAGGCTTGCCATTGCAGCCTGTCTGTAGAGTGGAGGAACGGGTTGAGTCTGCTTAAAGTCCATGAAGCCTGAAAAAGGGAGTTCTCAGCACTGCCAAGAACTGAGAGGTAGATTTGTGGATGAAGGATTAGTGCTGTTAATGCTGGTGACATGAAAGTTTCAGGAAACCATGGGATAGACAGATGAGCAGTTTATGATGAACCTTGGTCTAGAAGCAGGAATGACAGCTTTAGGAAATGTGTCTGTTTCATCATGGAGTGTTCTGTGTGACCTGGTCTAGGGAATCCTGCTGTGGCAGGGGGGTTGGACTAGATGATCTTTTGAGGTCCCTTCCAACTCCTAATATTCTGTGATTCATTTGGCTAACCTACTTAAAAAACAAGAGGCAGCATTTGCAATGATTTTGTCCTTGTTCTTCCTTCTCAGTTGGAAGAAAGATCACTGAGATGTGTTGCACTCCACAGAGAAACTGTAGGAAAGCTCTAAATGCACTATCTAGTGTTTATGGGAGTTAGCAGGAAGGACGTGTTTTGGTATTTAATAGTTACTAGTTAATAAAAAAGAGAGAAGGAAAGGAATCCAACTTCTACATATCTCATACTGAGCAAGAGCTGAAACCACAGCCTCTTGGAGTGTCACTGCTGAAAACTGCTCAAGAGAATCATAGAACCAAGTAAAGTGAACTGCCAAAATATTGAAGTGAAAAGATCTGCAGAGTTTTAAGTTTTTATTTGAGATGCAAGTTTTTAACATGCATTGTAGACAGACTGTTTGCACTCTAAACTGGATGTTTTCATTCCATCTTAGGCAAGTACAGTTACTCTGCCTGGGGCAGTACCAAACCAGACTGGACTTCAGTGTCTGACTCCTTTCTCCAACCATTGATTATGGGAAATAGAAATACCATACTATCTTTTGAGTTTTAAAAGTGAGAAGAAATTAGTAGATCCAGCTACTTTAAGTTATAGAGTACAGTTGTCAGTTTACATTCACTTACCCTCAATTCTATTTCTCCAGATTTTATGCAAATTAAAGTACTACTTGAACATTGTACAAAATGAGACACTGTGATTTGCTCAGATTTTGAGAGGAGAACCCTAGGTAAGGCAGAGACTAATGCAGCCATCTAGTTTGTCTACCTAAAAATGTGACCTTTATTGGTGGATTGTTATATGTATTGTTCTGTCATTGTACTGAGATTTAAAACCAAATTAGTCCTGTTCTTTTCTGAATAATGAAATTTTAATGTTGAGTCTTTCTATTTCATCTAGTAGTTTGACAGCACTAGCATTCAAATGGCTGAGCTGGGCCTTTAACACCCATTTTAAAACAAATGGCAGAAGTTCCCAGCTTAGCCATGGGTTTTTCAAACAATGTAGTCACAGACTGAGAAGAAAAACAAAAGGCTGAACCTATGTTTTCTATATGGTTGCAGTGTCTGGGATAAGAAGCAGCAGGACAGGTTCAGGAACTTTTTAGGAGGGGGTAAGGAATTTGGAGCCAGTTGATTGACACCTCACAAATGATCTTAGATTGAAAGAAAAAAGATACTACTAAATGTTGCTGGGAGAGGAGAGAGAGAGGAACTCCCATGACATGCTCTGTGCTGATATTCAATATTCATAGGGGTTAGTTTCTCTGATAAATGTGGTTTATGATGAGCCATGGTGTTGTGTTTGTGAAAATGAGTTTCTGCAGTAGTATGGAAGATTATTACTGTTCTTAAACTGTATGGAAGTATCTTACTCTATAAATTGTGCTTTAGAAATGCCTTTGATCCAGAAGGCTAGGTAGTGGTCCTTTTTTTTTCCTGATTTCTTATTAACTCTGTTTTGTCCTTTGAAACAAACAAGTGTGTTTAGGAAGATAATTTTCCTTTCTTTACAAGGGATTTGAAAATGCTAGATCCAAGTACAGGTAGCTGTAGTCAGTATTCAATATTGTTGTGGAAGACTGCAAATCCTGTTTATCTGAGCAGAACAAATTTTCATCTGAAAACTTCTAATCCTTCTTTCAGATGCTGCCAGTCATGAATACAAGCTGTATTTTACAGTTTGTCCATGAGGTGGCAAACACTGTTGATCCTTGGCTTGCCACAGAGGGATATAATGTGTCAGTGTTGCTGATATATTTTATGATCAGTAGGGTAGTTTCAGCAACCTTTCTGATGTTTTGCAATAAAGGTGGTTTATATTTGCTAGTATGGAACAGCATCATGATTTCTCTTTGGAAAAAGCTGGTGTAAAAGGCTATGGTTCCCTGCTTTCTTTTCTCTGCTTGTTACCAGGTCCTGTCTAGGCTACAGTGGCAATTACAACCCATGATTTAAATGATGCAGTGCAGGTGGTGGTGAGAGGCTGAAACAGAGTGGAGCTAGGAGCAAATTTCAGCAGAGTTTGAAAAAAATAATCTGTTGTAGAAGAAATTATTGTGTGGATTTACACCTTAGTTTCCATGGGAAAAAAAAAATCTTATTGATCAGTTCTCTGTTTCCCCTTTAGCAGTTGCCTTGGCAATCTTCAGTGATTTCCTGCATTCTGTGCTGTCCTTAATAATAGCAATCCTGTGAGAGAAAACCAGGAGTTCAGTTTATGCAGATGCTAGGGTGTTTGCTTGTAGCTGGTTGGAGGAGTCTCTGGGAAAACACAATTCACTATCACCAGTTTTCTACTCACATAAATAATGAACTTCATGTAGGTAAAGGATAAGTAGGTGGTGTGCTATAAAGAGTATTGCTTTGGAGAATATCCCTTTTGTTTAGTGATGTTGCCAGAAGTTACACAGACAACATGAACCAGTGGACAAGAGCACTCAGGTCAGTGGCAGAAGGAGGAGCCCTTTGGTCAGCAGCTTCTTGTCAGTGAAGTGGAGAGATCCTGTGAGAGATTTGCTAGATATTTTAAGACTTCTGTACAGCCTTTCACCATGTAAGAGCTGAGTATCTGTGTTATTGCTAACAAACAAATGAAAGAAAAGAACCACAAGAGGGTTTCAAAACAAAAACCACAACCACAGGTTGTAGGCTGTATTTGCACAGGCAGTATTTGTGGCTGCAAATACAGAAAGTGCATGTACAGGCAGACCTCTGCACTGCATGGACAAGCAATTGGAGCTTCTGTGTGGAGCTTGCAGGATTAAAGTCCTGGTGGCAAACTCCCAAACTGTATTGGCTTTTAGGGGAAGCTCCAAAACTAGTTTCTGGTGTTTGATGTACATGGGAGGGTGCTTAGCTGTTCCTCACAGATCTCAATAGGGTGTTTGCCAAAAAAGCCTCCTTCAGTTTTTCATATTTATAGAACTTAGAAATCCATGGACATTGTTCCTTGCAGGAATACAATTAACTATGAGCTCTCTTAGATTAAGAATATGTTACTAAAGTGGAGTCTTCCTCTAATGAAGTGTAAGCACTCAGGAATATCTGACATTTAGCCTGCTTAATAGCATTTCTTTCATTTTTGCCCTTTAAAGCAGGCCTGATACTGGCATTTATATAAGGTCCATTTATTCTTGTATTTGGTTTGTTAATTGCTTATGAAGCTCCATATTGAAAGACTGTCAAGGTAATAAAGTGATATGTACCCTATAATTATAAAAAGTAGGTAATGATCTTTTTGCTAGATGATTCTCCTTACTGACACTGAGCTACAGTGTTCTTAGCTTGGGGTCTATACAGTTGCCTTTCATAAGTCAGTAATCATGCTTAGTTATTTCATGGCAATCTGTATTTGCTAGATATGTTACCTGCATGTTGTAAATGAGGAGATTGAGAGTTGCTGTGTGGCTTGCCCAGGGTTGTGCCTAAAGTCTGGCAGTTCTGCACACTTTCTGACTTGAGGTGAAACCATTAGACCACTTTACCTCTTTCTGGGGGAGTCTGTGGAGACAACATGCTGGTCTTGCAGAAGGAAAAGCTTTGCTGTTCATGTCAGTGGGGCAGAATTTCTCTCATGCTGCTTTGAATTTTCTTCCCTCTTGTTTGTCTCTAATGAGTCTTTATGTTGATTGGCAGGAAGGAGATCTGTGTAGCCAAAAGTTCATTGGGATAAAGGGAGGCTACTTGCAGCTACATTATGAAGAGAGGGAGAAAGGGGGAGGTGAAGCCGAAAGCCAAACGCCTTCCATCAGGGCCACAGTTCACTGCCTCTATTCATGCATGTTTATGTCTTGATTTTTTAAGACTGTCTCAAAAAGTATTTTTATAGCATTGAATGAGTAGTATTATTTATTTGCTAGTAAAAGTGTGTCCTGAATAGAGGAGAAGCATAAATATATTCTTGTTACTGACATAGTATCATTTTAGGGAAGGGATTAGGTTTACTCTTTACCATTCTTAGTAGGTCATATCTCACTGGAAATTTTAGAGTTTTAACTAGCTGGCCCATGATTTATTTTGCAGGCTGCAGCTTCCTCATGAGGGGAAGCAGAAGGGCAGGAGCCAGGAGCATATCTCTTCTCTCTGGTGACCTGTAGTAGGACCTGAGGGAATGGCATGAAGCTGTACCAGGAGAGGTTTAGGTTGGGTATTAAGAAAAGGTTCTTCGCCCAGAGGGTGGTGAAGTACTGGAATAGGATCTCCAGGGAAGCAGACACAGCACCAATCCTGACAGAATTTACAGAATCAGAATTTTGTCAGGGGTTGGAAGGGACCTCAAAAGATCACCTAGTCCAACCCCCCCTTGATTTTTGGGGTTGTCCTCTGCATAGACAGGAGGTGGACTTGATGATCCTTATGGATTTAGGGATCCCTTCCAGCTCAGGAGGTTCTATGATTCTATGTCAAATAAAAATGAGCATTTTTCCAACTGTTTCAAGTAAGTGCAGGTGAAGTTAAAAAAAAATACAGAATTTAAGAGATGGTAATCTGACAATAGTGTTTTACATGAAATGATGAAGGTAGCTACTTTCTTTAGTACTCCTTTTTTATCCTGTTGGTAGATAGGAGTTTTCAGTGCTTTGCTCTTCTCTGTTTACTGTAACTTTAGTTATTCTATTACTATCTATATATGATATATATATATATATATATATATATATATATAACTATGGATGTTCCAATGCTTCAGCAATGTTAAAATCTTATATTTGCTTAATGCAGAAGGGACTAATCTCTTAGGGTCTCATTTCTAAAGAACAGTGAAACTCCAAGGGGAATAAAAGTGAAGGTTCTGAATATTTTATAACTTAATTTGTACTTTTAGAAAATCTGCTTTTGTGTAATAACTTGAGAGATCATGAGAGATTCACCCTTAAAACTACAGAATACTTTGTTTCTGAAGATGTTTCTACAGCCTGAAGTTCTTGCTGGTGCCAAGGATGTCATTGAGGTTGCAGCTTAATGAATGTTTCTGGGGATCAGAAGGGAGGACCAAGCCTTCTCTGGCTAGTCTGGGCCTGAGCACAGTCAGACTCCTGTGGCTTTCATTAACTCCTGGGGATGATCTGTAATGTTTCTGATTGGGTTTATGCCTCTGGCCTCACCTTTGAGTATGATCCTAGTTGTAGGAATTGAGTCTTCTGAAATTCCTTGCCTTCCCAAAGAGAACTTTTTGTCCTGCAATTTCACAGAAGAACATTGGGTCTCTTAAACAGAAGAAAATGGTCATTGTTGCTGTTGTTTTGTAGAATATGCAATGTTGGATGAGCTCTGTCAGAAGACATGCTTTTTGGTAGCTGTGTTCTTAATCAGCAGGTTTGGTACTTGAGATTTGGGCTATTATTGTATATCTTGCACGGACAAGTTCAGTTTGTTGGGCACAGAACATTTCACACTGTTCTTTGTGTCAGTTTCTGTCTAACAGAGAATAAAAACTATTGAAAAATGTCCTCAGACTTAGTTTTGAAAGCTCTAGTTCACAACTGCACAAATAATTTAGCATTAATTACATTTAAAATTATCATCAGTTGGAAATGGAACTATTTCTGTGTCAGGCTGGTTGAAATGTTATGTCCAAATAACCACTTTATGGATATAATATATCTGTATCAGACCATAAACTGTATTTGCTCTGTCCTGAAAAACAGTTCCTTAGTGTAGTTATCTAAGGAAAAAATGATTTTGTGTAGTGAACTCTTACCATCATTTAGATAATTGTGTTTGGTAGTTATATTTGTGTATTGGATGTGATATGATGCTCATCTAATTTTAGATTACTGTCTCTGGGGGAGATGTAAGAAAAAAGAGAGAGAGAGATGTTCTTCTACTGAAAATGTTGCACACTTGATTATTTTAGTTGTTTTAGAAGGCTATTTCCTTTTTTTCAACCTTTCCATAGAGAGAAAACATATTTTACAAGTTCCTATCAGAAAATGCATGTTACAAATATGGCACTGTGATTTTGAAGTAGTCTGACAACATAGATTTCTCTCATGGCAGTCAATTCATGATTACACTGAAATAACAGAGTATTTCACTTCTTGATGATTAGTGCTATAGCTCCATGTTCAAGGTCACTCTGTCTTGGATGGATTTTATTTTTAACATACACAGCATTTTCATTTAGCTAATCCATGATCAAGCAGTCTTCTTTTTCTTTTCCCTTTCCTTTAGGTTCTTTGACAAAACTTTCCTGGGGATTCATTAAATCTTAATTCAGAGTACAAATCTTAACTCTGCTCATTCCCTGCAGTGCAGCCCATCATCAATTCTTTGTAGATCTGTCTTTTTGTGAAGTAATAGCAGATCTACCTCCTTTAATTCTCATACTAGCCTGGGCATTTCCAGAGAGCACAATTCATAATTGTCACCCTGAAGGGCTAACATCACAGCATCACAGAATGTTAGGAGTTGGAATGGACCTTGAAAGATCATCTAGTCCAACCCCCCTGCCATACTCAGTAGGACCAGAGGTAAACAGTATACTTGACTTTTTGGTTTGTTTTAAAACATACTCCCTCATGGAAAAGCTTGTGTACAGCCTTTGCAGTATCTTAAGCCTATTACCCAGAGGTCTAGCCCAGAAAAAATAAAATTAAGAACATACTTAATCACTTAACTTTCAAAGTCTGAGTAATTTTATCAGTGTCAATGAGACTGCCAGCCCTTAAAAGCAAGTGGGCTTGTCTTGTGCCCATGTGAAGGTTCTGAAGACATTTCTATTCTTTTATGATGAAAAGTAATCACATATACAATTATTTTTAAAACTAACAGAAAACTTCAGCTGAAGGAGTTCTCCTGGTATTTCAAATGTATTTGGTTTCCTTCCTAATGTAGAAAAATACAGAAGGAGGGCCTTCTGATCATAAACCAGAATTACAATATAGAGGATTCTGTTTGCTGTGCAATAATAGATATAGTTATTTTGGTTAGTTCACAAATGTCACTACAGCAAGTGGTGTACATCACTGAAAATATAAATTTGTCTTTTCCACTGTTCTAATCCTTTTCTGTTAAAATCCAAAAAAAAAACCAAAGTAAAATCTCTGTTGTGATATAGCCACATTATTTTTGATCCATGTCTTAAAGTGTTTGTTAAAACTTCCCTTTCTGAAACAACAACATCTGTTTGCTGCAGTTGATGCTGCTGCTGTTTCAAGAAGCAGTGCTGGCCTTGACCATTTGGGAATTTATTACATGTGTTGTGAAACCTGCTTTTCTGATTAACTGCTTCTGTTCACTCCAATTAGGACCTCTGAGGAGGCTTAAATGGGAATCCTTATATGTGATTTTAGGCTCTTAGAAGCAGGGAACTAATGTGTGGCGGGTCTTTTACAGTCTGAATTGCTGATCAATATGAAGTGCTCTGCTGTTGTATGATCAGTCATTTCACCACAGAGGAGAAAATAGCATGCTTTCTTCTCCCTCTTTGAAATCTCTAGGAGCTTGATCATAGAGTTGCCTGGTGTTTTAGTGTTCTTCAAAAAAAAAAGAAAAGTTGGGCACAGTTATTGTATAGGAAATAATAACACCCCTCCTACTATTCTCCTGTTTCCTTAAGGATTGCATGTTGCCCATTGTTAGTGAGTGTTTGAAAAGTTATTTACAAACATCTGTGTGGTGTCACTCTGTGTTGCCATCACATTACTCACTTCATTCAAAGTTCAGTGTGTAGGAGAAAGTACCTGGGGGGGTGATCACATATAAGTCTATGTAATCAGATGGATCCTATCAGGGAGGCAAGAAAACAAGTTATTATTTCAAAATAATCTTTGAGAAGTGCTGGAAGACTATATAGGCCCTGCCACATGGGTGGGATGCAGGGGAAAATGTTTGAAATACAGAATATTTAAGTACCTGGAGACCATGGTAGTTTACACTCTCATCCACTGCTGCTATCTAAGAGTGGAAATCAGGATCAGCTTGCTGACTTCAGATGCTTCCAGCATGTGGCTGGATAGTGGGTGCTTAAAACATTCTAGGTGCAGCACAGAACAAATCTGAGTCCCATTTTCATTTGTGACTAGAACTGGACAGTACAGATAGACTCAAAATTACATGTAAAAAACACATGTTCAGAGTTCAAAACATGTCAAGGGTGAATACAGTCATTTATCTTGCCTGATCCCACAACTGTTTTCCATGGCACTACTATAGGCTTTTTTTTTTCCTCTGTGAATCAGAGCGTTTGTATATTACAGGTGGTGTGTCAGTATTGCACTCATTGCACCACTCTTCATTGTAAACTGACTGCCATATGGAATTTTTGTTGCCTGGGATTCTCTATGCACAGCATAGTTAATTAGATTAAGACTTTAGGACACAATCTTTGGACTGCCATAAAAATAAATAATACTTTGTCAATTTGTATTATAACTGATAGCAGGAAAAAGAGAACTGGCACTTTCTTTCCTGATTGTGATAGAAGTCAATTTAAAAAACTTTAAAGCAAAGTTTGTTTCAGAGACCCCCCCTATCCAAATTTATTTATGTTTTATGGCAGGTGTTTCAGCAATTATTACTAATTGGAAAATGAGATGCAGTTGCTATAGCAGCATCTTTATTCGCTAATTGGTTTTGGCACATTGTAACTAGCACTAGCTGAGCCAGACACAAAGCTATTCCATGAGACGTGAAGGTTGGTGTGGAAATAGTGAGCCAGTGCTGTGAGTCAGTACCTTAACCTTCCACCTCTGTGGCCCTGGGAACAAGCCAGCTTCTCTCTGGGAGCACAGTCAAGACCTTGGTGGCTTCATTTTTGTTAGTGAAGCACAAAAAACCCCAGGAAATTGGTGAAATTCTGAGCTACAGTCCTGCAAGTCTTGTTCTTCATCTCTGTTGTGACTGTTGGTTGCTTCAATAAGCAAAGTCATGTGATTTTCCTTTTCAGACTGCTTTGCAGCTGGCTGGATCACATCTCCAACTGCCAGTACATTCTTGCTTCTATTTGGGTGGGTGATGTCTTTGCTGATCTCCAAAGCCTTCGAACTTGTCTTTCACTGACATGTCTTGGGCATTCTCCTTTGGTTCCCACAGTGAATACTTGTGGAAACATGGGTCATTGAAGTTACCTCCCTGTACAATGTAACGCTTCGAATTGAGTGGTATTCATATTCTCTAAATGAAAGATGTTGTAGGTAGTAGTGCCTAAGAGGCCTCTAAGACTAAGTTCATGGCAGGCTTCAATGAGGAAGGCAGGATGGCTTTTAAACAACTTGTACAAGTTGGAAGGCAGAGATAGCTAAATTCAAATTCTCTTTAGCAAACTCCCCTCAGTTGAAAAAAGAATCAGACAGGTTGTAAAGTGATTAAGAAATTAATGTAACATAACAGCTCTTGTGGGAATGAGTTGTCTGTGTGTTAATATTTTCATTTTTAAAATGATATTTACAAATAACTTTTCTAAAATGGAAGAAGAGTATTTTAGCAGCTCTTAAGGCCTGCAGGAATACACAATTTACAAGAAATTTCTACCTAAGCAATTTGAGCAGATTGTTGTTGCTAGTAAGATAGTCGCGAGGAAGCGTTCAGTTAACAAACACAAGCCAACATTAGTTGGATTATCCAGATGAAACAATTATCCTATTGCTATCCCATAAAGGACTGTAGCTACCCAGAAAGACACTGCCTTGTCTGATTGTATCCAGATCTAACATACCATCTATAGTTTGGCCTTATGAGAGTGCAATGCAAACCGTGGCGTGAAAGTGTATTTTAGGATCTTTCACTTAAATGTGGAAGCAGATTGCTGAAAAGTGCATGTAAATGTTGATTCAGAGTTGAAAGTGTGCCAAGAGACTGCTAGTAAAATATTTACAGATAACTCTAAGATGGAAATATGTCTTCCTTATTGAGCTATAACTTCAGTTTGGAAGATATTTGGAGGAGGAACATATTTATATTAATATATCTATAGACTATGGAGCCGCATTTGCTCTTGAGGCTATTTTCTTTTAGTAATTTTGTTCATGCTTGGCATAGCTTTCAAGAAAATGAAAATAAATGTGTGATTGCTGTGCTATCATCTTCAATTCCACATAGCTTTAAATATTTTGGAGTTTTATGAAGGCCTTGTGGTGTTTCAGGCCACCATAGGAACAAAATATTTTTTTTCCTTGTTTCTTTATTTAAGGTAAAACACATTGCAATCTGAAATCTAATAAAGGAAAAAGACACAAATGATAAGCAGTTTTTCATCAGAGGGATTGTAAAGACTGAATGTTGGCTGTTATTAAGGTTGGATAATGTTATAAAAGAGATTAAGTTGTATACAATTGCTTCTGAAAAGTAGTGAAGTGTTTTGTTTGCTTGGATTTTTTTAGCATTTTCTAATCCCATCTTTTTGAAAGGGAAAAGAATTCCTGTTCTGCTTGGGTTTTACTTTAAAGTCTTGATCTTCCTCTTTAATACTAGTATTTTGACTACAATTTTTCATTTTATATTTATGCACACAATTCCAAAGTATCAAAGTCTCCACCTCTTCTGTATTCAAATGATCATTTCTTCAGCTTCTCAGAATAAGGCTGAGGGCTGGATATTTTATACATAAGTAGAAATGGTCTCAGCATGAAAAGTTTTTAATGGTTTGGTTTTTCCTTTTTGTTTGTTTGGGGTTTTTTCCTTTTTTGTTTGTTTGGGGTCAGGTAGAAAGCAAGGCAGAGCTATTTTAGCCAACATAGTCCCATTGAATCTTCTCACACAAAAATAGGTGATGTGACACAGAGCAGGTTTTTTTTGTTCAAAATGGCAAAAAACTTAAAAACAAAATGAGTGAATTTCTGTGGCCTGAAATGAAGAAACCTACAGCAGATATCTTGGGTATTTATGGAAAAATAAGGGGTGGGGCATTAGTGTCAAGGGGAGGAGCTGAGTGGGGGCCATATGGTAAAATCAGCTGTTAAAAACTGTTTTCCAGATGTGGCTGGAGGAGGCAATACTTATGTCAAAGGGGCTATGGGCTGTATTCTGGTTATGAGGAGATAACTGGGAAGCTAGGCATAGGTCTTCAGTTGTGCAAGGACTTTTAAGATGTTTGTACTAGAATAGTTGAGTGTGCACAGTAAAATGTGATGATCAAGAAGGTGTTAATGAATAAGTTTCTCCTGCCAAAACTGAAACTTTGAAGAAAGGAGATGAAGCTTGGTAAAAGTGTGCATGTTTTAGAATATAATGGCACTATGATATCTGGAGACATGCTAATGTCATTATGTTAAAGTAAATATTTTCTTTAGAACCATTTAAGAGTGACATCGCATTGGAAAAGTAGCAGATCCGAGGCAGCCTTTCCTGAACTCAGAGTGGCAGCGTGCTACTTTGTGCATTACTTAACTGCTGTGCTCAACCAGTAAAATGCTGCATGATACAAGTGAAAGCTATCATATCAGAACACAGCTTACCATTTTCATGTTTGCTCTGGTTGTGAAAGAAACACAGCCTGTTCTTACAGGATAACGTGGTAGGGATCTAGCAAGTTTTTCTGTCTCTGGAAAGTCTTGCATATCAGTGGTATTATGCCATCAGGTATGGATAAGGAATTATCTTTCCAAACTCTTATGAGATTAGTTGAACATTTTTTATGTGGCAATAACTAACACTTGGGTATAGCCTGGCATTCAAGACTGTGCTTTTTGTTCTTAGTAGTGCTCTGACAGATTCTGAGCTATCAGTCTAATTTCTGTGAGGAGAAAAAGGGGTATGTTCTTTCTCAAGTTCATATCAAAGTATTATGTGCTTTGTCTAGGGAGGATGTTGCCTACTATGAGTAGCCTCTTTAAAAATTGTAATCTGGGGTTGGGGGATGGGTGGGTGTTTGCTTGGGATTTCATTATTTTTTGAAGTTATTAATTGTTTTAATTGCCTTTTTAACCATGAAATAAGTGGGTTTGTGGTCTAAGAGAGAAGGGATTTATTGGTAAAGGATTTATTTGATGGGCAGTAAGCCCTCTTATTTTCTGGCATTGATTGGTCTGTTGTCAATACACATCTTTGTGGAGATTCCCCATAGAAAGTGACACAAAAAGACCAGTAATATTTGTGTAGTTATGCTGCAGACGGGCTCAGTTCAGTTCAGCTGAACTGATTTGATCATTTAATATATTGCACTACTCAGACTTCCAACTTGCTCAGGGTGAACCCAGGGGACTTTAGTTGCTCTATGCAGTTAATAACAAGTGTACTCATAACTTTAGAGTTCAGAGAGATGTAGGAAACTTATGCAATTGCTGAAGTATTTTTACTGAAAGACTTCATTGAAGAAGGACACTAATACATAACATAATTAGATGTTTTGCTTCGTTGAATTATGAATCCTTGTCATGTGGACTTCCTTGATGCTGTTTTCCCAGAATAGCTATAGTCACAACTATTTAGGCTGGCTGGTGTTAGTGGTCATTACTTCAAAAAGATGGCAGGAATTTGTTTTGTTCCATGTGAGGATGTGAGAAATAAAATAGCTGTGGGAACTAAATGCTAGATTCCTTTGCAGAGTTCACTGGAGCTCCCAGTGAATACTTAACTGTGATTTCTGACAGGAACTGTGTCATACTTTCACCTTGACAAGATTAAAAATTGATAGTGTTTTCAAAAAGAACTGAGTTTTGTAATGTTCTGATTGCATTCCTGAAAGCTGAGTGAAAAGAAATTATAAATGACTGACTGAAGGAGTGTAAACAGCACAACAATATATCTGCTCGTCTGGTGCATAAAATCCACATTCATTTTAAGAATGTCTGGGGTAATCAAACATTCCTGCATTAACAATGAGGGGATGCTGAGGATATGTTGTATGGAGGCAGAAAAGATAAAATACAAGCCTCTCTTATTTTTTTTCCTTGTGAGGAGCAAGACTGTAGCAGTAAAATGCATGGCATAGGAATGTGTTAAAAAATGTAGTATTTACCTTGCCTTCGACGGGAACATACCTCCTAGGGAATCTGTCCTAAGCAGGAGTTAACTAGCTGGTTAGACCTTAGTTCAGCATCTGATGCTATGGTAAATAATAATTTAGTACAGTTGCACAGAGCACTTGAAGCCTTTTATTTAAAAATAAATAAATAAATAATAAATAGTATCTGACTATGTGATGATCATGTGCCCTTTTACATTGGGAAGGAGGATACAGTCTTGGACAGAAACTGAAAGCAAAGTTCTGACTGGTGATCTAGATTCAGAATGGGACAACCTAGTTTGTTTTAACACTGCTCTTCAAGTTTCATTCACTAGAGTTTCTCTTAATCTCTATCTGGTATTAGTTTGTTTTTCTGGGTTTGAGAGGGGTGGAGTTTTGGGGGTAAGGTGGGAAGAGCAGGGTGAGGGAATTGCATCAGGAAGAGGCTTGCCTGCAGATCCCAACCCGTACGACTTGCTTGGCGGTTGTTCATATTTTCTTTATGTGCACAGTTGGTATTTCAGAGAGATGTGGTAATTGCTGACATAATACACAGAAGATGAAGCACTCTATTTACTGAAATAGCATACTGCATGTATTGATTGGGGATTTAATAAAGCTGCTTCCTATCAGCTGTTGTCAAACTGACCCAGGGAGGACTTGTTAAAGAATTTTGGAGAGATGAGGAGGAAGTTGCAGGAACCAAACTGTACTGTGCTTGCTCTCCTTCCTACCTGTTTGAAATGTACTTTATCTTCAAACAGTGACAGTATCAACTAAGACATTGGTGTTATTAAGCCTTCTTATTTTTGTAAAGAAATTAATATATACTCTCTACATTGTCCTTTCCATCAAATTTAATTTCTGATTCAGCATGCCTGTCTTATGCTGATACTTTTTTTCCTGTCTTCTTTTTTTCTCTCTCTCTTTTTTTTAACCCTCCTTGGTTTATTGTGTCTCCTGATGGGTAGATTACTCACAGGACCTTCTCCACTATAATTTGTGTTTATCTGAAAATAGGAACTTCAGCAATAAAATTAGTTCTTCAGTAATAACAAGCTCCTCCATCTAAACATTCTCTACCTTCTTTCACTACCTTCGTTTTCTTCACTTCTTGTCATTTTTTTTCATTTGCTGCTGCTGTTATTCTGACATCCTTTGCTCCAAAAAAAAAATGTGTTTTATTTCCAGGGCACAGCATTTGGAAGTGCTCCTGTACCTTCTCGCAGGCAATTATGTGAGTCTCTTCAATTCCGCTCTGTGTTGTACAGATGACTGTGTTCATGTGCTGTAGCATGGCATGCCAATATAGAGTTAATGCCCTCAGGTCAATATTCAACCTCTGCTGTTGTATATTGCCTGGAATGTGTTTGTAGCTAACGGCTTCTATTGACCCCTTCTTTATTTGTTGTGTTTTGTTCAGCACATTGTAAGTAGGGGCTGCTGCTGTGCCCTATAGAGTTGCAAGAAGGGAAGAAAATACCATAATGACTCAAAGTCTGGAGGGGACTAGGAATAATATCCTCAGATCATGTGTTCAATGTGTTACTCCAGTAGCATTGTTAAAGCTAAAGAATCTCTCTTTCCTAGTCTTCAAATTAATCTCTCCATTGTCCAAACAAAGAGAATCAGGATCTCAGAAAATTAAGAAAAGGAAAATCAAACAATATGGTGTTAGGCAGACATTACTGAGACCAGCTATATTTCTTATAAGCCTTTCCTTCTAATTAATTTGAAGAACAAGTACATCTCCTGAGTTGAGGAGGAAAGGGAACTTTTATAGAAGGATGTCATTCATTCTTTTTTCTCAAATCCATTGGAAATATTGACAATAGATAATATTTCTCTTAAATTACAATAAAATTCTCCCCTGTTGTCCACCCAAAACCCCAAGAAGTCACAAACATAATGTGCTATGTATTAAAAAAAAAAAGACAAAAAAGGCTTGCATTCCAATTCAGGATGATCTCTCTTGCTGCCTTAGCAGTGTGTGCGTGTGAGTGTGTATAATGAATACATAGATTCCAGAATACCATCAGACTTTGAGATGAGGACTTTCTTACATTTCTGGAGTCTATTGCTGTCTCTCTCCTCCTACCTTGAGTTAAATGTCCATCCTAAAGGCATTGATGTCTTCCATATGCATATATTAAGCTACAGCCATGCACTGCATTACTGTAATTACTATGCACTGCATCACACCGCTGAATGTCAAACAGATTCATCATAATATAACATCACAGGCTTATTCATAAAACACAGTGCAGTTTGAATGATGCTTCATTGTTGGCAGTCTTGAAACGTGTTGCTTGCATAAATTCACCAATGCTGCTCTTGTGCCCTTTTTCATAGGAAAACATAAAGCATTTGTCTGTGAGTGTGGGTCTTGCAAAAGTAACAAAACCAAAAAAAATGGTCTGTATATGACTGTCTTTTGTGCAATTATCTGATATGTTCCTATTCTACTGGGTATATCTAAGGGGAGAAAAAGATATCAAGATGAAACACTGTTCATGAAATACAATGGTGCTCCTATTGCAATTATTTAAGGTATGGTGAAAAGAATTATTATTATCATTGAAAAAAAACAATGCTGAAGTTGTTTTCATCCAATATGTAAGACACTTAGAGATCATTTGTAATTAGCAACAAAATAAGATGCAAAGACAGAGGACAAACTGAATGGGGAATCCAAAGTTTATATATATAGATGTTGTCAGTAATCCATAATGATAGCTATGTGACTCAGTTTTGGTCATGGGAGTACTGCTGACCTAAAAGCAAAACACAGATGTACAAAATAGAGTTATTACTAAATGAAATGTTGTATCAAAACAAAATGCAGCTCCAGATTTTTAGGCAGAATTGCAGTATAATTGCCCTAGGGAGAGAATAGCTAATATATTTTATTTTATATTCATGGAGCAGTAGCACAAATCTACCAGTGAAACTGGTTATACTGTGCAATTTAAACTGCCAGAATATTTCATTTGTGTCCTACATGAAAAAAAGAAACCCCCACAATTCTGAAAATACACGTTCATTGCAAGATTTCCTATAAGCTGCACTTTTCTCCTGCAAAAATACATATTAGATTCTGTGTATAAGTTTATGTCCTCTGTGAAACCATTGGATTAAGCTAGAGGACCTTGCACCAGGTAACAAAGCTTTGGCTTTTTTGTATCTTTGGTACTTTTTATTAAGACTTTATTCCAAACATTTTCCTTGTTTAAGCTGAAATGTCCTCAAGCTGTTAAGTAATTATCAATCAAAGGGGACAGTGGGCAGTACTTTTTAAGAAAACATATTATCATTTACATGTAATTTGGACAATGAAAAATGCTTACCAGATTTGGTTAGCATTACTTAGAAGAAGAAATCCATGAGAAGAAATGTAGTGGAAGGAGCCTTGCTATAATAGATGTTCTTGAAGCACAGTAGAATATCATCAAAAATCAATACAGTTGTGTAGTACCTGACAATCAACTTTACAGGCAGAACAAATTGGATCAGACACTTGAAACTGGCATATTATATCCAAAGAGTTTCATACCATCTCATGATAAGAGAAGTGCCAAAATATAAGGCAGTTAAACTAACCTTTGGGCAAGGGATTTCATACAATGAAGATTTTGCTGTTAAAAATAAACCAACCTAACATCAAAATTGATAGAAGTGAAATCCCTAGTTTGTTGATAAATGGCACTCCAAT
This sequence comes from Galbula dea, assembly GCA_013399015.1. NCBI lineage: Eukaryota > Metazoa > Chordata > Aves > Piciformes > Galbulidae > Galbula > Galbula dea. The sequence continues at coordinate 859,567 of VWZX01009879.1, read as the reverse complement.
ATTATAATATCACAAGCAAAGTTCAGTTACTTGAAGCAAACATAAATACTTCTGAGTGTTAAACTTGGCTGTAGTGATTTTTTTTTAAGGCATAAATTATAGCAGAAAATACATAGAATGGAAATGACAAGAATTAAATTCCTACCATAGATAATTCAAGTGATGAAACAATCTTAAATAAGTACTTGTACACTGCCAAGGTATTTCAAAGGAGGAAATGGCTTCTTTGGTCAACCAGAGGGAGAAAACAAGGAAGTTAGATACAAAGCTGAGAAGTTAACTGTAACTCCCCTCAGCCTTATTTTCTCCAGGCTAACCAACCCCAGTTCCCCCAGCTGCCTCTCATAAGACTTCTCTAGACTAGAAGTTACCAGCTTTGTAACTCTTCTATATAGCAGTATATACATATATATATATATATCTGTAATATAGCAGAAGCTGATCCAGAAAATGAAGTGTTTGGGGCTGATGCTTAGGGGGAAAAGTTGTCTTTATCATTTCAGACTTAAAAATTGCAGTTATGCAGCAATGAATCTGAAAACCTCAGCATCTTAACTCAGTGAGACACTTTGCACAGGCAGAATGTCTGTAAGATGGGGAGCCTTGCTAACTGCAGGCCGATCCTGGACAGATTATCTCTTCAAGATTTTGACTGAAGTTATGGTTTCAGGGGACATAAGTTGTGATTTCTGAAGTTACTCATTTTCTTATAGGTGTTTAAATGTTTACAGGGTATGCAGACAAGTGTACTTAGGCTTTTGTGAGGAAGAATGGAAAACAACTACTGGAGAACAAGTATGTTCTTAATCCTCTACAAGTTTAGGTTTATGATAGTGTGATGTCCACAGATTCAATAACTGCCTGGCTTGACTTTAGAAACATATCTAAGTGTAAAAGATTTCTAATCAGGTTTTAATGAAGTGATTTACTCTTAGAAAAATTAAACAATAGTAGTAGAAATAAATTATGTAAATAGTAATAATCCCTGGTATGTCTTGGTTTACATTTTTGGCTCCTAATTCTTCATTGTAATATTTCTAAAAATGGCCTCATCTGTCAGACACCTGCTAAATTTAATTTAAACATTTCATTAGCAAATCATCCATTTAAGTGAACAGTCTTTTAAGCAGGTTTTTTAACTTGGTAATATGTTCTTAGTGATTTAGGCTTATTCTATTGTAATCAAAAGTTAAAATCTTATTAACTTCAGTGAATGTAAGATCATGCTCTGTTTTTGCAAAATGAGAAAATACATTCTGACAATAGTTTTATTAATACATTATTATTTTTAAGTCTTTCATTTGGGGAAGAGAATTCTAATTCTTTTAACAGCAGCTCCTGCTTTCAGCCCTGTTTCTATGGAAACGAACATTAGCACAGTGAAAGTTTTAAAAAACTGATTATTTTAAAACATTGGGGACTGGAGAATTCATTTAAGCAAATTTTGAACCCACTCAGAAAAGCATGGAACTTAGCTGTAGAACAGAAATAAAAAGTTTTTATGTTATAACTTAGTGTGTGGGGTTTATTTCTCTTCATTTCTTAAGTCCATGATTGAAAAGAAGTATTTCTTCTTAAAAAAAAAAAGGAATTTTTATTGCGTTCTGATTCTAATAGTACAGAACTCCCCAAAAGGAGTATTAAACTGAGGGATGGGTTTCTGTACCTAGGAGCACTGAGGAATTTAGAACAATGAATTTTTGTTTTCATCAGTTTGTGCTCAATGAGGGAGAATAGGATTTATTAGACTGGTATGTACAGTGGTACGAGTTTGGTTTGCATACTACACCTGACTGTGGGAGTAAAAATAGAACAGATACATTGTTGTTATCATGGATATCTTATCCCTGAGCACAGGAAAAACACCAGGGCCATAATTTTATTAAAAATCAGATACTGTTTCTTGTTTAAATAAAATAGCCCTTCAAAAACTTAGTTTTTAACATGGAAACAAGCAGTCTGTCAGGGTAAGATTTGCCAAATTCAGACATAATCAATTTTTCCTGTCCTGCTTTGTACTCATGGACTTGATTACACCTTAATCAAGGGAAGTAAAGAGTCCTCCAGCCATGAGCTGAGGAATTGCTTGTTCTGTTTGTTGCTTCTGCTTTCACTGCCATTGTAACGTGTAAGAAAAAGGTTATTTTACACTTCTTTTAAATTGAAAAGTTGAAAACTAAGGGAATCCATTGAAATTAGGCTCTTGCTAAATTATTTTTAAAGCACTGGACAGCTTTAAAGAGAAGGAGTCTTTGGGGTTCTTGAACTATTTCAAGTAGCTATGATTTTTTGATTTTGGAATTTTTGTCTTTAAAACTTCTGGTAATTATAATTCATTATTATAAAACTGTTTTAAACTAATTTCTAGGTGAAACCCTTTAATCTTTTGGAGTTTTGTAAGCTTCTTTTCCCATGAAAAGGAGCAGAAATGGCACCCTCTAGCAGACACTGTTTATAGATTTCTTTATTATTTTGATTAGCAATTTCAGTGATGATTGTCTGTGATCACTACAAGGGGGAAGAAGGTCTCTAAGATCTTTGTTTCTTTAACATCTCAGGAAAATATATGTAATTGAAATGATGAATACCTATTTTCCTGAAGACTGAGCTCTATATTTTCTGCAGAAATTCATGATACTTTTGCATGAACTGAGGGAATGGTCAGTTCCCTATCTCTTAACACTGAAGTTTGTGCCTACAGAAAAGGTGGCTTTTAACTGTAGTTAAGAACTAAGTAAGAACTACAGTTGTGACAGTTTACTAGCTGTTTGAGATTTACTTTTCTGGATAGTGCCAGATGATATGGCAAGGGCTGCAGGGTATTACGGCTTGTCAGGTACAGAATGGACTTTAGGAACAGGTCACTAGGGTTGTCAAATCTCCATACTCAAAGATTTCCAAGACTTTGCCAGGCAGAGGCATGAATGAGCTCACTGGACTTGGTAACAGTCTCAACTAGGAGGCAGGGCAAGATGACCTCCCAAGGCCCCTTCCAGCCAATACTTCCCTGAGTGTGTAATTTGGGGAGCACTGGCATGGATGACCTTTTTTATTCAGGCATCAAACTGAAGTCTCTTATTTACCTAACTATATTTTGAGTAATGCAAGTGAATCTCTGATAGATCTCTATCAGGAGTAAACTCATTTATTCTGACTAAATTATCTATCAAAGTAATTCTGTTTCCTATTAGTGAGTTATCTAAAACCTGACAGTGGTGGGTTGGGTTTGGTTTGGGGTTTTTAATAACTGTTTTGGAATTGTAATGAATTGTCACTATGGGCTTATGCTAGCTTATGCTTTGTAAGTGAAGTAGTCTCCCTCATTCACTACTTCCCCTTTTGACCACTGCAGTGTCGCTGCTGTTCCTGGAGCCTTTCACACAAGAATCCTTTCTCTTTCTCCAGGTGACCACATATATACTGTGCTATATTAATAGTGATAACATACTTTCAAATGACTATTGTTAAATTTTGCTATGAAAATATTTTCCTGCTTGCAGCTTAGTTGTTCATTTATTGTAAATACTCTGTTGATCACATAGTTATCAGATGTTTATCTAAGGAAAGTGTCAGGAAAAGGGAAAAAAAAAAGACTTTCAAAAACTTGATGCTTTAGCTCATTAGTGAGTATAGTAGCATAGTAGAGTATATAATAGTTCAAGATAAAGCTTCCAGTGAAAGTAGAGAAAGGAAGCATTAAAATGAACATGAACAATCAACATTGTGTGCTGAGAAAATGTAAAGCCTGGAGCTAAAAGGGGCTTTCTCAGGACCTTTGGTTGTCAGAGACCTCATTGCTTCAGGTGCTGGTATCCTCATTGATGGAACAGGCTGAAGTGAAGCAGTGTCAGGCAGAATTTACCCTTCAGAAGATATTTACCTATATTTTTCTGATTTAGAGTGAGTGCACTCATGAAAAAAAGTTATTTCATCATCTAAATGGCAGCATCATTTTATGGTGGGGACTTAACAGCCTTTTCGTTACCTTGGGCAACATTCAACATTTACAGTCATGGAGACTGTGTTTGCTCTTTGATTCATCATTGTAATGGATAATGCTTTGCTCTCATATGTAGTTAAATTAAAAACTGTTGTATTGGTTGTTTTGGTCAGTAGCTCTGTCTTCAGAGGATTAATGAAAGTTGGAACTGCTGAAGATGGTTATTTAAATTACTGAGTGGCTTAACAGGCAGCACAATATTAAAAAGTTTTGAAGCCATTCCCATTAGAATGTGTTAAACTGAAGAAATTCTGTGAAACTGCATTTATTGGCATCCTGCTGTTTGTGCATATATGACTAGAGATGCCATGAGCGTGGCTTAGGCATAGCTACAGATGGGTATAGGCTGAGTAATGAATGATGTCATTTGTCACTCTACTGAAAGCTGTTATACTGTTAAGTTTTCTGTATTGTATTTAAATCCAGTGGACAGATTAAAAAATGCTGCCTTTAATCAACTGCTAGTGCAGAAGGCATGATTTTTTTTCCAAAGTTTCTCATCTAAGATTAAGCATTTGCAATTATTGCAATCACTTCTACATTTTATCAACAAGCAGAAAAAGCAGACTGATAGACATATTACTTCAGAGTGTTGAAAAGAGTTCAAAGATAGAAGAAAAATATTAACCATTTCTCTCTGGTATTCAAGCTTGCTTGGCCAATGCATCCTTTGCCATTGTCTCCCTCGTGGACATAACAAGGTCTGTCCCTTTCTAGAGAGAAGCTAGACAAATGATCCACTTTGTTGTTCCCTCTCCTTTTCCCTTTGTTCATTTTGTCATTTCCCCATAAAATCCATGGATTTTATATGCTTCATAGACCACTAATTAGAATTACTTGGGGTTTTTATGTGACAAAGCAAGATATTGCTAATTCTTGAATTATTAATGAATATTTATCAAGTTCACCCACAGGAACTATAAATACAAATAATATGGCATGGTTTGCTAAAAATGAACAGTTAATATGCAGTTTTTAGTAGCAGTGTGTACAATACTCTCTATATAAGCTTAATTTATTCAGGTTCCTTTCTCTTTCAGTTATTTTTCTAATAAGCTTTCCCTCTTTTTTATCCACTCATTTCTCATATCTGGAAAGTATCTACTGCTTGTCTTTTATAGAGAAGTCAATTCATTACTGTCATTTGGTCATACTTCTGAAACTCAAAACACACAGGAAAAGAACAAAAGGCTTTATGTGCTTTGTTAGTCATCTACTGTTGGGAAATATCTGCTGGATGTTTTCTGGAAGCTATTTCAAGCATTTGTTACAAGAAAATACAATAAAAGTAGTACTTGCTACAAAACCTCATTAAACTTTTCTGTGAAACAACAACTTTTACATCCCTTCTATTCAAAAGGCTAGTAATTGTCTTAGTTTTGTTGTTAAAATAGAATTACATGGTTTACTACTTCCAGAATTTTATTTTAAAAATAGTTGATATTTGGTGACATTTCATTGCATATCTGATCTTTGTGGTTTTAAGATACTGTAATTTGAAAGAAAATAGATGTAAAAATTAACATAGTAAAAATAAACTCTCACCTAACTGTAAGCACCTGTAGTTTGTCCTTCAGCAGCACTGGCTGTTCATGATTTGGAAATTATTTTTTTGTTGGTTTTTTAATATATAATGTAGTCTTAACTACTGGTCATTTGTTCTTTGGATTACAATGGAAATAGCATTCTGATATTTCTCTGGTTTTAAGTAGACAAAGTATTCATTTCTGTGATGCATCCTTGACCTTATAAAACAATCCAGTAGTCACTTATATTAGCAAAATAAGCTGAGTTAATTAAAGTAAAGCAACTACTACTTTTAAGTTGGGACCACTGTAACTGTTCAGAGAAAGTCAGGAGTTGGAAGGGACCTCGAAAGATCACTTAGTCCAAGCCCCCTGCCAGAGCAGGATTCCCTAGACCAGGTCACACAGGAGCGCGTCCAGACAGGTTTTGAATCTCTCCAGAGAAGGAGACTCCCCAGCCTCTCTGGGCAGCCTGTGCCAGTGCTCTGAAAGACTGAATAAAAAAGAGCAGTACCTCCATTCTGCTTTTTGTCTTCTTAAATTACTCAGTAAGAAAATGGGAAAGCATTATGATTGTATAAATATGCCAAATATTTTTAAAGGAACTGTCAAACCTAGGCACAGACTAAAGGGAGAATCTCCTCTGGATATTTTACAGTTAATTTTGAATTCGATGCTAAAATAAATTTAAATGCAATTTGTGCAATAAGTCATATGGAACAAAACAATAGCATGGAAAATACCCTGCAGTATTAATTCATCTGAGAAGGAAAACTACTGAGCCTGAGTACTTCTGGGTGCCAAATGTACGTTTCGTTGCCGTAAGCATAGGACGCGGCACTGCTGTTTCTGCATTCATGTTTACGTTGAGCTATAAAGTACAAAAGGAACCACTGCAGGAAGCAGGCTAATAATGATGTTTCCTAATGGGCTTCTAATGTCATGGAACAAAGATTCCCTAAAAATACTTAACTAACTAATTACAGGATGAGGTGTTATATGGTTGTAGTTTTTCAAGTATACTGTTTAAGCAGTTGCCTTGCTTCTGAATGAGGTGGAAAATACAGAGTAGTTCTTCATATTGCTTATTTTGTAACCAACTATTTGAAGACTGATATTTTGGTTTTGGGCTATTTTTTTTCCCTTGAAAAACAACAGGCAGAAGGCAATTTAAATATTGTAATTTATCTGTGATGGATGATGTATTTAAAGCTGCTTAAAAGCAAATAACTTGAGCATGTAGCAATTAACATTCTGATCCCACTAAGGAATTTGCATATGCTGACCCTCACCATCCAGATATGGCCCTTAGCAGGTATGAGGTCTAGTTCTAGTTTCAGATGCAAAGGAAAAATATTACACTTTCCTTTGCTGATTTGATGTGAAAGGCCAAGAGATTCTACAAAACTGTTTCTAATACATCCCAATTTTGTTGGCCAAATCTTTTTCTACAAAGAAAATCTACAGGCTTCCCTTTGGGAAGGCACAGAAGGAGTCATGACCCAGTGACATGTAAAGCCTTGTCCTTAGCCAAAGTAATATGAACTGAATATTGCATCACTTATATAAATCCTTATGGTTGCTGATGATAAGTCCCACCCCAAGCACAGTGTTTTCCCTCTTCTGCTTTTATTAATGCTTGTTGGAGAAGAATTAATGGCACCAGAGTGACTCTGCTGGGCTTTAACTGATTTCCTCAATGGCAGTTTTGCTGCTTTTTCTGGGTTTTGGTTTTTGGTTGGTTGGTTGGGTTTGGTTTTTTGTGGTTTGTTTTTGCTTTTTTTTTACTGGAATCCTGCAGCCATATAATCCTATTTTATGAGTGTATGTTTTATGACTTTTTAGTGAGCAACATCATCCTGCATTGTTCCTTCACAGACATCTCCTACTGAGGTACAAGCTGTGGACAAAGTTCACTAGTGACACTGGGATACAAAGTAGTTTTCTTCCAAAAAGAAAGCCCAGGAGTAGTTGTACATCATCAGTGTGAAGCTAGTGGTTTGAATTTTGGGCCGTAGCAAAACCTTAGTTATAAAACAATAAATAAGCAGTAGTTTGAGAGTGAATTCTTGTAAAGAAAAGGTATAAAATTATAGAACTTAGCTAAGAAGAATTCCATATACATATAGTCAGTGCACTTGTGCCCTGTTTTGCTGTTGTTGTTGGCTTTTGTTGGTTTCTAAAAAGGCTTCTTTACAAGCTAATCCCCTGATATTTTAGACATGCTAATTCTTGAATGCCTATGTTTATTTTCTGGTGTCTATCAATGGATTTCAGAGCTTTCTGAATTATATGAGGAAAGAAGACTCTTCATATAATAAATTACTTGTATGCTTTCAGTGCCAGTTAAGGGAACATGCTGAAATCTACTTCTTATTCTTGTTGGAGAGCATTACAGAACCACACCTAGCAAGCAGGTGAATTGTTTTGATATAGGAAACTACCAACAGAATAAATACTGAAGTTACAAAGGATTCCTTTCTCAGAATTGGCATAATCTTTCTAATACTGTCTTCCTAATCAAAATTTGAAGTTACAGGCTTGTTTGTTGTATCTCAATAAGAATCTGTGCTAAATGTTGTCTTCCCTAAAACCCTGTGCTTGCAATACTGAGTTTACATGAAATGGGACTGCCTTGTCATGTTGAGCTTAATTCTGAAGTTGAGCTCATCTATATCAGCCATTCAAATTAATCTTGCTTGACAGAGATACAGCATCTCTCACTAAAGTAAAACTAGAAAAATTATAAACAAAACAAATACTTAAAACTAAGTGATGGTTTTGGATAGCTGAAGATGAAGTAGTAAATAATTTCAGTTTAGTTACTGCTTTCTTTTTGTTCACCCTATTATTTCTCTGGCTAGACTTTAAATGAACAACTAAGCCTTTCTGAAAGGGCACTGATTGCTATCTGGAGCCATTTTAAAGCTATTATGGAAGAAAATATGTTTACTTTGACATCCATAAGCCAAAGTATGTTTAATAATTACTTACTGCATTGCCATCATGTGATTTCAGTCTTTGCTTGGCTTCTAGGTTAACTCAGCAGGGTTGTGTAACAAAGAATAAAAAGGGTGGTTTTTTTTTTTAACATTTGCTCTCTATTATAGTGTGGAAATACCAAAAAGGTTCAATTGTTGTGAATAAATGCATGGATGGTGAGGTGTAACTGTGCAGAGTATGTCCATAAAATAAAGTGCAAGTAGAAATCAGTTCTTAGAATGATCCAATAGTTAATTTTGTGTTGGTTCCTTGCTTCCCCCTGGTAACCTGAAGTGGCTTAAGTTTATATAGGTAACAGGGTTGTGCTTATGTTACTGTGATAATTAACAGTCCATGCTAGAATTAGTGTCTGTTGGTCACCTACTGACTGCTTTTTGAGCAGCTGTGCTATACAGTGCCTACAGGAGCTGTGGTGGAGCTTCTTGTTTCTTTTGTAACCCTCTGAAATCCCCAGGCATATTCAGTATCTCTCTAAAGTGTATCTGCTGTAGCAGAACACATATTGCAATAGCATTCAGTTTTGAATTATAACACAGATGTGTAGCTTATTACAAAATAAACATCACTGAAAATACAAGCTGCTTTTAGAAACATAGTGCAGTGAGTGATTTTACTCTTGTAAGGCTTTCTGAATATATGGAAGCACTATTATCATAGCAGTTAAAATAACTGGAAATGGCTGACTGCTGCTTATGATATTTCTTAATGTGGTAAAAGGCCTTTTCATTTAGATTCATAATACATGTTTATGCAAGGCCTCAAAATAGTTTTGTCTGGAGTAAAACATCTATTTTGTGACAATATATTAAGTTAAAATAGAATTGGAGAAATCTGTAAAAAAGTATGCCTTAAAACTTAGTTGAAGCTGATTTATTTTAAGTAGTTCAGTCTGAGCAGAAAATGAAGAAAACTGAGCCAATGACCTCATAAAATAAAAAGGAAGGAAGGAAAAAAAATTGGAAAGCAAGCGATTCTCTGAGTATTTTGACCATTTACTTCCCCTCTGTCACCCTACTAGCCTTTCCAGGTGCTTTCAGAATGACACACAATAACTGGTTTTACTCCCTTTTTGGTACAACCTGACAGTAGTGTGTTTGAAGATATAGCACACTATGTGCTAACCATTCAGAATCAATAATGAAAACAGAACAAAAATCAGACTGACAGAATTTAACATTAGCTGCTAGAGTTTGAAAAAGTGTTGATGTGTAAATACATTTTGTGGAAGAAGTAACTTTCCATATTCTCACTGGTGTTTGTATTTTTCTGTGGGTCAAGTGATTTTGGTAAGCAGGCTGAATGATTTTAGGAAGCATTGGGAAGATACTTGATTAATTAAAACAATGAGAAAAGCCACAAGGGAAGTTATCTGTTTACTCTTCTTGTCATTACTATGAGAATCTCTGTGGTTTCAGTGGTAATTCTTTCAGAAGAGTGAGTTGTATCAGAAAGGAGCAGTCAGTACCAGTGCTGCATCACTTGTTGGCAAAAACATGCCTGTAAGTCTTGACCAGCAGAGGTGAAACCATATTGTCATGGTGTCACCCTTCTTGCAGGACTCTGGACAGAACAACAGGCTCTCTTAGTATTACATTATTCTTCATCTTTGCTTAAACAGAAACTAGTTTAAGCTGTGCCCTTTCATTTAAGGTGAAAGGGAAGATAAGAGGCAAAAACCATCTTGTCATTCCCATCAGTTCAGATCTGCCTGGCTGTGCTTTTGGCTCCACAGCTGTCTTGTTGTGCAAGGTTAAATCTTCTGTCCCACAGAAGCAGCAGGTGAGGTTATAAAGCAGGGTATCAGGCTGGTTAAAAAAAAGGCACAAACAACCCAAACCCTTCCTTGTTTAACTTCATGTTGCATTTAGCTAACTGCCTCACTGCATTTACCAAGAGTTATGGAAATCTGAGTCCTGCTGAAGTAGCTTAAGATGTTTATCTAAACATAATACTGGCAATCTTGAAGCAACACATGGAGATGGTGATCTTGCAAGCATAAAGACAGGCTTTGGGTTCACCTCTTAGTCTCCTATGAAAAACTTCTGGGAGAATGATTTTTTTCCATGTGAGTGGTGGCAGCCCTATTTATCATCATACCAGGAGATGCACCTGTCATTTTACAGGGCAGTCTTCCACTAAAGATATCTTTTGGGCCAAGTTTCAAAAGGAGACCTCCTCAAGCTTGAGCAAATATTGGATTGTTTCACCTTATTTAAAGGCTTTTTTCCTTCTTCATCACTTACCATTGCTCAGACAACAATGTAAGTCCTCATAGGTAATTCCTATCAGACCTCTGAAGGAAAAGGTGAAATGCATCATGTGGTTTTACATTCCCAAGTGAAATCAGTGGTGTGATTGTAAATCTGTAAACCCAGACAGATGTGTTACAGTCCTCTTTCCAACACATATTTTGCAAAGGCTTTAGAGTGATTCACATTAGAAAATTTTTCATGCTTATTTCACCTTGAGATCCTGGCATCAAAAATACTTAATGCTTCTTTGTGCTTCAGGCAAACATTAGCAGCTTTTTTTCAGACTCAGTGTTTTTAGAATGTTCCCAATAAAGTGTGTAGTAATATTCAAGCCAGAGCACTTTGTATTCTTATGAAAGTTTTCCTTGCCTTGACTTATTCCAAGACAAGGTTTCAATTGTACACAGGACTAAAGACTGAAGAATAGTAATCTATAGGAAAATTAATGTATTCCCATATTACACCATAATGGAGAAACTCCTCAAGACATGTATTCAAGTCATGTGACAGTCTATAAAATAGCTATGCTACTCTGCTATGCTGAATCCATAATGGTTTAAATTCCATTTAATTATAATAACTAACCAAATCTCTCAGAGGATTCTCTTTGAGTGAAGCACAAGTGAGGTGGTGTTTCTCAGGAGATGATCCTGGAATAATCTGCTTATTTAAAAGGAAGTTGTTTGCAGTCTTTCTCATAAGAGCTATAAACACAAGAAGAATACAGGATATATGGAGAAAAAAAAGCTGTTTGCAGTAGCATACTTTGTTGGTTTTCTGATGCTGCCTTCTAAGAAATAACAGTCTTATATTTAAAAAACCTCAGTGTCTGAGGGACATCATTACATGTGATATATGAACTTTAATACAAGAAAATTGTGGGTTCTGATATAATGCAGTCATGAGGTGATATTCAGATAGCATTGCTTAAGTGCTCAAAGGCTTCAAAGTCAATGCCAATCATTTGATCCTGGAGTGAACTTGGCTGATAAACTGCTGTGTTCTTCATCTGTGGAAAGCAATACAGATTGCTGGCACTATTGATTTTAATGCTGAAAAGCAGAAAGACAATCTCTCAGGGGAGCTTACCCTCTTAAAGATCAACCTGAGCATTAAAATTGCACCTTTATTTAATATTAGTTTTTGAAGGGGAAGGGAGAATGGCATTTATTCCCTGTTTGAATCAAGGTATCATGTCATAGGTGGTTTCATGTTCAACAACATCATTCTAAGTCTATGAAGGGCTTCACAGACACAACAAATTTCAGATCAAACCCAACTGCTCTAAGACATGAGATTATGTGAGTAGAATGGTAACTGACACTTATAAGGCAGAGAAGTTGTTAGTGGCAAAAAGATATTTAGTGTCTAAAGAAAAGAAAGAGACAAAATAATATATACTTCACTCACTATTGAGGCAGGAAGGAGATAATTTGATGTCATTGTGTATTACTATGTATTGTTGAGGTTCAACTAGGAGAAGGGGAAAGAGGAATGTCTGGGAAGTATTTACTCCAGTAGTTGAAGAGGGTTAACATACTTTGTACATACTGCTTTACACACAGACAGCACTCATGACTGAGTTATTCTTGAGGCATGTTGATTCTCACAGAAGGTGCTTTTGATGGTTAGCCTAGTCAAGAAAATGAACTGCTTGAATTATAGAAAACATGGCTCTGGGAAGACTTCTTTGAAGACTGTTCATCTTCTGGTGCTAGATGTAACTAGCTTAATGTTCCATCTAACTGCTTAATGACTTTTGGTATAGGTACTAGAGTAGGATAGCATGTGGCAACTAGGGTGTACAGTCACTGATGGTGTATTACTGTAAATTCCTGTGTGCTATTCAGGTGCTTCTTACAAAAATGCTACCTATTTCCCTAGAGGTGTACTTTAGGCAGGTGAAGGTAGAACCTACAGGGCCAGAAATACTCAAGATTGTGTTTATTTACATAAAATCTGCATAATTTGCAAATTTTAAATTGTGATGTACAATGGCAAAAATGTAAGTGGCATCAGAAGTTTAATATGTTTTTCACCACCACCAAATGTCAGTTTGTGAAGCTAGGGATTAAAAATGATGTTTGTATTTCTGGTTTGTAGTAGCTTTAATCAGTGCTGATTTCTCAGAGAGTGAATGCAGCGACATGCTGCTTAATTGGAGAAGGATGTTATGTTCTAGACTAATCATGGTAACATGATTTATACTTCTCTACTTTCACAGAGAAATTCTTATGAAGAATTAAGCATCTCCAGCAGGTTGTTAAGCCTGCAGAGCTTAGGATATTCCTTACCCCTCAGTATTAATCCAATTAGTCCATCCATAGCCTAGATAGAGAAATGGATAGCTGGATCCTGTGTGCTCTGCTGCTGCTGTCCTGTAGGGTGCAGTTCAGCAGCTTCATTTGTAGACACAGCAGGTATGTACAAAAGCATCTCCAATACTTGTTTCCTCTGTTCCATGGTTTTCCTAATTATTACCTTACAGACTAGAATTCAAGGCAAAAGTTATTCCCAGACAGTCTATAACCTTGTAATTTGATTGCATCTGGTGAGTAAAACAAATCACACATGGAGGGAAGGGATAAGTGCTGTGGGAACCAGCGTCTGAGTCAGCTCTGAGCCGTTTCCCGTGTCCAGAAATAATACAGCTCACCAACTTGTCCAGTTCTATATTAAAGTGTTAAGTCATGGTAATGCATGCCTTAATAATATACACAGTGCCAGACATTGCCTGTGGAATACCAAGAGCATGAAAGAGGAAGAAGAAAGTAGGGCTAAATGGCATAGTTGGAGCCCGGGGGTGAACTGTTTCACTTTGAGGCTGCTACCTTCAAGCCCACGGAGAACTGTCTGACTAATGAAGGAGAGTTCAGCCCACCACAATTACAAAGTGATGATAATTTTGTATTAACTACCTTTCAGAATGTTGCAGCCTTTTGGATGAAGCTTTTTTCTTACATTTTAACAAATTTAGTACAAGTGGTGGTAACATTAAGGGATTTGAAAACATTTCACTACAAAATGAAACAAAAGATGCAGGGAGGAGATACTGTATTACAATAAACAATAAGAAACAAACAAAACTTTTTTACATGGCAAAACCCAAATAGTTTGATCTCAAGAAACTTGATGTTAATTTTCAGTCCTTTCTCATAAAGGATGATGAAATTCTAGTAGAAATAAAGTAAAGGGATACAGTGTAATTTAAAAGTGAGTAATATAAAGCATTTCCTGTAGCTGTGATTCTCTTGTTATTGCTCTACAGAATACTCTCAGAAGAAAGCTAGCAAGAGAGACAGAAGAGAAAATAAGTGGTCTTATAGGTTATTATTATATTATTTTTCTTTTACTATGTTGTCATAATTTTAAAATATTTATTAGCTGTTTTTAGAAAATCTGATATTTTTCTTTTAGCAAAATTAAACATTTTGCAGAATGAATGATGGCTTGATAATCTGTGGCTCTTTTTGCTAAACTGAAAGTTTTCTGAAGTTTCAAACCCACAGTTTAGCTACTTTTTTGTACTCAATAAATCTTCAAGGATGGTTCTATCACAGATCAATTATTTCTCTATGGTCATGTTTAGCCAGCTATTCTTGCCAGAAAGAGCATCTTGGCTAAACAGCTGCATAAACATTTGGGATTCTATTGTTATCAAAGGAATTGCCCAAGTGTGCAAGTTTCTAAAACATACCCTTATGCTTGGATTGATAGCCTGGGAAGAGAATGTTGAATACTATACAATACACAGTCTTAATCAGCTGTCATGGCATGTCAGCCACTTACTTGTTTACCAAAGCAGCATCAAAATGATGAGTGGGTAACTGTAGTCACAAACAGTAGAGCATCAGGAAAGTACTGGTTTTAAACTGAGCTGTAAGCTAGAGAGGTCTTTCAAGCTGGGGAGTGTTCCCTGGATATTTGTTAGAGAAAATACATAGTATTGGGGTAAATATAATCTCAAAAATAATTTCTTCTGCAGTTCCTTCCTGTGGTTTACATTTCCAATTCTGCCTTTAAAGTGAAGCAAATCCCTTCTTCCCCTTTGCCTTGTAATTTAGTTTGAAAATATTTTCTCCTTTTGAAATATGAATAAGTTTATGCTGTTCAGATTCCTTGAATCAATAAATGCTGCTGCTTAATCATCTCCTCTTCAGAGAGGCTGGGCATGGCCTTGCCATTTTACTGCCATCTTACCAATCCTGGCCCTGTCTGGCAATCGATCGAGCACGTTCGTGGGTCCATGAACTCTGCTTGTGTTTGGTACTCAGTGGAGA
Source organism: Galbula dea (assembly GCA_013399015.1). Classification (NCBI taxonomy): domain Eukaryota; kingdom Metazoa; phylum Chordata; class Aves; order Piciformes; family Galbulidae; genus Galbula; species Galbula dea. The sequence continues at coordinate 844,506 of VWZX01009879.1, read as the reverse complement.
AGACTAATCTAAAATGGCAGATCTGAGGGTGAGGGTTACTGTTGAATAAGGGAAAGCATTCAGTTAACCAGCAAAGTTTCTGAACAGAGCTGAAAAGCATTCCCGAAGAAACCCAGGAGTACATAAAGCTCACCTGAAATGTAGCTCAACAAAGTTGAAAGGCACATTAATGACCTAGTTTCCAATGAAGACAGGCCATGTACACCTGAAATTAGACAGTGTCTTATCTGGCTGTATTTCAGGTTGTGGCAGATGGTGACAGGACTTTGAAGCTTTCTGGATGTGACTTGGGCAATTCTGGCTAAAAAACAAAACCTTAACAAAAAAAAAAAAAAAAATGACAGCTTCTCTCATTAGGGGAAAGTTTTCATAAGCATTCCAACTTCATCCTATCTCTGTGAGTCAAAACTGAATCTAGTCCTGTCCCTCCATCCTGTGTCATTTGAAGACATCCCTACTAGACTTAGAACTCTGTGTTTTGAATCACTTTCCAGTTTTGAGTGAATCTAAATTCACAGCTACTGTGGCTTCGCTTCATAAAAATTCACCTTTGAAAACCTTGAGATGTGACTAAGCTCTGAAGCTTGTGCTGTTTGGCCTTTTTGTGGCTCTAGGTGTGAGAATGATATGAGGTCAATGAGCACAATTGTTTTGTCTCTAACAGTTATAACTCACATTCAGTTGGTTTGCTACTGGAAGTTTCTTTCTGCAGGTGTCTTGTCTTTTGGATTGTCTGTATTACATACCAACATAATTCTAAACTAACTTTCTCATTGAAGTTATTCTTGGTCTTCTTTGCTATCTTCTTAGAGTGAAAGCTTTGCAGCAGAGTTAAAATGCTGTTTATGGCAGTGGGCTACAGAAATCCATACCCTTTCTAAAATAAGCTACGACGAGAGCCATTTGCTTTGCATTTTCTCCTTAAACACTGATGCTCCTGATAGGTCAGTGATGCTCAAAGCTGCACGATTCTTTCTCATAAAATAAACACTTAGTCATGACAGAACTGTCATTTCAGAAGGTTGGGTGTCTTCTCATATGTGTGTTTCCTTGCTATAGGTGCAGATTTTCACTTTTCTCACCAGGAGATAGATCATTTTTCGATGTAGAATTGCATATAGTAAAAACTTGTTTTAAAGATGGCATGTGAGTAAAAACATACTCAAGAAGAGAAAAAGTGTGGGAAGGATGCTAATGAGAGGTCCTATCATAATGTCCTCTCCAGTGTAGCAGTTCATCTTTTATGCATTCATCACCCTTGGCACTTGATTAGATCAAGTTTTCATTGGAAATACATGAAGTGAATTCCTACTCACTGCCTTTTTTTATTGACCTTATCATGGATGGGCTTAAAAGGAAAGTGTTTGCAAGTTGTTCTGAAGGTGGTGGACTTCAGAGCTCTTCAGACTAGTCAAACTATAGTAAGTCAAATGGCCAGTCATCTGTTTTAGGAACAATATTACTCTGTATGCTTTTGTTCCTCTTCCTACAGATGAGCACTTGGTAAATGAAAAGCATCTTCAGTCATTGTGTCAGTCTTATAAAGACCTCACAAATTGCAGAATGAAATGGAGTAGTTGAGCTGGAATAATGTAGGAACTTAATAGGTGGAGCAATTGAATGAGTTTGGGCAGTTGGTTTTCCTGGGTGATACTCTGGCTCCTTGAACAAAGGGATCAGCTGTATGGCAAGGTTGCTGTGGCTTCTGTAATGTGAGATCCTGCTGGGGATGTACATCTGTCATAGTTTTAAAATAACACTGCTGATCATGCTCTAAGTCTGCAGCATATTCTGTGTGTGCCACAGCTCATAAAACTGACAGCATCATCAAGGATGGAAATGACATTTAATTCAAACTCTTGGACATTGCCAATTTCTGAAACTTTTGTGTTAAAAAACTCTTCTGCTTAGCTGTGAGGCTGAACAAAATTAGCAAGATGGCACGAATCACAGTGTACATATTGCCATAATTCTTGGATGATTTCCAGTAGGAAATCTAGAAGTAAAAACTTGGAATACCTTTCAAAGTGTATGCATGTGCATCTTTCCAAATCTAGGCCACCTAGTATTCAGTAAGTGACATTGATTATTTTCTTGTAAGGAAATTCTAGTGACCCTTCAAAAGACTTTCCAAGCCCAGATTGCTTTTTCTGAAGCCCAGACTTGGAAGATATATCTTAAGAGTGAGTGTGTGTGTGTGTGTGTGTGTATCTATATCTATCAGTAAAAAACCAAATGTGTCCAATATGGGCTTCTAGGTCAGTAAAATAACTGAGCTAATAAGAGGGTACACTGTTGTACCATGCAGTTTGACAGCTTTAACTAACTGGCACATTCTGGCTTCCTCTGTGCAGGACATGGAGTGTACACATGTAAACTGGGATGTCATGACTGTTAGGGAATTATTTATAAATTATATCCATGCCACTTCCATGTTGCTCATGAACAGTAGTTTTCAATCTTATGATGTTTTATGATCTTTTGGAAGATACCTGCAAAAAGAAATCTTTTCAGTTTTGCTAATAAGGCTCCTTTGGTGTTCTTTCTAATGTTACTGTTTTTTATAGTTAAAGAATCTAGAGCTATAACTGGTCTATAATCATCCTTATTACTTATGATTAACATGAGATCAGTGACTAATACAATATCAAAAAATCCTGACTAATTTTCATAACTTAAAAATCACAGCTAGAATTTTATGCTATAGCAAAGATAAATCTTGGAATTGGAAAGCTTTCTGGAAGGAATTATGTAAATTAAGTGAAATCTTCAAAGTAAGATTGATTTTTTCACTTTTTTTTGTCTGATTGGTACTCTCAGAGAGAAACATGAGATCTTATTTCTGAGCAATAGCTTTTTATTTACATCCACTCAACTCATTAGCACAGTGAAAACTTACACTAGAGCTGATGAAATCATTGCTGCAAGCTGAGTGTTTAGACACATTGTACTAGTTAAATGTACAGAATTCACCTACTGGGATCCCTTGTGCCCATAATATGTCATTTATTCCCAATTGGGAACTTTCTCTTGAACAAACAAATGGAAATCCCTCAAGGACCAGTTCTTCAAGGTGTGGAGTTCATTGAGCTGGTGATCATCTCTTGCTTCAACTGAAGTGATCTCTGAGAAGTTCACATGTCTGTTCAGACTGATGTGCTGGAGCCTCTATGCCCACAATAATCATTGAGGCATTTTGGTATTTTTCCTTTTTTGTTCTTCTCCTCACCACTATTTTGTTTTTCAAATATGTTTGCATTACATGAGATCATTTTTCTGTCATGCAGAGTTGGTTTCTTTTTATACATTGACACAATTAATAATGGTGAGCAAGCTCTAATGGGCTTTTGGAGTCTGTTAAAAACATACCTGTTTCTCAAAGGTAGGTCCACCAGTGTGGAAGCTGGAAGAGGGCTATTCTCCTGAAGCTTTCTGCCCTGAGTAGCTTACTATAAGCCACAAGCATGTTACAAACTGTAGCAGTCTGCTCTAGCTCCTAACTGCTAGGCTAGCTTAGGGTAATCAGGTAATCATCTTTCACAGGCTTTTGTTGCTGAAAATTTTTAAGTGATATCAAAGAATTTGCCATATTTAACACAGATGAAGGTCTAGCCACACTGAGGGGTCAAAAAGAGGAAAAAAAACAAACCAGGTATCCATTATCCCTTGCAAAGCAAGCAGGACTTGGCATGTACTGCTCTCTGTATGGAATCCTGCTAGCAGTTTTCTTAGCCTTTTCTTCTTGAGTCACTCTTATTTTTGTTAGTATAACTTAGTTTCTTTTAAATTATAACAGTAACAGTTTGGGATGAAACAGTGATAGATATCATTCTACATATTTATTCTCTGGGTTGCTGGAAGATGAAATATAAGATACCATTTTGCAATTATGCTGCTGTCAAGTTTAGGTTTTATATGGTGAGAAGCAATACAATATTTCAGCAAGAAAGTATGTACTAGTGGTAAGTGGGTGGATGGGATAATTCTGATGAAATGAAATCCCTATAAAAGTCTGTGTAAAACTAATTCATTCTCTTGAATAGCTGCTGCAGTGTACCAATGAATTTAGGTAGCAGCCTTGAGGTTTCAAGAGGAAATGAAAGGAAGTTTGGTTTTTGCCCAGAACAATTCCAGAGTAATGTTAATCACTGTCCTGATAAAGCAGCTAAGCAAACTGTAAGCTTTGGGTGCAGTTTTGATACAGTGGTGTCAGCAGACTCTGTGGCTTCCAGCAGGGCCTCGTTCAAGATGTCAGATGTGGGTGCTTGTTGAAATAGTATGTGAAGGACAATGTTTGCCTGCTTCTCTTGCCATTTGTTGCAGGTATCTGGCACCCAACTCTTTGTTTTACAGCAGAGTTGAACTGCTGTTATTTTGCTGAGGATATGACTTTTCACAGCTAAAGGATAAATTCTGCATCCTACTTTTACATAAAAAGGCAATTAAAGGAGGAACTTAGTGAGTGTGGAAAGGAAGATTTTTCCAGTCAGCAAAATGATTGCAAATAAATGGATTACTTACAAACAGAATAGCTACTCATGGAGTAAGATACTTGAGCATGATATATATCATGTTACTGTGCCAGACTCTGATCCTTTGCTTTGAGAATGAAATGGAAATGTCTCATTCTCAGTCTCAAGGCTGAGTACAAATCCTTGTGAGCCTGCCCCTGTTAAGTTGTGTCCTGTTACTTTCCCCAAGCATACAGAACTTTGAGTGAGGCCAAATGCACAAATCGCTTCCCCTAACCTCCTATTTCTGTGCTATCGCTATGTGTGGAGATAACCACCATGAACACTCACTAATGCAAGTCTTTTTCAGTCTTCCTTTAAATTTCTCTCTCTTACAGTGTCATATAAAATTTATTGACAAAAGATGAAGTGTGCAGTACTTGCATGCTGGTTAACTATCATAGGAATAGTTAATTGTAAATATTCCCTTATATGCCAAATGACTCACTATGCATGCTCCATTGGAGAGAGAATGTGAATTGTTTTACCAAATGCTAGATGGTTACTTAGGATATATCTTTCATTTGATGGTTTGTTATAAAGTGTCAGGAAATCAATTTGTATCAGGGAAGTATTTACAAACATTCATTTTGCAACAATTCTTATGGAAGGTTTCCAAGTGATTATTAGATGTTTACAGACAAAAACATTTTTCTTCCCTGATGAAGACACATAGCCAAGACAAGTGTGAACTGTTCAAATTAAGACATACCAAGAAATATACTACTGATAATATTAATGAAGGAAATTGCATGAAAAAAAGTCTCATACTGTTTTCAGGTCCTTTTGGCCAGTCAGGAGGGAAAAGGGCTTCTTCAGTTGCTCAATGGAGATTATTCTACTGCTAGGTGGCTCCCTCCTGATCTTCTGCCTTTTTGTTTTTTCCTCCTTAGGGTTTTGTACCTTTCCTTGTTAGTGTTTCTCTATTAAATCTTACAGCTGCTAACTATGCCCACATGAGCAGTGAGAAAAGTAAGTCCCAAAACTGTGTGGGACTGTGGGGAAAGAGGAAAACATGCTTTCCAAATCTTTTTCAGCCTACCAACCCCAGTGATTAAGTAGCACAGCTTCTCTAGGAGAGAATTTCAACAACAGATAGAAAGATGTGCCAGCCCCTCTAGAGTATTGATATATCTATGTGGGAATATGAGATAGTTTCCCTTGGAAAGGATGGAGGAATAGGAGGATAAATGGACCCTTCTGTAAATTATACTCCTGTCTCATCTTTTCATTGAAGTTGCAATAAAATGTGGTGTGTGATGTATAGTTAAATGACAATGGGTTTGCCTTTGGTTGCATTATCAGTCCAGGATGAAACCCAACTCTACAGGTAGCCAGGTGATCTGTGACAGAGCTTGGAGCGGCTTCGGCAGGATCCCTTGCACTCAGCAGTTTGCTGAATGTAATTCTTGCTTCTGGTGTTGGTTTGCATTTGGGATTACTTCTGCTCATGATATGGTATTGCCTCTGTTATCAGTCCTCAGCAGACTTTTTGAAAATAATTTTTAGTTTTAGTTGTAGGCAACTTGGTTAACACCATTTGTTTAGGGTTTTTCTTCAGCCCTTAGTGGTATCCAATTAGTAGCAGAAGGCATTTAACTTCTGTCAGTTAACTAGGGCTTTAGTGACTTACCATCAAAATTTTAACAGAATCTCTATTTGAAACTACTGCCAAGTTTCCCAGTTTTAATGAAAATATTAGGAAAAGGTGGGATAACAGAAACTTTCCTGCCTACACGAGTATATCCAGCTGCTGTTTCATCCTGGTGCCTTGAACTTTGTGTGTTATTACAATGGCTTTCACTACTTTGATTTATATGCAACTTTAGAACATAACTTTGTGTGTGAATCTAGGTTTTAGTTCTGTGGTTTGTTTTAGATGTATTTTATCAGCAATTGAAAGCTGTGATGGTGCACCGAGGAGAATGGCAGCATGAAAGAATCAACTTGCAGAGATTCCAACGTTTCATTTCTTTGAACTATCAGTTGGCTGCAGGATATATAGCAATTTTGCTTTGAAACATGGGATTTCAGTCTATAATCTAATTATTGCTGATTTAGAAAGTAATTTAAACTAATTTGAAAATAGTATTAATGATTTCTCAGATAAATCAGCTGAATAACAGGGAAAATGGATGCCATTTTTCATCATTATATGGTTGCTTTAGTTGTATTTGGTTTCTTGATTTTATTCATTTGTTATGCTTTATGCTTTTCAAATTGCACTAGTAAAACATATGAACAAAACCCCCTAAATAGCACTTAAATAATAGTTTCCTTAAACAAAAATGCATAAGGTAGATACAAACTCAGTTCTTAGTAAATAGAATTGTGTAATTGTTTCTAATGAATCATAGAATTGTTTCTTGTTCATTTGCTTGGCACCTTAAAGGACCCAAGTTCTAAGTTTTGTATTTATTTCCAAATTGCCATGGTTAGGTAGTGTTCAGAAAATTAGCATAATCTGTATCCACAAATTATGCAATATATAAACACCAAATATACAACATACACAATGTATATATATAGTGTGTATATATATATATACAATAATGTGATACTCACAGAGGAATAACAGATAATGTTGGTAAACAAAGGAGTACCAATTCAACAAGTGTTCATTTTTTGCACATGTACTAGCATTTTAAAATTGTATTTACAGTAGTATTTTCCTCCCTAAGAAATTGGTGTGGTCAGAATGAAAGAAAATTATTCAGAAGATTCAAAGATTCAGCAGTCCAAGTAACAGTAACATCTTTAATTTCTCATGAACCTGTATTTTGACAGGAAAAATAAACAGCATTATAGCAGCCCTGTCCTTATAGCTGTAGTTCCAATTGTGAATCCAGAAATGCAGTCCTTCAGCTTCTTTCATACTGAGCACTGTCTATGCATAACAAAACATTACAGTTAAATACGCAACCCTCTCCTCCCCCCACAGTCATTAATATTGCTATTTGCCCTTAAATAAAGAAAATAATTAAAAGAAAACCAAACAAACAAACTAGTAAACAGCAACAGCAGGTCCTTATAGGGTTATTTCTTTTATATCTCTTTCTATGACTGACCTTCAGCAGTGATTACATCTTGGAAATTAAGTCTACTCCTTACGTAGACTACAGTGTCAGAAAATTTGTCAGTCTGATTTTACTGTAGCAGAGGTAATTAAAACACTAGATATAAATGCCAGATTAAAACTGGTGGTTTGCTGTAGGCTGAGGTTATCTGTGCAGTTTTATTCCTCTGGCTGTGTGTCACTTGAAAGGCTGAATGTGGGAGTTGTGAACAGTTTTGCTACTGCTTAATGTTACCCTTGCCTTGTTGCTAACAGAGTTGATCAGGGTCCCTCCCTTTGCTGCCTCCCATCCCCACTTCCCTGAACAGCAGCAGATTCCTTCCCTTCAGTTACACTATGGCCTTTTCCAGGGCAGGGGGGAGCCTGAGCTCATCAGTGAAGAAAGAACAAAGAAACATCAGGAATTTCCCAAGCAGTGTTTCAGCTGAAGAGTGTATTATGGGGAACCGAATTCACATATGGCCAAATAATGCCTGGGTTAGGCTTTCTGAAAGCAGATGGACCACACTGCTCTTGTTTAGTTGCACTTGGGTAGCACAGTGAGCCAGAAAAGAGCTTGGTGTGGTCTGTGCTTCTTTTATCCCTCTCCATTTGCTTCTTCCTCACAAGACAGTATAACTGGTACAGTAAAACAGAAGGATACGGTCAGGGGATGAGGTTTAAGTGGAGATCTTTATTTATTGATATGTATATTTTAATATAGATGCACACCATCTATCCTACTTTGGAATTTTAAGATGAATTTGAAGTGGTTCTTGTGTTGATTTAACCAAGAGTTTTTCCAGTGCTTGCAAAAGTGTTAAACATCTAGCTCCGTGCGTTCATAACCTACTGTAACTTGTAAGGTTGAGATACTCAATAAACAAAAACCCAAGTGCACTCTGGTGACAGAGGTGATTCTGCAATAGACCAATAATGAAGAGTAATCTCACCTGAAGAGACCAGTCTTTCTTGACTGCAGTTACAGCTGGAAAGTAATCAGGTGTCAGAGTGAGGACTGTAGAAATGCTCAATTTCAGAGATCTCAGATGCGAGTTGGAGGGGGATTCAATTCTTCAGCACGTCCATTAAGTTTTTTAGCTGTTCATCTTTGTTATATATCTGTATGTTCACCTTCATTTTAATACCATTCTCATTCCTTTTTTCTCTTGTCTTTCTTCTCCCTTCCCCCCATCATTGTCATGTGTTGACTCAATTCCAGTCTATCTAATCGTTACCACCGTGTGAAGGCAGTTCCCCACACCACCAGGTACAGTGCCACATGTCTCTGGGAACATGGATGTGTGCTTTCAAACTTTTTCAGTGTTGTGCATGGTCATAGCAAATTTCTTTGACATTAACCTCTTTTCTTCCTCTCTTCCTTTCCCATTGGTGATGAACTTAACATTTTGGCAGGAAAGTGCTTTTTAAAACTACTTTCCTTTTTGTGGAATTTAACCTACTGCTCTGGAGCAAAGAGGAACTGCCTTTCTTATGGACTAGAAAGCAGTGCTATGCAGGTTTTTGGTTGTCCATAGGTCATGACCTGGATGCTGTGATCTTTTTAGTGGATTGACATCTGCTATGAAGTTTCATTTATGAGAAATCTCTGAGCTGCAGTTTTCAGTTTGTTGCAGTTGTGATTGTGAACCGTTTATATTAAATGCTTGATACTCAGCTGCACTTTTCACCTCTAGAATGGTAAACCCTGATGAATAAATGAGTGCTTTTGTCATTCCTTAGTGTTCTAGTTCTGTGTGTTTGAATTGTTATTCATCAGTGTTTGTGGCTTTCAGAAACATGTTATGTGCAGATTGCTATATGGCTAGCTGGTGGGGGGTTTTGGGTCTTTTTTTGGGGGGTTGGGTTTGTGGGTTTTTGGGTCTTTTTGAGAAAGCAGCAATACCCTGAAGATGTTTATTTACATGCAAATTTTTATAACTTTCTGATGATGTTTCTGAACACCACTGGCTTGTAGCATGATTACTTTTGCACTTTGACAGTAGAAAATTTCATTAAAGAGCTGTTGCAAGTAGACTTGTTAGTGATAGTGGAAAAACATCTTACAACCTGTTTTTCAGGAATAAAAATAATGTAATTAATGAATGTGAGTTTATGAGTTTAGGCATATTTACTTTGCATAGACATGTTAAACATGAATGATGTGTTTCTAAGCATTCTTCTTACAAGAAATATGAAAGAAGAAGAGTTCTTTCTAAGTGTAAGTTACCAAATCCAGAGCTGGTGAAAATGAACATAACCCAATTGCTTCTGATGTGACATATCTCATACACTATTTCAAATGCCAATCCTTTCTATTTAGCATTTGTTTTGGAACAACTTGCAGTCCTCATGTCTGCAGTGTAGTCCTTAAGCTACAGTGTACCTAGAAATATAACTTTTTCTGAATGAGAAACTTGAAAATTAAAGCACTATCATTTCTGAGCACTTTAGTCATCACTTGGCTTTTCCATTCTTATCTCCAGTGTCTCTGCAACAACTTTAATAGCATAATAATTTTCCCACATAAACATAATTTTTGCTAGGGTAGTAGGAGCTATTTTGTCTATTCCCCTCAACTTCAGACTGAAAAATGGTAATAAATATTAGGAAGCCAAAAGAGGAAAGTGGCAAGTACTGTTTTTTAATGTAATACTCTGAAATAGCTGGATTAATGTGTACACCTCTTTCTTGTGTTGAGTGATAACATGTAGAGCTGCTAAGGTTCATCTCAGTACCTCATGAATGAGCTTACATAAAGGTGCTCAGGATGTATATTGCCATAAAAAACACATGGTCCTAAGTAGCTGCAAGCTACAGCTTTGTAGCTTGCAAACTGCATTATTGCAAGGTCAAACCTAAATGAACTATCACTGCTTCCTTTTTATGTTCCAACCTGTATAATTACATTACCCTAATGAATTTTCCCTACTTATTAGTAAGGCAAAAGATGTGGGATATAAAATTAGTTATTAATTGCCTCAATTAAGCCAATGGATAAGGATTGTGGTTCAGTTATGGTAATCACATGGGATAATAGCTTTGTTATAGTATCTGCTGTAGAATCACTTTCTGTAAGAGCACAAATGTAATTTGATTTAAAATAATTTAAAACTGGTTTATTTTGAACAGTGAGCTTCCTAGAGAAGGAAGACCTGGAAACATCAAGATAACTAGAGATACACATGTAATGGGTGGACAAACAGTTGTACAACTGTGTCTACTCCCACTGATAGGCTTGGTGATTTTGAAGCATTCTTGGATTCAGATTAGAAGAGACAATTCCACATTATTAACAGCATTGGAATCTCAAAAGCACACAGTATCCTTGTCCTATACTTAAATGATGATTTAAATCCTGTTGCAAATGTATACATTCCACTTTTACTAGGGTTTTGCAATTTCAAGATGGCTCCTGAAGTTCAAGCACCTATTTGATTTTTTCTTTTTTTTTCTTTTTTTTTTTTTTAGCATAGCCTTTAGTCTGTTGGTCAAAGTTCTATAAATTGTAGGCATTGAAAATCATTTGGAAAGTGAAGCTATGCAATAATGAGGAGAACAGGACCTGAACAAGATATGCAGGTCTCTGTTTTGCTTCTGGGAACAGTTTGTGAACGAGCAGCAAAGCCTCATTTGTGGCATTGCTTACTGCAGTGCTAATAAAATCTACAGAATAATTCTGCCTATTTTCTTCATTCTGTGTTGCTAGTAAGAGGTTAGGGCAATTCACACAAGTGTTGTTGTACTGGATTGATCACGAATCTGTAGTGAGTTGAGAAAATGAAAAGTTGTGTTTAACTACTCGTTTTAATTCCAGTCTTAGTCATCTAAGACTTCTCTGATTGTTTTAGTTAACATTTTGTTACTTATCACAAATATCTGTTAAATGATTGGATAGCATAGGCTGGCACTTTTTAGGTGTTACCAATACTAAATGAGGCTGTGCAAGGGGTACTATTTGTATCTGGCCTATGCTACTGAGCTTTTTTTTCCTGTATGTTTTTACTTGTAAAGCCTTCTTCTTTGATCACATCTTTGGCAATTTGAACTGCCTCACTGAGATTGCATGGATATGGCTATAGGCATCTAAATATTTTTATCAGTGTTGCTTTTATTTAGTTTCTAAGATATATAATAATTTTTTTTATGAGGATGGAATGCTATATAATTAATACTGTATCTTTCATTTTAAAAGTATGTTGTTGCTATTTTAGGTTATATACAGATCTTATTCAGTGATGAAATGGTGAGATTTAAAAGTATTTTTTCATCCAGATCATTAAAATTCTGCTGGAGGATTTTACTATGAGGCTGGTTTGGATTTATGCAGAATATATTAAATTCTAAAAAAAACCCCCAAACCCCCAAAGACTTAAGGTAAAGGAAATCTCTGCAGTTTAGCTTATGAAACAACTAAAATTCCTACACAGTTAACAGTTTTGTGGAAAACCAAGAAATCAAATCTATCTGTAATTTTATTTTATAAAGAAAACACTACTTGAGTTTCTCTGAAAATGTGCTTGTGGCTGAAACTGAAATGCACTGGGAGTATGAATGCTTAATGGAATTAAGTGCAGACACTGAATCATCGGGATCAGATGTTCTCTATTAAACAAGTAGTATCTTTTAAAAAGACTAATTTTGTAACTTAGTCAGTCCCTTTTGTTTCAGATTTTAATGAAACAATTCACTTTTGGCATACCACTGTCATGGACAAATGCCAAAGGGAGAAGCAAAGGGCAATGTGTTTCAGTAAATCTAAGCAATAGATAAATAATATTCATAATCAATTTAAATGTCATTCCTGTTGTTTTCAAGTCTAGTCAGAGTCCCTTAGAGATCTTAATTGGTGTTTGTCAGCACAGACTGGGAAGAGGAATGTGCCCCCATTTGCTGGGTACATGCTGCTGCAGTTAGGTCAGCTGAACTTCATACAGCTTTTGCCTCTCTTGCTGGTTGTTATGATAACACTGGTTTTTACCTTTCTAATCTCAACCAGTTTACTAAATGAGGGTAAGTTTCTTATGGCTCAGTGTGTTCCTGTGAGTCTTTAATAATTGGAATAATCACTTTACTACCATTTCCACTCGTCTGAGCTATTTAAGGCAATACTACAGTAGGCTGAGGCAGTGAATGTTTTCTTCTTTCCAGCCATATGTCTGTCATGGAATATAACTGCAAATCAAAGCTAGACAGTGTGCCAGTTACCACTTCCAAAATGTGTCTTTTCCACAGAAGTTATTTATGCATACTGCTAATTAGCCATTGAGGTTTTCTTTTCACAGTAGGAGAACAGATCCGATGTTCACCATGACACCACAGGAGATCTTAAAGTATGGGCAAGGATATCTGTGTCCAAGGCCCTAGGTCTCTTGCTTCTCAGTGGGATATTCTGGCTTTTGGTAATAATTTACATGTTAAGATGAGAATAGTGACATGGATATTCATGGCTTGTAATTCCAGGTCATTTCCTGAAGGAGAAGGTGAGTGGGCTCAGGCAGGATCAATATGAATGTAACTTCCAGGAACGTGTACTGCCTTCTCCCATGCTCCCCACTCACAATATTCACAGAGTCCTGATGGGCCTTTGAAATTGTGTTTGTTTAGGGCTTTCCAAAGTAATGATTCTGTCTTATTTTGGTTATTTTGTTTTGGTTTTAAACAGAATTTATAGTTTGTTTCAGATATTTCATCTAGGAAAACATATGCTTCTACTAGCTTCTCTAACCAAGCCTTTTTGTTTTCCCCAAGTATTTCCTCTAAGTATTTTAATGTATATTTATTATAGAATCATTTAGGTTGGGGAAAAAACCCTTAGGATCACTGAATCCAACCATAAAGCACAGAACTCCCCACATATAGAAATAATATAAGGGAGATATATGTCTGCTCAGAGCTATAGCACTTGTTTCAAATAAATAACTTGGTGAGAAATCAAGGAGAGATGTAACAGTTAAATGTAGTCAAATGTGTTTGTCAGTAATTGGGGGGAAACTACAGAAATGAATTGAGGAATACAACAGAGAGCAACCATGATGGAGAAAAAGTTGTTACTGCTAATCCAGCTGACCTTTTAGGCAGAATCAGGATGTCAACACCCATACTGTTATTCTAACTTTTAGTCTCTTCCCCTTTCCAGCTTTTCTACTTCACCTCTTCTCTCCTTGATTGCATGTAACTCTAGTGGCCAACCTCACTTTAAATGTGGTTTCGTGTTTAGTCAGGTGCTGGTCTTTGTAATGCCAGTTTAAGCATCTACTGAAGTGCTCACATCTCAAAGGTCCTAAATTGTGCTCTATATCACTTGTATTCTTTCTGAGCCCATAAATGTCCCCTTTTGCAGTGCCACAGCATCATAGGGTTGTGCACCAAGTGCTCTGCCCTCCCTGTCCTCTACCACTACCAGGGCCTCTTATCTGGAGCTTGGAGATGAGTGACTTTGGTTGTGCAGCTGAGGAGGGCATAAGAACAAAAAATGACCCTCTTGGTATCTGCTTTCCTGCTCCCCTCTTGTTTTGCACTAAGAGTGAGAGGCTCCTGCCTTTCTTTCCAAGAGCTGATAGAGGTTCCTCCCTTTCCAGGGAGGATGCCATGCCCTGGGGTACCCCATGGGTGCAAATGCTGCAATCCTGAGTCAGCAGCTCTAGGATGGAAGGGGGTTACCTCCCCATTCAGCAGGCAGTTTATGAAGCACTCTGAAGAGCTAAATGAAGAATCTAGCAAATCAGTGCTGGGGAGCTAGAATGGCAAGATTTGGAAGAAGGAGTCATTGCAAAATCATCAGAGGATTTTACCACACTGTTTCTTTCCATTTCAAAAGTAGATATGCAGACCATAAAGATGATATGTGTGGTTTTGTACTAATTTAGGAAGCTCCAGCTTTATGGAAACTCAGCAGCATGTTTATGGAACAATGATTTATTAGCTACTGTCAAGGAAATCTCTGTAAGCAGGAAGGAAGAATTGCAGAAGTTGTGAAGATGAGGCATAGAGGACTGAAAGAAAGAGCTCGAGCTCACGAGTGCATATTTGATTCCAAAAGTTGGAGGCCCTGAAATGATAGGAAGGGTGAAATAAAATACTCAGGTAAGAGAATAAAACTCCATATCTAACCTGAACCTGTGAAAATAGTACTATCTGTGATAATGGTATGCTTTCAGGGTTTTGTTTAATATTCCCAGTGTAGGATGAACAGAACCAGTGGATTCCAGTTTTCTACTCATAGGAAAAGGAGAAGCATGACATTTAAATAATTCTATAAATTAGCTTAAAAAGCCCTTCAGTTGCATATTTTATTATTGGCAGTAATACTTCTCTTCATTCTCTGACCAATGGAAAAAGTTTTAAATATGGAGTGTTATCTATATGTAACCTTTCAAAAGAAGATGTAAGTAGAGGTGAATGATAGTTATGCATTTATCATTGGCCATAGTAGAAAATGAGTAATCAGGAGCTTATTCATTTTGATATAAAAAAGATGCTGTCACACTGTCAAACATGTCTATACAAAGTTTTATGGGATCATTTTTCATACATATTTTCTGTTTCACAGGAACAGCACAGATTGGATGGGGTCATTTTTAAATAGATTTCAAGTTTATTTTTAATCAATAGCAAATCAGAGATGTGATTTACAGAGAAGATGTGCCATAAATTAGAACAGCATAATACAGGTAGGGAAAGTTTTTGGCACTCCTGAAGACAAGAATGAGCAGTTAAGGGACAGACAGATGAAGGTGGTTAAATAAGTTTCCCATTGTCAGTCTCAAAACCAACACAATTTTACATCCTTGGGGGTGGGAGGGAAGTATTCCTTTAAAATGTATATATGAAGTTAGGCTAAGCTTGTGCAAAGAACCACAGTGGTACATGATTTAGGGCTAAATGAGAGTTCAGCCAAGCTACCAGGATTAAAAGAGTGGATAAGACCAAAATAGGATCTGTTGTGATGTACTGCAGACACCTGCACTACTACTCCATGCAAATCTTAGTGGGCTTACTAGTCAAGACTAGTTGTGTGTTTTTATCAGAGTTGTAATGCAGTCTTTTGGGAGGAGCAGAAAAGAGAGGCAAACATAACAGCATAATTTTAAAGATGTACTGAACTGTGCAAATCTCCAGTGAAAGCTGTATATGTACAGGACACTCAGCAGTAAGAATGTAATGGGAATGGCTAGTTGTTTCAAATATTCAGCATTTTTTTAAGCTGTTCAGTCAGCCAAGTTCTTAAGGAAATGTACTAAGCTTTTAAAGGGCACTGAAAATACTGTTATTTTTAGGTGAAGCAAAGTATGCTGAGATGCAAACAAAACTGTAATATGCAATAAATACAATAGGCTATTTATTAGAAATAAATATGAGAAAGAATCCCTTTCAGTATGAAGGAAATGCATTATGCACAGCAGTGGTATTGAAACCAGACACTTCTCAAATTAGGTTTACATTTTCAGATTAGAAAAATGAGTTGAAAGCATGTTAGGAAATGTGAAATTATTGGGGGGAGCTTAATGGCTTATTTTCATGAAACACAAAATAACAAACAAACCTGAGACTACCTTTGGAAGTATGGGCATAGGAAAACATATCCTTTACTCTTGTATTATTTTAATCAAGTTTTTAATCGACCTTGCCCTGTAGTGGTGTTGAAGTGCATGTGATATTGTTAGGTAATGGGCTGTTTCATAGGGCATTAAGAAATAAATAACAGAGGTGTTAATAAACAGTGAATTAGTCTGTACAGGTGTAAAACAGGTGAAGTGGTGTCCTTAAAGACTGATGCCAGCTTTCACTTAAAGGTACATTCCAATGTAAGAACAATGATAAGATACTGGTAAGAGTCAAATCAGTTGTTTTAATAACTTTTAAGTTTTATTAAAATATTGTAATAAGAGAATATTTTATTACTAAAATTTACTTTTTCATTTTATTGGGAGCAATTTAGCTCTTCAGAGCTTGATGACACAGTAATACTCTATTTAATCTGGTCCATGTGATCTTGTGTTTGTCTGTCTTACCATTCAGATGTGTCAGGAAGTCAAATACCCTAAAGCCCTAGGCAAAGATTTCATAAGGTAGTTCCAAAATCAAGCCATTAGAAACAAATATCTACCATTTTGCCTTTCCCCAGTGAAAGACAAGTTGCTCATGCCTTTCTCTCACTCTTGGCTCTTTCTGCTTACTTCTTTCCTATTTTACAGCACCTGGAGGGAAGAGTCATAGTTTTAGTGTGTTCAAACCTTGCCCTGCGCCCTTGCTGTGTTGTGAAAGAGATAGAGGTCATATATGATTTCAGAAGACCTCAGAAGAGTTTCACAGCCTGACAGGGGTAAATACATTTGTAAATAATTATACAGTAGATGTTATTTTTTTGAATGCTTTGAGTAAGTGAGCATACACACCAAACTTTCTACTCCTTCACAACTGAGTTGCAGTGAACTGATGATTTCTTTCTTGTCTTGAGCCAACACTTACGTGTTCACAAAACCACCATGTCTCTTGATGCAATTTTCAGCTTCCAACAGCAAGCAAGGATGAGAAATAAAAATAAATGGGTGATTTTTTAGAGGTGGGAGACAAAGCTTTTGTTTCAGATCACAGGGAAAGCTTCACCCAGATTTTAATCAGTGATAATACCAAACTGTCCAGCAAGAAAATTTTATGTCAAATACAGCAAACGAGTTAAGCACGCTCTCAAAATTAGTCTTGATGGCAACACTGTGAAGACCTAGGGGAGTAATTCTGTAGCCATATAAAGTTGTTTATGGGACTGTAATTAGACAGCAATCAGTCAGTGCTTGACATTTTAGCACTGCAATGCAGAAGTACCAACTTCAGCCACAAATCCCTCATTAAACTTAACAGTAAAACAGGATTACTGACTGCTATGACTGTCAACATGCATTGTATTTTAAATAGCAAATCAGAAAAGTGATTGTAGTTCATCCTATAAATACACATTTCTTCTATCCATTATTTTTATTTTTGAAGTTTTTTGCTGTGGTATTATACAAATTCAGTAGGATGAGTTCATGGAGCTTCCTTCTTAGAAATAGGACATAGTTCTGTGCCAGTTAAAATCTTTAGGTTCAATTATAAACAAATATTAAGATGTGCAATGGAGTGAAACTGCAATGGGGAAAGATTAATTAGCTAATATTTGTGGAGCTTCAAAGATAAATCAGGCTATGGGGGGGGTGTATGTTAAGTGCAACAGAGTTGCTAAATGCACAGTGAAGAGTTAGTTGGAAGGTTGAATTTTTTTGCCAATTCACTCACTTAATCTGAAATCTTCCATATTGTGAGGACTTTGCAGCTAGGCAAGTGAACTTGCATGTTAATCTCCCTAGTAGTAGTGGATCAATACTACTCAGTTTAGCCCACACTTCTTTCACAGTCTATTAATGCCTCTCCATGGCTCATCACACTAAATCCTTTGGGGGAAGCTGAGTGATGTATCATTTACAATACCTTGTCTCTGGAAGAAACCAAATTGAGTGTTTGGGGGCAGGAGCAACCTGTGGTGGACAATTCCTTGCATAAAGTGCTTGGAGTATGATTTAACAATAATAGTAATAATAATAACAGTCATAATTCAACAGAGGATCTGTCCTCCCAGATAGTAGTAGCCTGAACAACTAGGCAAAAAAGGCATAAAAGGACCATGCAGTTCTGAATATTAACCCAGTGATAGTTTCTTTCCTCAAACCCCAGAAACGTTGTATTTTCAGTATTTAATGTCATTTCTGTCATGTAATTTGTCATGTTGTTCACAACTTGTTAACAAGTCTACCACATACAACTGAAGAATATGTTCTCTGAATTTTTCACTTCATTATGTCTGAGTTGTAGCAATCTATTTTGACAGTGATAGCATCATTTTTCTCACTATTTTCACTATTGTATCTCGTGTCCATTTACTGCACCTTTTGCTGTTGTCCTTGTAGCCACATTTGTAGCCTTAATATAGGATTTCCCAAAAAGATGCTTTACTATTCTCTTTGAATATATTTACTGTATTTACTTTGTATTTCAGTGTTGGAGTCTGCCATTTAGCAGAACTCACTTTTTCTTCTCTCTCATGCAGTTGGGAAGGGCAGGGTTGTTAGTTTTCTGTTGAGTGAGAAACAAAGAAAACCAAAGAAACAATTGATAGTGCCTCCTGGTTTTGTTTGTGCCACCTTCTCAAAGATTCACTCAGTCAGAAAACCTGATTTTGAATAATGTCTTAACTTAGGGGAATATCTTCTTCAGGTATTGACCTGTACCTATTCCAGAATCTCCACTGGGCCTTCTATCCCATCATGCAGCCACAGTTTTAGACCCAAGTAAGGAATGTATTGTGACTAAGGTTTTAAGCAGCTCTTCCTTTCCTGTGTGCATATGTACATAGAGCTTAGCATACAACTGAAGATATGCTTGCATGTTTCTTGACGAGGCTAGACCTCTGCTTCCAAACATGTTACCATATACATTTTGATAAAAATGTAAATTATAATGGTAGTGAAACAGCTCTGTTTCATTTTAATGTCCAAAATACCAGGTGGTGGCTTTGCAGAAAGCTTAGCCCTGTGACAGTGTTCTACTGCCCAGTGAAAGTAGAGGAGCTGCAAAACAGGTGAGCAGTAGTGCCTTCATGGAGAATACCCTTCCTCTGATGGGTGCCTTGCTCCTTTCTGAGGGAACTATCAGGTTTCCTCAAGCCAAGGCTTGCACCTTCCATGCAAGATGAGCAGAGCTCAGTTGCAGCTGTAGTTATACACTGCAGTTGTAGTGAGCATTGTAAACTAGGACACTTGTGAATATTTCAGTTACTTTACAGTTGGTGTCAGGCAAGTTGCTGCATGATAAATAATGGAGACCTGTGATTTATTTACTATTTATACACTCTGTGTTTGCCAGAAGTAAGAGCACAAGTGCAAAGTCCTGTGTCATTATAAAATTTTCCTTACCTCATCACAGTTAAACCACAGCAGCAGCCTAGCTTTTTGCTTAAGTAGGGTTTTCAAAAGTTTAGTCACTAGCTCTCTTGCCCTCTGTAGAGGCTGTGCAGTCCTGCCACGCTCATAAATGATGGAGATATGTTATCAAGCTCCTTTTGTGAAACATATTGGAAAATTATGGTTTAATTCTACTGTTAGGCCTGGAAATGCCTTCAAATGCAATGTGACTTAGCATGCCTGATAAGAGTTACAGTCTTGGATTTTTACATTTTTTAAGAACTCTGGGTCTAATGTACAGTAAAAAAGGAACCATTTTTCCACTCTCTAATTATTAGTTAGACAGATGGTGTAATCTGATGTCTTGGGAGGATGTGTTCATCATCACTGCTGGTAAAAAGGCAAGGAGATAGATGAAGGATAAATGTGTGATCAGGGAAATGGTGGTTTCATCATTCCAGACAGGGAACAGACTTCTGCTGAAGAGAAACCCCTTGACTTCCTGGAGCTGTGTCATTTCATTTAAGCAATCCCCTGAAACTCCCAGTGTTTCATATATGCCCTATACCACAGATTTGGAACTGGTCAGACTAGGCAAACTTGGGTGTGATCACAGATTTTCTAATTTTAAAACACTATGTGTAAGACTTGCTATACATTTGACTCCTCTTGCTGGAATGCAGAAATACTAAGAAAAGTTTTTCTACCTAATTTTATTTTTAAATAAATGCAGTAAGTTAATTCCAAGTAAACATTTCTGTAGTTTCTGCTTGCCTGTTGGTAAAGATAGTATTTGTTGTTTCCCTCTGGAATTTAATCATTATTTTACTATACTCATTAGTAAGAATGTTTCTCTTCCCCTTCTTGATATTCCCATACTTTTACAACTACTTTGTGGTAATAATGTGTGGTGACCATGTAGACCAGCAGGTTCTCATATCTACTTATGTTGGTTTTGAGAGATGTAGTGTGGTAGGCATGTGGTTGGAGGGTGTTTTTTGCTCCCCAATTGTTTGTATTTTCCTCCTGAGGTATTTTGTAACAAAGAGTTTTCTTGTGAACATCTTTATTCATGACTGGGATCTTGGATTCTTTAAAAAAGGATAACTTGATATTTTTTGCCTAAGTTTGTATTTTGTCACCTAGTCTCAAGTTAGGGAATTTTCTGATGGTAGGTCACAGCCATCATGATCATAATGCTTCAGCTGAATATCATGGGACTAGATGTGAGCTCTTGAATGGTTTTGCTGATTTTTCCTTATTGAACTACTTGCTCAAGAAATATTTTGCTGGTTTTGGCTGGTCTGCAGTCTCCAATAGTACAGGCCACTTACAATTGCCTGGAAACAGTCACTTCTTTTCAGCACTTCTCCAGAACACATTTGTTATTTTGTCACAATTACTACATGCTGGTTTTTCTTCTGGAGTAAATAAAGTTGGATCTTATATTGATCTAAAGTTACAGTGCATGTACTGCCACTCTGCAAAGTGATGACTTTGTAAAGTGTTTTCTTTAATGCAGTTACTTTAAACTGCTTCTTTATTTCACAATAGATTTAAAAGCATGTTTAGATTTAACACATTGTCTGTTTGCATGCCTGGAGCCCAAGCTCCATCACACAGCCTTGACAGATGGCTGCAGTTGAAATGGGGCTACCTGAGAGATCATACCTGCCCCACTAGACGTCTGTGGCATGCAGGGAGGTGCTCTGATACACACTGCTGGCACCCACTGGGCAAAGAAGGTGGCAGATGAGAATGGCCACCAAAGTCTTACTTGCATATAAACTCTTTGGGGAAGCTGACTGGCCATGTCTCCATCCCTTATCATTAGCACAAGAGAAAGTAGTTTTCTCCCCATCAAATATTATCTTTATTTCTAATATAATTTACTTGCTTATTTGTATTGCCACCTAATTCATGCTTGCTGAGTTTGCTGTGTCCCAAAGATTGTTGGGACACAGTATACCAGCAATGCTTTGGCTTTTATTAGACCTTAAGGAGAAGCAAAACTGCCTTGAATTAACCAGGTCTGACTATATCAGTATTTTAACAATGTAATTTATGACTCCATGTAAAAAGAGACTTATAATTCAGAGAATTATCAACTGTTGTATGGGGGGGGGGGAAACTCATTATAACATTTTAATGCCTTTCAAGTCTTTCTAAAATTGAGTTCTTTCTCAGTTATGGTTGAAATCAGAAATACTTTTATATTTTTATTTTATTCCCATTTCACCTCCAATGTTTGCAGAAAAGCCCTCTGGACCAGTGAAAAGAAACTAGTAGGCTGTTCCTGAAATTAAGGACCAAATTGTCATGCTACTTTATGTCTCTAGAAGGAGCTAAGAGTCTGTTAAGGCTCCCTTGTTACCTAAAATGTACATTTAATGGTGGAACGCCTCTGTTTTCTCTCATATTGAAAAGCTTTTGTAGCACAGTAATACTGATACTAACCACTTCATCTCCTGTGCCTGGGAGGGTCATGCTTAAACTGTTTTGAGACATGTTTTCCTATAACCCTTTAGCCCCTTGCTCAGGGAAAGTCACAGAAAACCACAGCAACCACAAAGCTCTGCAGAGAAGGACCTTGAGGTCTTTATGGATAACAAATTAACCATGACCCAGAAATGTGCCCCTGTGGCCAAAGCCAATGATAGCTTGGAGTGCATTCAGAAGAGTGTGGCCAGCAGGTCAAGGGAGGTTCTCCTCCCCCTCTACTCTGCTGTAGTGAGGCCACATTGGGAGTATTGTGTCCAGTTCTGGGCTCCCCAGTGGAAGAGAGACAGGGAACTACTGGAGAGAGTCCAGCAGAGGACTACAAAGATGATTAGGGGACTGGAGTGTCTCTCTAATGAGAGAAGGCTGAGAGACCTGGGGCTGTTTAGCCCTGAGAAGAGTAGATGAGAGGGCATCTTACCAGTGCTTGTAAATATCTAAAGGGCAGATGTGAAGAGGATGGGGCCAGTCTTTTCAGTGGTGCCCAGTGATGGGACAATGGGCACAAACTGGAACACAAAAACTTCCATCTGGACATGAGATAAAAATTCTTTCCTTTGAGGGTGACAGAGCACTGGAATGGGTTGCCAAGAGGGGTTGTAGAGTTTCCTCTGGAGAACCTGCCTGGATGTTGTCCTGGGCAGCCTGCACTAGATGAACATGTGTTAGCAGAGGGAGTTGGACTAGATGATCTCCAGAGGCCTCTTCCAACCCCTGCCTTTCTGTGATGCTGTGAAAACAATTTATATGTGACAGTTGCTACTGTAAGTTATATAGTGGAAGTATAATACAGCTTTGATTTTAGTTGTAGCCTTACATCACAACAAGTAATATACTTGACAGATAACAAGGCATGCCATACTTAAGGCTACCTGTAGCTTTTCTTTATTGTCTGTTTTCCTAGAGCTTGTAACATTTGGAAAATACTTTCTCACCTTAATGTAATCTCTCTAGAATCTTCTCTAGTGTTATTGAAAAATATTTTTAGTGAAAATGCCAAAGGGCACATCTGCAGCCAGAGTTTTGTTAATGGGAGGGCTATCAAGTCTAGGCTTGATCACAGTGATCTTATCAAAATCTGATGAATTAGCAAAGAGGGAAAACAAAGTCTGCATTTTCTTCTCTGAGAACTTCAGCTCCACACACTGTATGGACTGCATTAATTAGATATCAAGAAAAAATAATGAGTTCAAAGGTTGAAAAAATGAATTCCTTTCTTGGTTGCTTTTCACCCAGTTATTTGCCCATAGTAAGCATGTTTTTAGAAGAGAGCTGTCCCACAACTGTTAATTCAGAGTGTCTTCAGAAAGCAGAGTTAAACTGCTGTTCTCTCTTTAGGAACTCCACCAGTCTTTCCAAACTATGAGTAGTGAAACTGTCACTACGTAGGGCAATTGTTGTGACATCTTGTGGCTTGCACCTTTGTGATTGATTTACCATGCCTTTGACCATTTGAATCCTAGTGAAAGCAGAGTAGTAATTTTACTCTCAAGAAAACAAGTCTCTTTTTCAAACTAGACCTAGGCAGAAGTTCTGTAAGATTGCAGTTTGGCACTTGGCTGGGAACAGGGACAAGCTTTCTGGTCCGAGAGACTCAAGTGAACCATTTCCAGGTTTAATTCACAAGGTATTGTTTCTCCTGCCTCATTTCATTCTTAAATTTCAACTTAAAATGAACCTGTAAAACATCACAGAGTTTGGCTGAATACAGCAAATCTATTAGCTGGAATCACAACTTTTCTAAACTACTTCTGAGGGCTTGTAAAACCTCTTTTTGGGCAAGCTCCCTCTTCCTGCTCCTATGTGAATTAACTGAAGATCAGCATGCTTTTGCATTCTCTTATCTTTTCTCAACATGTCAGGTAAGAAAAACTATTCAAAATGGCATTTGTGGATGAGTTGGTTGTATCTGCCCATCTAGAAGCTGCAGGACCAAAGAAATTCCATGTTGTTATACTGCAGTAGTATTGACTATTTTAGGAGCTAGTATTGTCCCAAGGTCTACCAAATGCAACTGCATTATGGACTTAGATTATTTTAAGTGTTTTTAGTTTTTGAACACCCTTCTTTTCCTGTGTTGACCTAGTCATTTTGTAGGACCATTGTTTCTTTATAAAATTACAAACAAATTCTCTGTTAGTGAGTAAGTATTAATGATATTACTAATGAATATCTTCTTATGAGCTGAAAATCCACTGTGTTGCCAGTTAGTAGAGTAGAGTAATTTATAAGACAATTGACCATCTGCCAGTGACATTCTATGATATTGGCTGGTCATATCAATAAAAGTAAATAATGCCTTCAACTGAAAAGGCTCTCACTTGTAGTGTAATTAAATTTTTATTGTTTGTGCTCTCTGGACAGCCCCACAGCTTTGCTTAGAGCTTCTATTAAGAAAATAAGATCAGTTACTCAGTATAAGTGCTCTTATTTTTAATAAGAGAATGCTAATCTATGAATCTTACATGCTGACAGCTGTGCTGTGGTATCTTGGCTCTCAAGTAGTTCAATTAATAAACATACGTTTGCTCATTTTGCTACAGCAAGTTTATTGGTAGAATGAAATCATATTTTACTGAGGAATACAACTCTCCAAATCTTCAGCTTAGTTAATTTCTTAGTGTGAAAATGAGGTGGGTGTCTTTTATCAAACAGGTTATTCAAAGGTGGATTTAATGTGGGGTGGTTTTTTTCCTCATGTAATTATTTTCCTGGTCTTTGTCTATTAGCTCTTTGGAATATTGCAGTTGTGAGCTTCTTCAGCTTTTTCAAATGAGGTGGTCACATTTCCTCTTTGATTTTTTTGCTAATGTGAATTGATTCCACTCTGTTCACAAACACACTGAAATGTTGCCAAAAATTGCAGGCAGTTGGTTACTTTTACCCCAAAATGTCTTTGCTGCAGATAGTTTTTAAAGGTCAATAAAAGGTGAAGCTTCAGAATATTATGTAGGAATACTGTATTTTGTCTTTTGGATGATACATGCTATTTTTCCAAGTTAGAAGAGCTCCTTTAGCACAGAGCTAAAAAAAACCCCCATAAATGTGGACTTCAATGTGAGAGTCCTAAAACTTTTTATGAGTCTTGATTTGTACAGGTAAACCATAGGCATATGTGTTTTGTAGTAAAAATATATGTTACATTTAATTAAGTTCCAATTCAGATTATTGTTATTCCTCTGCATGTCATTTTCTCTCTCTTTCCCATTTCCTCAATCTGTTTGATGTTTGGAGACCTGGGGAAGTTAAAGAACTCTGATTTTTTTTCAGAACCCTAAAGGGAAGTTTGCTTTTGTTCCTCATTTCTGGGAACACCTGTGCACTGTTGAGTTTAATTGGGCTACAGCTGGTGCCACTGATGTGTGGAGCGAGCAAGACTCTGCAGCCTGACTGGAAATCTTGACTTTGTGTGTCATTGTCTGTTCCCTAAGCTATTACTGTTCTTATGTAAGTTAAAAAGTGTTCTAATTTTTAGGGAATTGCATTCTCTGTCTCCTGATGGAGCTGGTGTAGGAAGATCAGCGCTGTGGATGGTAAGTGTATTGCACACTAGCGCAGCGCAAGTCTGCCGAACACCCACTGAGTTTAATTGCTGTTTGGAGAAGTTAGGTGGTTATCTTACAAACACTGTAATGAGGAATTGCTGATCAGCATCTTAAAAATTTTGAGGAGAGTTTTATATAGAAGGGAAAGGAGCTAGACATTTTCTGGCTTTGCATGCGTGGTTGAAAACAAGCAACCCATCTCTTGTCCTAAGTTGATTCTACAGGACTGATAGAGTGAAGGAAAGGAGGAGATAAGGTGGAACTATGCACCAAATGTGCTGATCACAAATAAGAGAAATTTGAAAAGAAAATCAGTTCATGGTTAGCTTTTTAGCAGTGGAATATATTAAGTTTAGAAATGGTAATATATCAAGTAATGTTGGACTTTAAGAATTCTCCTGCTTAAGGCCTGAGTGAAAAATAGAGCAAATCAGGGTATTGTCCACTGTGTGTAAAAGATGACCTTCTGTTCTTTTTCTTGCCCACCTTAGTGCCACAGGATTCCTAGCTGTTTTACACACACTAGTGTCACTGCTTGAAGAGCCTGTAGCTAGTGGCCCAACTAATAAACCAAGTTTACCAGCTGTTGTGATTATTTTAAAGGCAATCCAAAGCACATGCTGCACCCATGTGCCCCCTCAGAGAGAGCATCCCTGGTGTGGTAGGTGATATGCTATAAAGCAGCAGGTCTGGCTACTGTCTCTGGTCAATTGAAGAGTAAAGACTTAGCTTGTACAGCTGAAATAATTTCAGCATAAAATTCCTGTGGTGGCCCTGAATTACCACAGACGGACTTAGCCATTGGCGCTTTTTGAGGATCTGCTGCCAAAGAACCAGCTGCTTCCTGTAGGAGACCTGCCATCTGGAGCTCAGAAAGTGATCCCTTTGATAGACATCTCTGGCACTGAACGATTTGCCACATGTAATTTTTCCTCTTTTCCTTTTTTCTTTTTTTTCTTTCTTTTTCCCCTGAAGTTTTAAAGAGTTTTGTGCAGTAAACTTAGTGGAGAGGTGTTAAAATATTTCTCTTCTCTTTGGGTTGACAGTGGGGGAGAGTTGTCTGATTAATTGTTTGGGATTCAGCCTTAAATAATTAAAGTTCAAAGTTAGAAATTGTGGCAGAGGGCAGCAGACTGTGTCAGAGACTAGCAGCCAGAAAGTATGAGAGCAGACACAGTTTGATACAAGGCAGGTGAGCTGATTGTGTTCTGCAGAGGAAGCTATTAAGAAGAGTTTTGTTTGCTATGTGTTTAAAGACTTAGGAGAAAGAACTTGAAATGTGATGAAATCCTCTGTTGACCTGGAACTGCCAAAGCAAGCAACAAACTCAGGAGTGATCTAGTCAGGCTTGGCTTCAAGTTGGATAGATAGATTTCCAGTTCCATACAGAGAAGTGTAAAATAACAGTAACATGGGACAAAGCACATAAAAGGGCAACATGCACTCACTAGCCAGAAGTTAATAAATATTGAGCAGGATGTCAGTCTGCAGACAGGAGTAGATGCAATTGTACAATGTCTGTGCCAGAAAGCAAAGAGTAACAGGTCTGCATTCTCCTTGTGGGTCTAACTGCTGGCTCAAAATAAGATCTCATACAGGTCGTTCGTGGACTGCAAATCTCCGAGCAGAGAAGACCTATGTTTGAAGTGTTACATAAAGTGCAAAGATATTATGGAAAAGTAAAGAGGGAAAGAATGATACTTCTTTGTGAAGTAATTTCACATGACCTTTTCCTGCAGTTTACTTCCAGCTCTGCTTATTCTGAAAGGGTTCCTGGTGCATAGCAGGGTCCATATGTTAGCCACCTCGCTGTGTGGCTAGGTGGTAGGTCATTCACTTTTCTGCAAAAGCAGAAATGGCTCCATGGGAGTTTCTGCTTCAGTTCTTTTATTTGTTGTAATAGAATTTCTTAAGGCAGTACAGTCCTGAAGCATCTTCTTGAGCAGCAGGCAAATGTCTAGGAAGAGCTTGTCTGCTGAAAAGCAATCCTGGGCTTCTCAGTGAAGGCTAGAAGCAGGAAGGTAGAGTTTTTCAGCGGCTGCAATGGTGAATCAGATGTCCATGACTACTTTGCCTCTGATTTGCTTTATGCCTGTGCTTCACACTTTTGAATCTCTGTATTGTCTATGCTATCAAACTGAAAGTTAACCAGATAAAGGCAACTCTTTGCCATGACTTACAAAATTCCCATGACAATAGGACTCTGGTCTTGTTCAAGTTGTCTATGTGCTGCTTTCATTTACAGATTCTTGCTGTAAAAGCCAGCTGTTTTCACAATAGTATCAAGTAGTTTACAAAATCTGTGCTGAAGAAATAACTCTAAATTGAATTCAAAGCTTTATTTTATGTGGCTTTCATTTCATACATAGCTCTCATCCTTTGTGATACAGCAAAATAATAAATAATTGCTGCAGTTAATTAGAAGTAGACATACAATTGAATTATTCCGTTCTCGGGAAATGCTATTTATTTTGTACAAACTTCAAAACAAGAGAGGTAATTTCTTTTATATAAAAGTGTACATAAGTTATTATGCAATGAGAGGAGAATTCATCACAGCCTTCTTTTCCTCTTTGAAAGCTTCAAACTACAAACTCTTGTATTTTTTGTTGGTGTGTGAGCCTGATAGTGGAAAAGAGCATGTGGATATTTGCAGATGATGACTTACTGAGAAAATTTCTTTTGTCACATGATAGAAGCTGTGCCATGCTGAAATACAGCTGATGGCTTGGGAAATGTTTTTTATAACATTTTTGTTGAAAACAGAAAGCAATATATATATCTTAAATGTCTCTCCAGCATGTGGTCTAACATGTGAGATACAAGAAATGCCACTCCACGAGTACTGCCCCTGAATTTCAGTCCTTTGGGATCTGTCTGTCCATGCCAGAATAGAGGTCAAAGCTGCTTGTGCCCAAAACCACCTTCAGTGGCACGATGGTTTACTGCCATGTCAGAGTTCACCATTATTCCCTCAGCTGTGATTGCTGTGGTTTTAAGAGATTGCCAACACTTGTTATCCTCCCTCTGTGGCTGAGTGAGTAACACCAGAGCAGGAGTAGTGGATAGAAATGCATGTCTGAACCTTTCTGCACTGAGCCCTAGGCACACATTTGCTCCTCCTGCCTCTGCTGCAGGTGCAGCCATCTTTGGCAGCAGCAGTAAGCAGCAGGACCAGTGCTCTTGGGAGGCATTTTTGTGGCATTTTGATGTGGTCTGCAGGGGATGAAACTCCCATGTCCTGCTTTCTTGCTCTTTTTAAGAGCAGCAGTTACTAACTCATTCATGTATGATATTCTTGAAGAATCACAAAGAAAAGCCATGGTAGACATCTACACAGTTGGTTTCTCTTGAAAAGTGGGGAGCTGGTGCAGCAAGTTTGGGACCTATGCCTGTGTGATTATCCAGGGTCTTATACCCTGCCCTAGGCATTATGTCTTGGCCACAGTCAGAAGTAGGATGTTGGGGTGGTACAATTTTATCTGTTTCCCCTCTGTGTTCTGTTTGTTCATAAGCAGCAGACAGGAAACTTGGAAAGTCTCTATGATAGAAACAAACTACAATGGAAAGTAAAAGGAAAAGATTTGAATTCACCCAGGTACAAAATGAAAGTAGAAGTGGCCTTGCCATTTTATTTTGGTTTTTTGTTTGTTTGAAATGATACTGAAAAGTGGTCCTTCAGAAGACATAGCAGTAGGCCACTGGTAAAATGTTATGCCTGCAGCAAATGAAATTAAAACAAATCAAAGTACCAGAACTAGGGACACTGAAAGCTAGCTGAGGTTGAGAAATATTAGTTGTAAGTGCTTGTTTCCAAACTGCAACATAAATACCTTTGGACAAAGGTTAATTCAATCTGAAGACAGTATTGCATCTTGTATCATACTAGCTTTCCATTTTCACTGTTAGAAAGTTTTGCAGCCACTTGACTTCGTCAGCAGTGTCTCAGTTTTATTAATTAATTGAGGGGTTCTCACACAAGATGTTACAGGTGTGGGCATCCAGAAAACAAAACCCAACAACAAACCCCTTTGCTCTTAAAATTTGAATAGCTGAACTATAACAAAATAGTGTTTAGGTCAAAGATAATTTCTGCCTGAAAGAATTTGTCTGGGAGAGTTGTTACAGAAGTGGAATTTGGAACAGAAGCTGGAACTTAAAAGTAAGAACTTGCCTGTGTTACAATATATTTATATACAATATCATTTGTTAGTTGTGGTTCATATTTTCACTTATGGTAATAACAGCTGGTTTATTCCAGCAATTGGTAATTGCTTGATAAGAAAGACACTTCCTTTTGTCAGTTTTTCCACCAGTTTTTCTTTTCCCTCTAGGCTGATACAGTAGGTGCAGTGTTCAAGATGTTATGCTAAGTACAATAAAAAAACCCCACATTTGTGCCATGCATCTCCTGTAAATAACTTCCTCGTCTTCTTTTCCCTTGGATTTACTAATAGGAAAGAGATTCTATGATGATCTTACAAGATGGGTTTTGGATTTCCTTTTTTCTGCATACACCTCACACCTACTGTTGCAAAACAGGCATTCTTCACTGGATGTGTTATTTGTTGATGCTTAAAGGTTCGATGAATAATTCAGCCCCTTTCCCCTTCTTGCTTTGCTGCACACCTATTGAGCTCCCAGAGCAGAGTCATATCAATAAATTCTGACTTGCTTTACAGCTCCAATTTCATGCTTGGCCTTTCCTAGGATACATACAAGCAAAAATAAATAACTGAAAGAGAGAAGATATCTGTACAAATTGTTTTAGCACCGCATGTGCTTGTAATGAGCCTTTCCCATCACTCCTAAATTAAAACAGATTGTTAAAAGGAGTCTGCATTTTTTTTTTTTGATCAGGCAAACCCCATTGTGCTACAGCTATGTCCACCAAAGTGTAGGTGAGAGTTGCATAGCACTGTGGGTGCTGTCTTTAAGGGCCATGAGCACATCACTGTGTAGGTACATAAATAAAGCATATATATTGGTGAGAAATAGAACCATTGAGTCCAACGTTTAGGAGGCTTAATTTCTGCATGGGTGTACTTAGAGTGATTTCAAGCAGGCAGGTCATTTGCATGGGCCTTAACTTTTCCATTGTGACAATAGATGAACAAACTTAAGTTATCTTTAGTTGTCAACAGTTTTTGCAACTTACTAATTCACTTTAGTTCACTAAATGCTAATTATATGCTGAAGGGTCAGCAGAGGAAACAATGTTTCTTCATCTTTTGTACAGAAGAGTTGCCCAGATTGGAAAAGTGAAGATGTTTTTAGCAAGCATAATGTGAAAAGTAGTTCATTCCTCAGTGTAATCAAGATACTCCTATCTGGTCTTATACCAGAAGGCTGAGTTTTCTCTTCTGGTGCCAGAAGCATTTGAGAGCCTGAGTACCTTTACAAGTCAGTTGGGCTTAGGGATCTAGATTCTATTACGAACCCAGGATGAGTTGTTGTAGAAAAGTGGATGATAGAATTAACCACAACTGTATGAAACAATTGCAAATTGAAGAGTTTGTTATCCTTAGTGAATAATAAAAGGTATTTATCATCATGCTACTTTACCTTGCCTTAATTATGAGTGTTTTTTAGGAGTGATTGCCTGCAGTGATTAAATGAAAAAGAAATATATTCCTATACTGGAAGAGATTATTTAAAGACTTATTTCCTGTGAGCTTCCTTGCTATTAATTTTGTTTCAGTGGAGCAATCATTTGGGTTCTGCTGAAGCTGAAAATCTGTTGGCATTTGAACAAAAATGGCTGCATTTGCTCAGTCACCAACTTGTGAGACAAACTTTCTACAGTTGGAGTTGTTCAAGGGAAAAAGAGAATGTCCCTTTCAATAGTGCTGTTTGTCTGTGAAAAATATATCTTAACAGTAAAGTTAAGATTAAACAAACCTGGTCAGATTTCCAGGTTTATTCAGCATTGACCTAAATGAGCTGCTACTAAAATCACTGTTGATTATAACTGTGTTTGAAGTTAAAGGTGGCTCTGCTCCATCCTGTATGTATAGTTTGAGGTGGAGGTGGAGTGTGTGTCCAGGAGTTGAGTGTTCTTTATTAGTTTTTTTTAGTTCTTCAAGTTAATTTAAACCATTGGAAAATATGTAGTATGTCATTTTATAGAGGCAAAAGTCAATTAAAATTCCATTTAGAAAATAGGATGTGTTCTTAGCAGCATCTTAGCATAAGTCCTCCTGTCATGGCACATGTTAACAGCTTCAAAGCAAGAGATGCTTCTGTTGTCAGGGGTCATCATTTATGATGCACACACTTCACTTATGGTTAGAACTAAAGGTGATATTGTGAAAGTAAGTGTTGGAGATATTAAAGCCCACTTGCCTGAGAGGCAGATATTGGTGTATTTTGTTGTCTGCCATCTAAGTTACACAGTGTGTACTTATTTCCTTCTAGAAAAGTTGTATGCATTTGGGATAACAAATAGTCCCTGCTGGAACCTCTACTAAGTTAGTGTGCCAGAAGGAAGAGATACCTATGTATTTATTTATTTATTTATTTCCCCCCTCCTGGTTTCTTACTGGAAATAGCAATTGGCTCAACTTCTAGTTTTCCAAGTGATAGTGAACTCTACAACTAATCCAGTCTTGAGGGAAATTCATTACAGCAGGTCACTGAAATGCATTAGAAAAAGTGGTTTATAAATTGGTTGTCTGATGGTTCAGGTTTCTGACAGGATTTTTGAAGGAAGCCATGGAAAGTGTGGTGTAGTTTGTATTTATTTCAGTGAGATTTGCATACATTGATTGCCAGGCTTTGTTTTAAACCTAGCCTTTAGAAAGGGTTTACAAAATTAAAAATGACCTGCAAGTAGTATTTCTGTTATAATTCATGGGTAACAGGATACATATGAAGGGGGAAAATATATTTTTTAACAAGCTGAGCTTGGAGGCAAGTGACTTTGAAAATTGCCTTTTACTTAGGATCAAACATTAGGTTAGTACAGTAGTTCTGCTTCTAGGTTTCTTCTGTCTTTGAGATGCTTTAAACTGATGATGCAAATCATGGACATCTCTAGTGATTCCTGCTGCTTATGAACATACACTACTTAAGAGAGAAGTGAATGAGTAATTATTTATGAATTTTGTAGTATTTTAGAAGATGATATCTTTATTTATGGTGCATAATTTCTTGATTGAAAGTAGTCCTAATAAATTCCTTGAAAATAAACCCAAGAAATACTCTCTTCTGGAACTGCCCTAAGGACTTCTGATTTGAGTCTAGTGCTGGACTATAACAGTTTTACATGCTGCAGAAGTATTAAAAAGCTGTTCAACCTAAGGAATCAAAATAAGAAATGGCATTTAATTGTCTAGCTCTCCATAGTTCTTCAGATTGGGTTGGTAGGTTCCAGACTTAGACAATATTGATATTTTTATTTTCCATGAAGAGAAGGATATTTGCTTTTCTTTGATTTCAAATCATAATTCCAATTTCTACTTTGTGATTTCCAAGGAGATTCCCACAGCATGCATCAAGCCTGA
The DNA here is from genome assembly GCA_013399015.1 of Galbula dea. Taxonomy (NCBI): domain Eukaryota; kingdom Metazoa; phylum Chordata; class Aves; order Piciformes; family Galbulidae; genus Galbula; species Galbula dea. Next base: position 811,455 of record VWZX01009879.1, on the reverse strand, counting down.
CAGTGTCCTGTTGGGTGCAGCAGGCTTTTTCTTTCACTTGTTGCTTTTGCAGAACTCTCAAGCTTATGGGTTGTTTTAGAAACAGAATGTTTTCATTGGTGCATGGAAGTAGTTCAAAATACAGCACTAGTTAGTAGTTGAAAGAGAAGGTGTTTGAGTGCTGTCTGTGATTGTGCGTTTTAGTGGAGAATCTCTAATGCAAACCTTTGGAATGAGAAGCTGAAGGTGGCTTACTGAACTGCAGGTCTAAAGCTAGCTGGGGAGGAAATACTTTCTTATTTATTACACAGCAGAATATTGTGCCACCTCCATTAAAAATATTTCATCTGAAAACCAAAGGCTGTAATGTTTTCACAAGAAACCATTGGTTTTCAGTCTTCTTAGAAAAACTCAAAGGAAGCAAATACTTTTGTTTTTAAAAAAAACAGAAAAAGAAAAAAAATCCAAACCAAATAATCAAGTTTTCTTTTAAAAAAAGCTTCCAAGATATTCACTGGGTCTTCAGTTTTATTCCTTCTTTCCCATTGACAGTGCCTTGAGAGACTCACTTAATCTGTCTTTTTCTCCTTTCTTTAAAGGCAGAGTAATAAAATTTAATTGTATCAAAGTATTATGAGGAATCAGGAAAGAGCTGAAAGATCTTTAAAAGCAGTAAATAGTATAACTGGTTTGTAAATGCCTTCATAAAGTAAAAAGTTTGAGTTTCAAACTGGCAGATTAGATTGTTTAGTTCCTTTTTTTTCTGAAGGCACAGGCTCAGTTAATGCATGCACTAAAGAAAGTAGTATGGGAATGGTATTGAAATAAAAAAATTGCCCAAAGTCATTTGGGGCCTGAGTGGAGTGAATGTGTAGAAGTGGCAATTAATGAGTGCCTTCCAGAGGCACAGGCTGTAACTGTGGAAGTCATGGAATTGGACTGTATTAATGTAAATGGTGAGACAGCATGATTCTAACAGTTGTAGTTCTGCTAATTGTTTACATTCATGGCTTAATGATGCTAGAAAGAAATGGTACATTTCTCAGTAAAATACATCTAGCTGACTCTTAAGCCAGCATTGTGTTCAGCTCTGAACCAAGTGGCTGTGAGCCTGTATGTAGCTTGTTTTTGCAAGTGTTTGAAGTGGTGCTAACCTTTGAGATTCCCTGAGGGGAAGGGAGTGTTACTCTCCTGATTTAAAAGGTATTACAACTGTTCAAATGCTAAACAACATACAAATTAGTGGCATTGCTGTAGGCTCACAGGGAAGTTACCTCTCTTACACATTAGTATTTCCAAGTACCTTTCTGAACATATTTGTGCATTTTGTCCTTCTCACAGGACTCACTGTTGTCAGCTCCCTAGGCTTGGGTTAATGGGAACAAGGAAGCTTTAAAGATGAAACTTTTGAATGAGGATAAGAGGTTCTATTGCAAATGTCATTCAAAAAATAATATAAACAGTGATTTCAGGAATTGCACAAACATGATTGCATCATAAAGGAACACAGACTGAATATGAGTGTTTATGTTATTGAACACAGTGCCTGGGCTGGTGGTTCCCCCAAAGTCCCAACCCTGCTTGCAGGACAGATACAACTGCCTCTGGAAGTCACAAGACCTGTAGTAAAAGACTCAAAGTGGATCCTTTAACATGACCCTAGGTAAAAGGACAATAATGTCACTAATGTCCTGGGACTCAGTGCCTGCATTAAGTACAACTGCCTTATAGACCCCAAGGATACACCAGAGCCAAAGTGATATTGCTGACCTAATGGGAGCAAAGGAGTCCCTGCTGTCCCCAAAGCTAGCAATTGGTTTGGCTCAAGCATGAGAGCAGATACATATCAAGTACCTCAGAATTTTTAGTACATTAACTCGACTCATACCAGTTTACCTTGCTTTACATCCTGTTTGCAACTGAAGCAGTTGTAGTAACTGAAGGTAAACTATACATCAAAAAGGGGGAAAATATTTGTTCCTAGCACCCACAACTTTCCCTGTGCAGAACCAGCAGACAGTAAGATACATGTGAATCACACACAAAAAAATGTGGTTCAGACTTTCTGTGTCTTTCCCATAAGCCTCTCAACTTCCAGCTTAAAACAATTCATATCCTGCCCTGCTTCACTGTTTGGAGGAGGAGTTCCAAAACTCCTCTCTCCTGTTTTCTAAATATATTGCAAGACTAACTGGTTTTAATAGATTGAAAATCAGACTTTGTATAGACATAGTACATCCAAGTATTTGACCACCATTGCCACGTTACTTGCAAATATGATCTGACCATACCAACTGCACACACTGAAAGGGAATATATGTGTGTATGATATATATGATATGTATATGATATATATATATGTGATATATATATATATATATAGCTGTATTAAATGTCATAAGAAGAATGCTAACAGTAATGCAACCTATTTAATACACAGAACCTGTCAGTGTGGTACATACAGTGCAATGGAAATTCTCTCCTTGATTTTCCAACACCAAGATCATGTGTGCAGACCAAGAGCACTTTTTTTCCTTTTTCTGTTTTGTTTTTGTTAAGATTTAGAACCTCCCCAGATCTCCTGGAGGGATTTCAAGAGGGAGATTGTCACCTGTACCAGATCACCTTGGCTTGTGTAGAGTTTTGAACTGTGTGTGTAATTTTGACAGTCGTTTTGAAGGGTGAGAAATGGCTCCATATTTGCATTTTTAACATTCATTATGGAGAAGCTAGAAGCCTGTGGTTTTCAATTGCCTTTCTAACAGTGGTCAGATGATGATGACAATCTGTTTAACAAACTGGCAGATAAGAGAGCTTTCTCCGTATGTCACACATTTGCCATTCCATCTGCTGGGTAATAAAGCCAGCAAAAACCCAGCCTGACCAGCCCCTTAGGTGATCTTCTTGTTGTCTTCCAAAAAAACACCAGAAAAAGCAACAAACTCATTTAAACTTTAACATATTTTATTTCATGTAGTGCTTCCTGTTCTTCTTGATACTAGATCATGTGAAGCCAACAGGCATAAATCAAGTCTTTGAGATATGCATTGTTTTTCACTCTTTGTGTTTAAAGAAGGAAATGTATGAGGTTAGGAGAATATGATCCACCTTGTCAGTGGTTTGTAATAGGTACAGTGAGCTAGTGCTGTTTCTTTTTTTAGGTCAATTAACATCAGTGAAGAAAAATAAGATTCACAATATTAGAAAAGGATGACTGTTACCAACATAAAGAATAACAGGGCCAGATAAATGGAAACCTGTCAGTGCAGCTGAACAAAATACAGGAAAACATAAAGAAAATGTAAGCAAAACACCATTTTGCCAAACCACATTTTTAATAGGCACTTTATGTCTAAGGGAAGGTGGAAAACTTTGACAAGAATTGATTTGAATCTACTTTTGTAACTAAACAGAAAAAAATGCACTTGATGTGCTGCTGTAAAATTGACATGTAATGGCAGGGTGTTTCAGAACTTCTTTGCGTATATGGTGCAGCTAATTTTTTAAGTCTTCCACTAAATGTAGTATTGTTGGTTGCCAAATGGTAGTAAGAGCATGCTGAAAACAGTAAAAATTGTCTTCATACTGTTTGACAGTGAATTTAAGCATTTTTTTTATACAGGTTTGATATCATAATTACTAAAGAAAAAAGCTAGTAAGAACTGACATAACTAAGGCTTCTTGTAAAGATGCCTTCTAGCCCTGGAGACAGGTAAAAGGATTTTAACCAGGTATTCTCATTTTTTTAGCTATAGCCTTACTACAAAGCTGTACAGCCACAACAATAAATGGAAGGCTTATTTTATAGGGTTATTTGAGGAAAACTACTTTCAGAGGGCATCCTGGAAACTTGTGCTTTAAGGGAAAGTTTTTTGGTTAGGCAGAAGTCTGCTAGAAAATCCCTTTCATTGTGGAGAATTATTTGAGGAGTTAGAGATAATAGTAGCAAACCATTATGTTTTATTATGTATTTGTCTCTAAGATGGGATCACTAGCTGCAAAATTGTTATTTGCATCCTTAATGGAGATGGTCATTACCATTTTGGTGTTGGTTTTTTTTGCTCATTTTTGGTTTATGGTGTGAATGGGAGGGTGCATACAAGTGCAATACAGATTTACTTTGAACATTTTTATTAGCTCTTTCAGAAATCTTCAAGTAGTATGTATGAAACTGTGCATCATGCAGTCCATTTGACATGGCTGAAGCTGTCTTGTTTATCAACGATAACCAGGTGTATACCTTCCCCAGGGAAGATTCTGATGTGGAGGGTACTGATGTGCTGCAGATGGACAGCCCTTTCTCAGCATAAAACTGTGTGGCAGGCTGTTCTAGCAGTGATTATTATCTAGTATGATTTAGTGTATTATATTATGTTAGCAGTGATTATATTATCTTGAATATTAACCCAGAACAGAGAATTTTAATTCCCTCCCTGCAGATCCCTGAACTGTTTTAAAGGAGCATATGTTAGGACTTTCATATTCCTCATTAAAAATAAATAAATACCAGATTTTCTGAAAATGAAATGGAGTTTTTGGGAGTAGGAAATTGGGAACAGAAGAGTCCACTGTGTATCACAATTTGGGTTCTATTTTAAGCTGTTCGTAAAAACAAGTTTGATAAATAACGCTTTGATTTGAGGTAGAAGTTTATAGGGGAGAGATTGGTGTTTTAGGACTTGCATAATTACATGAAAGTGAAATGCTAAATTGTTAACTCTTTTACAAAGTAAGGATTGGATTTTGTAACTTTCCTTTTCCCTTAATCTGAAAGTTTATTTAGAATCTTGTGTTTCTGTGTCATCTGCGGGTGCCCTTGCTGTTACATCCGATGCACTTCTGTAGAGCCTTTCATGCTCCTTCCAGTTACTCTAACAATGGTTTCAGTGCCTTCTCAGTTGCCTTTGTAATCTGAAGTGTACTTTTTTGACTCCCTGGGAGGAAACTGAACTTTTTTTTTGTTCAATCCAATGAAAATTAATATCTTCCCATTTTTACTTGATATAAAAACCTTTAAATTGTATTCTTTTTAATTCAAAACCAATGTAAATGTTGTTTAAAACAGAATTGGGAGGGGTGGGTGTCACTTCAGCATTTAAGTATTTAAGTAAAAATAAAGGAACAGCAATGTAGAGCTAACCCTTCAAGCCAGTCACAGTGCCAGAAAGCAAGAGAACATCATGCTGTCAGTTTATGTAATGTGAGACCTAGGTAATGGGCACCTGGACTGAGTTTTTTCATTGACTGAAGGATTTGAAATCACAGTTTCTGTCTCCCATCCTAGCCATAGGGTCATCATGTGTTGTGAGGGTGGCTCTCAGGCTTTCCTACTGATTCTTTTCTGTGGTTTGTTTCAAGCACTCTTTTTTTTTTTTTTGGTCAATGAATGAAAAAGAGGGTATGTAGGTGGTTGTGAACACCTGGGAAAGTAATGCCTGTATTTCAGTTATTTCAGTACATGTTCAAGTTTTTTAATGAAGAAATATCAAGAGGAAAAACTGATGTGCCTTATCTCAGAATATTGTGGAGCCTTGTAGTTATGACCCTTGCTCAGATATGGGACTTCACATTCATTCTTTTTAATATAAAGATTCAAATCTGGTTTGTCTGGAACTGGACCTGCTTGAGACTCTCCACTATTCTCAGAACAAATACGTTGTGCTGAACAAAAGCACAGCTTCTTCTGGAGTGATATGTAGGGTTGTTTTATTTGGTTTTAAATTTAAACCCCTTTTTTTCTCTTTCTCCAAGGTTGAAGGATGAGTATTGTTTCTGATAGGGGACCCTCATGGCTGTAGTTTCTCAGACCAGTAAAGCTACCATAAAGATGATACCTCCTACAGTGTCAAATATTTTCTGTGATATTTGTATCTCATTTCACTAGAGTGTATGGCTAGATTCTTGATGGGTTTTGAAATTATAATGGAGAACTGAAGACTTCCTAACATAAGTTTAACTAGGTAGATAAAGTGAAATCAAAGTGAAGGGTGACAAGGTTTTGACAGATTTTGTTGTACAGCATTCAAAAGAAATATTTGAAGCATTTCCACTCAGATATATTTTATGTTATTTGACAATGTTTCATTTTCTTGAAACTTAGTGTTTCTACTGCTTATTAAACTTATTTGTTATTTGTAAAACTCAGCAGCATTTTTTCATAGCTGGTTCAAATTATTCCATTACTTTAGATCTTTTCCTTCCTGGAAGAAAGGAAGCTTAACTATGTGCATTCTTCCATACATAATGTACTTGTGTACATTTGTAGTGCTCTACTGCAAGTTCAAATGGATAAAGATTCCAGCTGCATAAAGGAATAGATTATATGTAATGCATACTATAGGGTAATATAACATGCAGGATGGTCTGCATAAACTTTTGTGCCAGAAAAGAGATTTTTAACTATTCCAGGGAAACTTCTCCATAGGCATCTTCACCAGTGGCTCAAAATTGATCCTAGCATTTATGTAAATACCACATTCAGTACTTGCTCTACAATCATAACTTGTGACCTTAGGCTTTAATCTTCATATGCAGTCCTAGGATACTTAGTGTTCACATTATTCATGACTGCCATCATTGTGAAGTCATCCAAGTTGTATTTATGGAATTTCTATGTGCCATGGTGTACTGGCAGTTTTATGGTTGAAATTAATTGGAGCATCTAAAGACAAGTTTGTTACTTGCCACTTTCTTCTTATCCCTCCACCCCATTATAATTAATGGGCTTTTTTTTTTTTTACAGCAGGCTGACATAATTTTAATGATGTTTCTTCTGTGCAAGCTTTAATTATATTTTATAATCTATGATACATTATACTTTCCCCTTCCTTCTGCTAACAGGGTGATAATCTGGAAATTACATTTCTCTTCAGACTTGTGCAGATGAGGAGTGATGAACAATATAGACACAAGCTGTTTTTCTCTTAAAAGGGATGTCAGCCATTAATGTACCTTTTCTTGCTCTCAAACTCATGATATTGTTGAAAAAAAATTCTTTCCAGGTAGCATGTTCTTTTTTCAAGCAGCATGTTCAGAAGTGAATGGGAAATAATATACAAAGGTGTGTTATATTTAACTGTTGTAACTGTGCCACATAAAGTAGAAAACACTGGGGTGTTCCTGGTTTCTTTGTCATACTGCATTTTTTTGGTAGGAGTATTTTAGTGTTACTCTTGCTCTGGACGTTAAATGTTTTCCAGAATGATGATATGAAAAGGCACCTTGGCTGAGTCTGTGTTATCATGGGTTCATGAAAGCCAGTGATGTAGAGAGAGGTTTGCCTACTGATTCAGAAGCTGATGTTTCCTCTAGGTTTTTTGTTTTATTTTGGTTTCTTTGGTTGTTTTGTTCGGAGGTTTTTTGTATGTTTTTATTTTATTTTATTCCTTTTTACTTTTTTAGCTCCTGTCTATAAAACACCAAAAAATTTGCTGTAGTTGAAGGTGAATTACAGTGTGATTTAAAACTTGGGGACCAGGTTAAAAAATAGACTGGAGAATATAAATAGCCCTCATCTGTGCATGACTCTAAGATGTGAACACAGTTTTAATTGGCATGTTCATGGCTGTAGTATGGATCACTGGGATGAGAGCAACTTAAATTTAAGGAATATAGTGGCTATGTAACTACTGATACTTGTTCTAACTGTTTTGAAGGTATGGTGGCTATATTAAAACAAGCTACACTCAGTGCAGTGTTTTGGTTGAGTAGTCCATAAGACTTCCATAGGAAGGACCATGTTCTCTGTAACACTTGAGTGGGCTGGAAGCAATTAGCAGAGTGTGAGAGTGGTAGAGGCATTTATATGTGGTTGATTGCTGGTTAATAACTGGCAGAAAAAAAAGAGATGATCTCTTTTGCAATACCATCTATGTTGTCTTTTGAAGAGAGCTTTCGTTGTTCCTTTTCTTTTGTCTGCAGGGAAGGTTTAATTCTTTTGAATAATTCTTTTCTGCTGCGGCACCCTGGCACAAGCAACCAAACCTCAGACTGCAGGCATCAGTTTTACACTTGTGAGACTGTTTCACACTTCAGACAAATCATATCCATTACTTCACATTTTTGCTTTCCAGTTCAATAATGTGCTTGGAGGAACTCGAGCGTGTCTGACAGGTGCGATATTTTCATGGATCTGGGCTGGCTGGCCCTTACTTCCCTGCATGTTGTATATTATCCTTTTCTCCTATTAGTGTGTCCTCAAAGCTGAAGACAGGATCAGTCTTTCACCTTGTTGGGTTTTTTCTTACCTGTGGGGACATCTGCCCAGTGTTGTGTGAATGACAAAACCATCTGCCAAAGGTTTACCTGTTTCCCTCATTAATTTCCAGACTTGTGCCCTTCTAATTGTTTCAGTGCATCTTTCAGGTCCTGGATACCAGCACACTGAACTATTTAATTGATTCCAGGATATTAAATATTTAGCCCATGCCTGAAGTCATGCCCCAATATCAAGTGTTCTTTTACCCTGCAAGTAATGAAAATAGTAAGTAAAGCACCACTTTATCAGAAAGATCTCTCTCTCTCAAGGATCGCTTTCAGCTTTTCAACTGTTTAAAAAAGTAGGCAGAGGCTTCATTCAACCTCTCAGCAACTTGATTTCCTCTGTCACCACAATGTCACTCTTTTCCCTTAATGATCCTACTCTCTTCATCGAGCTGCTCATATCCTGTGTATTTTAAAGACTTGCCTACAATTCGTCTCTATTTTCTGTGCTATTTTTATTTCACTGGCTGCTTTTATTCCTCCTCATCCATTCTGAGATTCTAATTTAATTTCTGTTTGTATATCTTTCACTCAGCCTCCTTCACTGATATTTCTAATTTCCAGTAAGACTTTTTCTCAGTCCTTTTGTCAATCCATCTATCCAGCCAAATGTCACAGAGCTGTGGCATTGCAGCAATATGTTGTTTACTTTCTAACTCCTATAATCGGTGTCGATACAATCTATATGTTCAGTTAATCATTCTTAGTTCCTCCCTTTTCACTTGTCTTGCTTTTCTACCTCATTCTGTTTACTTCCATGTGATTTTAAGTGTACTCAGCCTTGACAGTATGTCTTCTTCCTAACTTCTTTTTTAATCAAATTCATGTTGCTGAGAATCTTCTCTGCCTTAAGATGATCTCTTGGTGTCGATTCCTTTCTATTCCCTTGCAGTTTGATGTATATGTTGAATATACTCACATTCCAGACAGTCTAGTCTATTGTGTCCCCTGCTCTTATTACTTCAGGTAGATGCAAGCTAGGCTCTGTTTCTCTAGATAATTTTAATTTTACACTGCTACCATTTCAACCTTTAAAAATGCTATTTTACTAGTCCAGACATTTCATAGTCCAGTTGTTCTTTCTGCTGAGAATAAGGCCAACAATCTGTCCCTGTAACTAAGTTGCCATCTGAAGCATATTCAGCCACCATCCATACTGGTGCTTTTTTGTTCTCATTTCACTCCTGTTCCTTTCTCAAGGAAAAGGAATCTGTCTGTTCTTCTGCAGCCACTGGCAGTGTTTGATGCTTGGCTTGCACCATATTTACCTGGGTTCATTTCCCTGCTGTCATTGCTTAATCTGACCTGTGTGTTTAGCACTAACAGAACAGCTAAATGGAGTCTACACTTAGAATGGTGGCAGCAACAGCATAAGGGATGTAACCTTTAAAAAAACCCAGTTATTGAACTTTGTTCTGCTGTCAAAACCTGTTTGTATTGTTTCTGGTTTGGTGTATCTTCAGTGCAGCATCACCCCCAGTCTCTTTTTTTTTTCACCTCTCTCTTCAAGTTGCAATTTATATACTTTTCTGGGAAGCTAAGCACAATACTTGAGTATAGTTGTTCTGATTTATAAAGCTGAGCAAACATGGATCCTTTTTGTTCAGTTCTTGTCCAGACCTTATGGATAGGGGAAAAAAAAAAAGCATAAGAGGGAATATTTCTAACAAGTTTCTAACACTTTTCTCCATATTTTCTGTCAGTATGACTCTGACTTTTATGGATCAGATTAGCACAGTGTATTAAAGAGCAGTTCCTTGGGAGGGAGAGGGGCAAATCTAAGGTTTGTGTTGTGGTAGCATGGGAAGTAAGCATGATTGGCTTCTCTCCAGACCTATGATGAAAGTAGCCCTGCAGATGTAAATACAATGTTCAGCTTAGTTTGTACCAAAGAAGTGAACCGCATTGAAATTCAACATCTGTTTAAGATAAAGTGTTATTGCATATAGGGCATTGCACAGCATGCCTTTGAGAGTTTGCTGGGAGTAAAGAAGGATACTGCCTAAATGACAAGTCAGAAGAATTATCAGGTTGCAGTGAGTCATCATTTAGAGTAGATGATTTTGGCATGTATATTTCCTATCATTTTAAAGCAATAGCAGAAGGAAATTATGGTTCGCATACAGTATTTCCCACTCAGCTTAAATAACCCTTCATTTGTTATAGGCATTATAAATTTGCTGAATTGCAATTAATTTAACTTTCCACAGAAGGAAATTGTTCATCTGGGCTATTCTTTGTTTTTAAACACCTACCTGCTTCATTTGTAGAACAAAAAACTGACTTGGTAGGAATTTACTTTCAGCCAGAAGGCAAAATTGAACATTTGTTTGTGTTTCACATCTGGTTTGGTAAAATAACACCCTAAGGAAACCCTTAGCAAGAAAGTGAATCATTTTTTGAACATTCAACCCATGTTGGTAGGAATAAACAGAAGTGTATGTATATCAGTTAACATCTGGGCTAAAAAATGGTTAAGAATCACATTCTAATGCTTCTTATTAAGGATAGTAGCTGTAACATTGGTCACAGGGTGCATGCAAGATCAGGTAAAGCATCAGAATTTAGAAGATACTAAAATAGGTTTCATTTTCTGGTTTGCTTTGTCAAATACATTAGTCAACATTTTATGGATTATTCATTTAGAGAAAGCTTCTCACAAAAAAGTTTATTTTTAGGAAAACCTGGCAGTTCAGGCTTAATTTTACACTCACTTTATGTCAGCATTATTAAAATAGACTAGCTTTCTCTATTTGAATGTACTTACTGGTTTTGCTGGATTTAATAAGCATTTGTTTTATTTTTGCAAGTGTTTTCTTTAGATAATAATGATGATAGTCAAGCATCAATTCTTGTACATTGTCAGCTTTATATTCAGATTGTCCATGGGGCAATATTGGATTGAGATAATGAATAGGATTTTTTTTTTCATTTGAGAAACCCAACATCAAAAAAAAAATTGTGTAATTGTTTTAAAACCTTTATTTTCTTCACTTAAACAATTTTGTCCATCATCTATGCCCAAAGCTTACTTCTGACCTGTAAGAATGCAGAAAAATAATTTAAAAAGAAAATCTGTGATTAGCATGTTTGGGACCAGTCTTTATATATCCAAATGAATGAAGCATCAATTCTTTTCAAAATAAAGAAAAAATATTAATTAGATAAATTACTTAATGTTTTGTTGAAAAATCCTTTTCATTAGAAAGTGTTATTGAATATATAATCAACTATGTCTTAGTCTTTGGTTAAAAATGCCCCTATTTTCCATAGTATTGGTATTTTGTGTCAAATTTGAATTGAAGTTTGCCTTTGAAAACATGTCAGATACACATCTTCAAATCAGCATAAAGGCAATTACTACTAATACTTGCAAGCAATTATAGCAATTACATTTTTTAGCAGCGAGACTTTCATTAACTTTAAAAAGTCTTTGGCATGTTATCAGCGTTGAAATAAATTGCAGTAAATACTTGACTGTAACTGGCATAAATACAGAAACAAAGACAGAAATAACTTCTGTAGCTAAAAATAGACTGTGGCCTCAGACAGATGTTGCTACAAACGTGGTTTTCCCAACCATGAAGGTATTTCTGTGTTGTAGAACTTTCCTTTCCGTACTCTGCACCGCAGTTTATCTTGCAGCAACTTCCCCCCCCTCTTTTAGGCATAGCTGTAGCAGCCAGAACTCTTGTTAAAGTTGATTGAGGTCTTTTCCTGTCAACCTAGAGAGTCTTTGGACAAAAATGTGAATTCCTCTTTTGCTTAATCAGCAAAATTGTGTATAAATCAGCAAAAATGTATAAATTGTGGGGTTTTTTTCTCTCTCCCTTCACCTTCACCACTCTTTGCTCAATTCTGCAGAGCATTTTAGGACACAGAAGTGTTGCTATCTCTTATGTGCTTTGGAAATGAAGATAGTTTGCATACATATGGAGTCTTTGCTAATGTACCTGACACAAAACATTATAGCAGTTCATCCAATTAAAGTCTCCCTTGCCTTCCCAGAGAGGAAAAATCTGTACTTAGTTACAGTAACCATCGTTATTCCTGTGACCACTTCCCCAAGAAATGATCAATATACTGTCCCTTCACTGGCAAGTAGATAATTTTTTTTCTAAGTGTTTGGGGAAATAAAAGAACAGTCAAAGTTAAATGGATTTATTTTGTGGTGACATCCCAAAGGAATGGCATGCACTATGCTGGGATGTGAGGTCACATACCAGACAATCTCAGATTACTTCCAAGGGAGAAGAAAGCTCACAAATTTTAAGCTGTGTAATAGAAAATCTGGGATAGATAGCAGGGATAGTATTTTCAAGGAATGCCTCTTCTCCTGATTTATCTCTTGCAGCACTTCTTCACTGGCACTAGAAATACTGTGTTTCCTTTTGTTGTGGGTTCGAATACATACACTGTGATTACATTGGGCTATTGTATCAGATTTTTATCCCTGAAAATTCAGTGTGATTCAGAGAATGAAAGTTTTCTTTTACCTCTGCTCTCTTAGCTCTAATTTCATAAGGTGGCTTCTGTTTGTGGAAGTTTGTATCAAACTAATCAGAAGACAATAATGAATGCATAGAAAAAAATAAACACATGCCAACCTCTGCCCTAAATCCAACATGTGGTCCCTGGGCACGGTCCTGCAAATCCTTATTCCAGACTGAGTTTAATAGGTGAGGTACTGCAGTGTCAAGCATGCTAACAAAACACTGAGAACATTTATGGCAGAAGCCTCTACAAAGGAGTGTTCTTTTGTTAGGCAAGTAGGAGCCTTCCCAGTGCCTACAACACAAACTTGCAAAGAGCAGCAACCTGGGGTGCTGAGCAAAGTAGGAAGCCATAAAGGATTTGCTGCCACCCCTTAAAATACAGACACCTTGAGGGAAGACTCAAAAAGGAGGAAAATAAGGAAGTGTGAAATGTGAAAACAAGCTCCAGGCACAAAAGGTATTATGGGCAAAGAGTATTTTGAAAGGAAAGATCCAAGACAAGGAACTTTCCTGAGGGTGAGAGCCCATCAGCGTGCTGGAGATGGCAGGAGTACAGAAGCTCCTGGAAAGTTGCTCACAACCTTGATGGAGAAAAGACAGTAAGCTAAGGAAAATATTTGAGAGGATAAGTAAATGGATACAGGTGTAACATTTATTTTCACTTCTGAGGAACGAGATTCTTGGGGGCAAGATTATTTTAAATACAGTCAGCATAGAGTAAAAGCAGTTCCAACAGTCAGCAGTAATGGTAATTATTATGCCATGTCTGGTTTAATATTGAGTAATAAAAGAGTGAGTGGCATATTTTACAGTCATCTTCACACAAATACTTTTTCAGGTTTTACAGTAATGACTGTATTTAAGATAGTCTGCTTTTTTAGGAGATGTATTTATTAACTTAGCTAATTTTCTTTTTCATACTATTTGGACAATTTTTGACTTTACCAGTGAATATTTTTAACTTAATGTTTTCTCACAGTCTATCTTGAGGCAAATTATGATAGGTGGACTTTCTGTAGGGCTATGTTCCTGCAAATCTTCAAAGAGGTAATAAAATGTCTGCTAAAGGGTTGGAAGTGAAGTTAACATGTAGTGGAAGTGAAATGCTTAGTTCAGAACTCCTGTTGATGTTTCCAGGAGAGGACACTGGTTGTCAGTATAAGCTTCAAATGTTGGCCTTGATTATCAAGAGATAAACGGATGCCAAATTTTTGATGCATAGTTTCTGAGCTCTGTAATGGTCACAGACATGGCCTGTGAGGGTTACCCAACCCAGAGGTTTGTGAAGATCATGATGGTGGAGGCCTCAGGATTCTGCAGTGCACAAGGGCATGGCAGTCTGGCTTTCTGATAAAATTTCTTTATTACAAATTACTTTACAAATGACTACTATTAAAACTACTATTAGTGAATATATATGTGCTCACTATAAGTCATTACAAAATTGTCACTAGGAAAGCAAATATATGTATATTACAGGTTATCAGAATTCCAGCTAGTGAAGCAAGTATATGCTTAAGAAACTTTACCTGTATGTGTGCCTAGAAATGGATTATGTGAAGTGTTATGGGTATGATACTTACCAAACTGCTTCTAATAGGAGGGCTAATCAATGGCAGAAAAGTGGCACTTCAAAGATGACCTGTGTCATGGAGTCCAGAGTCAACCAGGTGTCCCCAGGCAGGATCAAGGCTGTTTGGGAGATCTTATGCAAAGAGGCTAATGTCAGATAGGTAGCAATGTATTTTTTTATCCCTTTTGGTGTAACTGTGTGTAGGATGTCAGTGCCCAGAATATGAGTTACCAACTCCTCTTTTCCTAGTGGTCAGTTCACAGTATCACTGTTTCTTTGTCCAGCATCTATCAACATTTCTTTATTTTGCCTTATCAAGGTTTCAACAGAGTTTATCAGTGATGTCTCAGAGCTCCTAGTTAGGAAGATCTCCTTTGTCAGTATATTTACTGGGTCATCTTTGTGGCAACTCTGTCAAGCTCTAATATTATACTTTGAGATAGGAGAAAAGTTGCAATTCAGAACTAAAATGCAACACTGCATGCAGGGAAATACTTTACATCATTAAGACATTATTTTTAATGTTTGTTGCTGGGTTTTTTTCTGATGTGCTAACTTCTCTGTGTGTAGAAAACCTACATCAGACCTTCTGAAGCACCCACTCCCCCAGTGTTCTTGAGAAGATTGCTAGTTGTATATTAACAAAATATATATGGCCAGTACATGGCCCTCACATGCTCTCTGCTCTCTATGATAATCCTTTTTTTTTGCTTTTTTTTTTTGTTTGGATAGTGGTGGTGAGGTTTTATGTTGTTTAGATTAATGCATTCACCTTTTCTGTGGAAGCATAAGCATTAGGTTACCATTATAAAGCCTTTTCTGCAAAACTTAGTCATCTCAGATGTCCAGAATAGCAATCCATATACTGTGCTGCATTGGGAAGCAGGTACATGGTGTGTATGCATGTGTATGAAAAAGAGATTCATCTAGGGTTTTTTTTAACCCAGCTATTCCCATCTCTATTTCTGGTACTTCAGCTTCAGAAAGTCACTTCAGTCACTTTGTACAGCACTCAGCTGGCAAATGGTAACTGGATGGAGAATCTGATTTTCTTTTATGTTGAGCTTCTCTGTCTGTTTTCTGAACAGGAATGATAGATCTATCCTTTTCTGGATGCTTTCACATCTTCAAATATTTTTCAAGGTGTGTATTAGTTGTGGTTAAAAAAATGTTATTATATTATAATTTAGTTGAATTCTTAGACCCTCTTAGTCTGAGTCTTTCTTGGGTTTTGTTTTTATCTTTCTGAGGTGCTGCCAAAAATGGGTTGGGTTCTCTAGAGATAAATTTTGAGATTTTAATCTAGTGTGTGATGCTGTGAATGAGGGCTCTAAAGAATTAAATGAGAACAGAGTGCAAATGCCACCAGAACAGCTTTGTTTTGATTTTAGTCACCTTTCACAGAGTAGTTGGAAGATTGCAGCTTTTTCTTTTTTTTTTCTTTTTTTTTTTTTTTACAGTGCAGTAATATGTCTGGCAGTACATCTGAGAGTGTTATTTTGCAGTTATAGGCATCACACCAGTTGTCATTTATATGTCTCAATCTATTAGAGAGAGGGAAGGAAACACATGAGAACTCTCAGAGTCAATTTGCTTCGGCTGGAGGATATAAAGCAAGTAGAAAACATTATGTGTACAAGAATTAATGGAGGATCTTCTAGTCATTAGAAAAGCAGTCTGATTCACTCAAGCAACAGCACAATTCTCAGAAAGCAAAATTCTCTATATTAGTTATGAAAATGGTGAAAAATTACTGCACATGCAGGGGAAGGAAAGAACAGACTTGAGGAGAAATGAAGTATAACAAAAAAAGGAGCAAGATTTTTGCATTTTCATGGAAGTGTAAAAGCAGTGGTAAATGGCATTTAGGATTTCACTTATGTTTGTATGTTTGCATTGTGCTTCATAATAACTTTAGATAAATGGGGAAATAGACCTTAAAGGTGTGTGGGTTTTTTCTGACTCACAAATCCAAGTTTTGAGAAACAGAATATGTTCCACTTCTATTTTTCAACAACAGCAACGATGACAAAAAGTAATGGGAAAAAAAGTTAGCAGCACTGCTACCTTGATTAGAAAAAGGGAAACTTGCAGGTTGGAAGTGTAAAATGAGACAAATTCCAGAAAGCTCAAGTGAGATGATGAGACACTGCATGCAAGAGAGATGATTACAGGAATGGAATATGCCTCCACTTTTTGCAAAACCTGGAGTATGTTAAAAGCTATTTACAGTTTGGGCTGCTTAGTGCTCACTCAGATAGGCACATCCTGATGATTCACCTTTGCCAGGGGAAATACATGTTACTTTTCTGGTTTTATTCTAGTGAGAAAGAAGTAGAACATCTATTATAATTTCCTAAGTGGAAAATCAATCACAATGACATAATAAAATTTTATAGCATTTTTGAAACAGAGGAGCTGGTAAAGTATCTAGCTAGAACATCTCTGAGACACATTAAATAAGACCCAGATTTAAAATCCTGACTTGTACTTAGCTGTATTTTATTCCACTGAAGTTGATAGTGCTACAGAAACAAGAGTTAAAGGTGTCAAAGAGTAAAATAGGATCTTCTCTCCTAATGGAAGTCTTGACATGCTTCCACAGAAGACTCTTGACTTTCACGAGTCCACAACTGACACCCCATTACACAAAGCTCTCTTACTAATTAGGACTCTTACCACAAGCACATGTAGAAGCATTTTTTTCTGTTTAAACTCATGGACTAGGTGAGTAACTGATAGAAATTGATGTGCTTTCATTAGTAAGAGTAGACAATCACCAATCCTGTGGAATCAGGCTTCTAGAATTGTTTATAAGAAAGACTGTTCTGAGGTGGAGAGGACAATGCCAAATAGTGCTGCAGCATTTTTCTCACCCTCTTCCCCCATGCTCCACGGAGGAAAAAGGTTCATTTAGCCAAAGCATAAGTGGCTTCACCCAGATAGAGCAAAGGGAAGATATGATTAAGTTCTCCTTCATATGCAGTCAATAACCAAGCACTTTGAAAGTAAAGCTTAACTAGCACATTATATAGTAGATTGGAAACAATGGGGAGTTAGGATTAATTTGTTCTGTTCCTAGATGATCTAGTGATTTGCAGACTACTCTGAGTTGGATTCTCCTTCTGCCTGCATTTCCCTAATGAAGAGTAAGTAATATTTACCCAATTATTAGAAATATGGTGAGATGCTTTCTCAAAAGTCATCTCATTTCAACTTTACTTTAAAATTTAGACTGCAACCTACTCTACTTGACTATGAATATAATAAAAAATCAAGCTTAGTAGAATTAAAAAGGGAACATTTGCAAATAAGAAACTAACTTTCTTCAGGCAGAAATCAAGGTTAGTTGGCTTGCATGTTGCTTTTTTATTTAACAGTTCATGGTAGTGCCATTTTCCTCCAGTTTGCAGATGACTCAGTTTTACTGAGACTAATATTATAGGAAATGACTACCTAATGCAGAGCAGGTAGTAGACTTGCTTTATTCCAACTTCATATAAGTGGAGGAGGAGACTAGGAAATGATAACAACCCAATAATCAGTTTATCAGCTTTACTGTCATCACTAAATGTCACTGTCATCAGGAGAGATTGTTCCAGAATACTTCAGAGAACAAAAGGATGATTTGACAAGCTCCAAAAAGCTATGGATTGTGAAGGAAATAGGAGAATATTGGAAGGAGTGAATTTACATATCTGAATCATGACAGATTTATAGTTTAAATATTTCTGTATATTAAGTAATAAATTTGTTCCCTTTCTACCTGCACCTTTGTTACAAAATGATAGGGAAAAGTGAAACTATATTTTTATGAAGTCACAGGCAACTCTGCAAATACATTTTTAAAGAATGAGGAAGGAGAAGCTATGGCATGCTAAGCATGATAACGTGCTACTCTTCTGCTGTTACTCTGCAGTTTATTCTCCAGTGACTCTTCAGCAGTGCAGCAAAAAGTTTTATGTTTGTCTTGTCTTTGGTGTTCTGGAAGCAGTTTTACTTGCCACAAGGGGTCCTGATCAGTGGAACCATTCCATTCAAACATCACTGGTCTACTCTGGCCATTCAAACATACTTCACAATTAATACATTTGATCATTTTCCTTCACTACAAATGTATGTTCTGCTTTTCCACAAATGTAATTCACTGAAAAGTTAATTTCTATTTTCTTTTACTGCCCTAACTTTATTTGGTGCCTCTTTAAATAATGGTGAGGGTTGTGTTTAGCAAGGAAACAAGGGAGACTGTCAAGAACTCTTTAACATATAAATCTGAAAGCCACAGTCCAAACAGGTGGTAGGGAGGATATTGAACAAAATGTTAGGTGAAGCATTTCTGTGTGCAATAATGAGCATTTCAACTGTGGAGGAGAGTTTTCAGTTCCCCTGCCTGCTTTAAGCACGTAGTTTAGCTTAGCTATCTGCATGAGCTAATGCTCCTAGACTTTGAAAGGGTTACAAGATCATCATGGACAGAGCTTTGGTTTGAAATTTCTTTGTTTCTCTCTCCAAGAGCACTAGGATAATGGATTTTGCCATGTCATTTGAAGCTAGTCTGCTCTATAGAGTTGTGCCATAAATGAATGTTGTGCCACTGGGGTTGAAACAAGTCAAAGCTGTGCTCAAAGCAGAGCATGTCAGACAGTTTTAAATTAAACTGCCTTAGAAATAACACTTTGAGCAAAAGAATCCATTGTTTTTGCAGACTTCCACTATCTCCATGATGAAAATTATTTAGCTGTTGATGGGGCTTGGATTCTCATCGTTTGCTCTTTTCCTTTGAGCTTTCTTTCACTTTGTAGCAGCACTAAAAAATCTACCTTGGCTTCTCATAGTTTCTTTGCAGTAATGCGTGAGTTTTGGGTACGAGCAACAGCAGCTTTTAAAAATGCCAGAGGGAGGCTTGGGAGCTAAGGGTGTGATAATGGCAGACCTACTGCAATCATTAGATACAGAAATTGCTACAGTATATTCTCCTCTTGTGAATAGGACATGAAAATGTTTCTACATAATCTACATGCAGACCAGAAAATACAGAGGGAATGGGAAAAGCCATAGGTGAACTGTTCTGGCATGATAAGTAAATGGTTTATAATACAAGTAAATGTTAACAAAGAGTTTTAGTGCTTTTGATTTGCTCCTGGTTTTCAGCTGACTTATCTAATGTGAAATTCAGTCAAATGTCAATTTACACAAACAGCTTAAAGAATTATCAATAGGAAGGACAGGGAATTGCAAGTTTCCTTTCCTGTATTGCAGAGGAATCAAAGGATTTTGCCTTCTTTATGAGCTGTCACTGGCAGCAGTTTAATTTAGGAAGAGCTGAACTCTATCGTGAGGCATAACCGTGGTTCAACACCGTGATAACTCTTAGGCAAGCTGTAGATTTTCTCTCTCTCTTCTCTTTTTTTTTTTTTTCTTCTCTGTCAATTAGGAGCAATAACTGGAATGCCAAATTTTAGTAGTTTTAGGAGGAACATGCATTTTGGTTTGATTTTGTTTTCTGTGACGAAAACATTCAAAGAATTCAGCTATCTTCAGGTAGAGATGTGGTAGTAAAATACTCAGTCTTGCTTTTGCTTATAAAGTTCTTAATATGCAGTGGTCAGTACTTGAGGACAAATATTTGTATACATATTTAATTTTAAGAAGTATTCATGTGTCAGACCAAAACTAATGTTGGTCAAACAAACGTTTTCAGAAGAATGGTAGTAAATGAGGCTTCTGTCACCTCTAATGAACAGCAGCTGAGGAAAAATGGGCTGACTTTATTTATAAAGGTCATTATAAAAAAACCCTACAAAAAGAGTTTATGGAGTAGCAGCTAACTCAGCACCTTGAGGGAAGTGGGGTTTTAAATGGAGGTGGAAGGATCAGAAGATGCTACAAGAAACATGCCACTTTGTCAGCAAGTGATCCAATTTAATCTAAAAGCCCTATAAGAACTTGACAAAATGTCAATGAACAAGTTGAGCAAATATTCAGTTCATGAAATTAGATCAAATTCAGTGAATACATTGAGGTCAAAGAGAGGAGTCAACATTGTATGCAAAGTAAAGTATTTCACAAGATTTTATTTTAAAAACAAGTGGAAAGCAACATTTATTGGTTTGCCTTTTTTTTCCATTTTATTAAAAAAGAAAGGGAAAAAAAGAAGTAAAAAGCTAATTTAGCAATTAGATCAAGAATTTCTCTATTCACACAGCTGAGATTATTGCAGTGGGTAATGTCCTAACTTGTGCTTTAAATCCCTGTGTTCAACTTAGCTTCTAGAAAGACTTTTCTATCCTTAAAGATACTGCATGATTCTGTAGAGGATGTGCATGGAAAGTCTCTGACTGTGCCAAAGCAGGGCATTATTGCTGGTAGTGTGTGTATTAGATTCAGTCTTTCACACTGAAGTCTGTATTTCTATGAATCAGCCTGTTTTTAATATCCATAGCATGGCCCTTCAGTACAGTGTATCTGGTGATGGTACCCAAGCAGTGAGGGTATTTATTCTTTGAGTTATTTTTTCTCTCTTTTAGGGACAGGTCTAATGGGTGTGTTCTAAAAGACAGTAATAAATCATAAATAAAAAGGAAACACAAAGTAGCACAAAGTGCCCTTTTTTTTTTTTTTTTTTTAAAAAAAAAAAAANTTTTTTTTTTTTTTTAAAGATTCAGAAATCTTTTCCCAGGCAGAATGTCTTTCAGATCTTAAATCTCAGCTATTGAAACTGGGGCCAAAATCCTGCTCTCCCAGTCCCCTTGTCTCTGTAAACAGATGTAATGCAATAGTAAGTTGAACTGCAAAAAACATTATCTACTTTGCATGTGTATGTGGTGTGCATGCTCACAGACCCCCCTCTGTGAAACCCTGGTCTTGCTATGCCCAGTCTGATGAATACATTGTCCTTCTACATGTTCAGCATTTTGCCTTTTTTATGATTTTTTAATTTTATTTTTAACTAAGGAGACAGATTCTGCTTATAGGTCTTGTGTCTTTCTCTATTAAGTAGTCTTTCTTCTCTGCTTCCCCAACTGCTGCTTTTAGTGCCAGAACTGGATGATCACAGAATAGTTTATAAAACCCTACAGTCAATTCAGTGTCTATATTTAATTGTTTAATGGTCTGTTTATTTCTTACAAGAAAACAGATCCCTCTTTTTCATGTTTTCACTGTTCATTACCTTTGAAAAGATAATTTTTTAGCAGATGCCCGAGATAACTGTAAAAATGAACATTATAGTTGTGTCTATGGGTACCTCCATAAAATCTGTGCAATTCATTGGCTTTTTCTACCTAGTTATACACTGTGTTTAAAAAAACCCCTGCTTATTTGCACATCTTACACATTTAGATATGCTGCCAGCAGCTTGGCTGCTCTTTCACCTTGCTTATAATGTTGGGTTTGGTTTGGGTTTCGTTTTTTTTTAATGGCAAAAGACTGCATCTAGTCTTCCCATTAAGCAGATGGTTTATTATGTCATGTTAATTTTCTTTAGAAATAGTCTGTTGGTGCTTTAGCATTACAGGGTTGGCAGATGCTAATACACCTACTTTAACTCAGTTGTCTGCTCTTTTTCACTTCCTTACCTGTTTGCAGTAATCTTTATCCAGCAAAGTATCCCTAGTGCAACATGTGCCCTTCACATTTCCTAAAGGACATTCAGAAGCAGCACTGACCTGGTGTTTTGAAATCATAAATGTTTGTTTTCATTTTTCTGTATAGACTCTATTTTTAGTAACTTCTACTAGGGAAGAACTAACAATGATGGTAAGCAGTCAGTGGTTTGGCTTTGCATTTAAACATTTTTATACCCCAAGCATTTGTAACTTTCTTCAGTGTAGAGGTAATAGAAATCTGGAGCATCCATAATAAACATGAATCTCTAAGTTCAAAAGAGGATGCTTGTCTAGAGAGGGAGAGACCAGGAAAAGATGAAATATTTCAGACAACAGCAATAAGACCTGCCAAACTTTTGGACAAATAAATAGGAAAAAAACATTTGCTGGAAATTTTACCTCTGCACTAAAGGCTTCCATCTTTCTAGTGAACAGTCAGTCTTTGCTTTGCCCAGACCCCTTTTGGCTGTTTCTAATGCCCCAGAAATGTCTTCCTCCTCAGTCACAGACTAAATTGAATTTGCAAATCAAGCTCTTTGTTTGACCACCAGCTCAGGTGACATTTACTTCCAATTGCCAAACTCAAGCTACAGTACTCCTGATATTTTTCTAATCATTTACCTCCTTTATTTTGGAGCAAGACCAGCCTGGTTGGATGAATTTAGCTCTTAATACAGTTAGAAGATATCAGTTGTCTAAGTATGAGAACACTATTAACCAGAGAACCCCTCTTCCTCTGTCCTGGCTCTTTTTTTTTCTCCTAAATTAATCAATTAGATGTCCAAGCATATCCTTAATTCACAGATTGATAGATTTCTGCTCATGCATAAAGAATTGAAAACAGCATATAACGTTAATCTTCTTGTGTAATTAAACAAGGTAAAGGGAAACTTTTACACAATTATAGTTAACATATACAAAATAACAGGTAAATTTGCATCCTATTAGTTTTGAATGAGGCTGGAACCTGAACAGGGTACTAAACAAGTCATTACAAAGCAGCAATTGATTACTGCTCAGGATCTCATGGCTGATCAAGCTGCCAAGGCAGTGTGCTAGGCCTTCATTCTACTCCATTGTTTTAATTCTGAAAACCCTGCCAGCCATGCCCCTTCAAGAAAACACTGCTCTTGAACTGCTGAATCCAGTTGCTATCTTTTAACATAAACTCTTTGGAGGGCAAGACTAGGTTTGGACTGAACTTCAGAGCTCCATTTTTGAGTTGAGATGAGCATTTACATATGAAACCCTTAGCCTAGAATTAGCTTTTCAGTACAAGTCTGTTATTAAAGCAGTCTCATCTTCAATCCCAGGTGCAGTGCAAGCCTAGAATTATCACTCTTAAAATGTTTAATTTTGTTTTATTTTTCCCTGCATTCATTTCAGCATCCATTTTCTTAATAAATCACTTACATAACATTCTACTGGGGTCTTCTCTGAATCACAGAGTCCCTTTGAAATAAAAAACATCTGGTGATCCTGCAGATTAGCCTTACAGGAAGCAAAGCATCTGTTAATGTTTACCCCAAGTTTACCCATTTTGAAGGACAGTCCAAGAAATAAACATCTCAGTGAAATTCTGAGCAGCACTTTGCAACAGCAGTGTGCATTTTCCAGGATATTTTAAGAACAAAGTGTAGCTATTGCTATATGAAAAACACAGTATCTGTACTGTGCAATTTGATGTTCCATGCAGTGTGTCTGGTGATAGCTTGCTGTCACACTGATCATTACAGAGAAACTCTATATTTCTGTATGAAGAGCTCTAAGGGCAATGGGTTGATTTGTGCTATCTGTGGAATTGCAGATTCTATCTACAATGCAGATGCAATCCTTCTCTTACAGTGCAAAAGATTTTTAATCTAAAACCACATACAGTCTCTGAAGAGCTTTTCTGCACCAGTGCATTATATGTTGTACTTCATTCTAGGTAGGAGATGCCTATGGACTTGACATAGTTTGAAAGTTTCCCCCCAAATGAACATTTCTGATCAAAAAAAGCTGACCTGTTTATCTTGAAGCTGTGATTACTGTCTTCTCATGCTTTCCTTCCTGTTTTCCATTCATTCAGTTCTCCATGACTGACAATGTGAGATCACCTCCTCCCAGCCTGAGTCCATTATCACGTTCCCAAGTTCTCCTTGTCATACCCTCCGTGACTGCTGCCTTAGCAGTACTTACATGCTTTCCTAGGCTATATATCCATTGTACAAATGCCAATCTGAAATACTCACTTGCTTTCCACTCTCCTGGATAATCTCTTACTTTCTGCATGTCTCATCTTCTTAAATATGTTCCTCTTGCTTTTAATTTCCATTTATCACATTCACTATATGAAATCACATCTGTAACTGTATCTTCCCATTTACACCACCCTTCTGAAAATTAATTTAAAACCTGAACTATCTTATCTTCCATTTTGGCTTTTCTGATTTCTGTAACATGTGAATTCAGTATTTCAAGTTTTTACAAAGTGGTTGGCCAAATGTGTGTCATCCACTTTCAGGAGAGGTAAAAGTGAAAAACCTTTTTCTTATTTCAAAGAAAAAAAAAAATTGGTTTATGAGTGATCTCAGAGCAAAAGCCAGTTCATATGATAGTGGTTAAAAACAACAATAAGTGAAGATAGCTTTGAATGTAGTAATTTAGAATTTATTTTGGACCATGAACAGTAAGTCACAGCAGTAGTAATTCATGTCTGTGCTGTTATGGGCCACTAAAACAGTCTATCTTTTTATGTATTTATCTCCAACAAGAAATAGATGTTAATACGCTACATATGTAGGTGATAAAAATGTTAAATTTGAAAGGGGAAGGTTTAGCTTTTTCTTTAATAGACATTTATGGTAGAACAGATGGATCTGCTTCATTATTCCATGAATCTTTAATAAGCTCTTAGTCTTCAGGCCAATCATAAGGCATAGCTGGCATCTAATACAAGTTTGGTTCTATTAGGTGAACAAAATGTGAAAGGAAATTTCTCTGGTTTTTCCTCATCTTTCAATCGTATGCACCATTTATTTTTGGCTTTGTTGGTGTTCTTGGTTTACAGGAGAAGAGGAGGTGTTCAAAGTTACAGTTTTATGGCATAGATGGTGGAAAATCACTTTTCTTCCAAAAGCAAACTCTCATAGTTACTCAAATCATCTTACAGGAGATTTTCAGCTACAGAAAATCCTCGTACCAGAGAGCTAACCCAGCACGTGCAGGGTTAGGTAGGGGCTTGTTGCAATGTCCAACTGTTTCTCATTAGTCATGCTGTCCTAGTTCTGAACTGCAGGGGTTGCAAGTATTACAGGCTTGCTTATTAATACTTGCTAAGTCTTTTGTGTCTTTCCTCCACCAAGTTCCAGTGGAATGGATGCCAGAAAAGCTGCTGAAAAAGTCTATAGTCAAGGAATTACAAGCTGAAGTAGAGATAAGTAAACAAAAGAAGAAAACAATGGCAACGATTCCACTTGTTTCCTATTCTAGCATACAAGTAGTAGTATTGGTGTTCATCTCCTTCAAGAGAATGATTCCAAGTTATGCAATTAGAATGAGCTGAAGTTCAATTAAGCACATCAGAATTCTACACATGAGGAAAAGTAAATTTTCCAAACTGGTGAGAAGACAGAAACTTGTCACTGGGATTAAAAGCCAATGAAATGAACATCTCTCTTTCATTCTATTTTCCCCACTGTTTATGCCCTCCTCTCTTCCAGCTTTCAATTTATTGTGTTGTTTTTCTCTGAATATTCAGCACCAGCAATACTTCCCTTCTGGCTTCAAAAATGTCATTCTACACATTATGCAGATCAAGAGAAAGCAAGTGCAGAGTCTAGATGCACGTTTGATAGTTCTTTCTAAAAATAGGTGGTCTCTATGGCAATATTTCACAGTGCCCTTGAAGGTGAAAATTCACTTTTGCTAAGCAGAAGCCTTTTGGAAAAAAAATAATACAGATCTCACTTCTTTAAGGAGATTGCTATTGTCAAAGCTGTATATTCAAAAAGTCAAAAGAATTTAGAGAAATACATCTTTTAAAAACTCAGGAACTAGACAAACTCTTCCCCTAGACACCGCTGCATATAACTATTTTGTTACCTTGAAATTACTCCTTGACTCCTTTTATTCAGCTCTACAAAACTGCATAGTTTGCTTTTCTTAATTTATGGCAAAGATCTTTATGAACTGTCTAATCTTTTATAGAAATGAAACACTGAAACAAGTTTCCTTATCACTTCAAGAGTTGCTGTTGTTTTTAAGTATCTCAATACTGACAACCTGTATATGGAACTCATTGTAATGAGCACCTTCCTTTTGGTCTCTCTTAATCAGAAGCAATTTTACTTTTATCTGATCCAATTCTGTTATCATGACTCAAAGAAATACAAGTTTAGCTTTAGTCAAGGCTGAAAGATTGGAACCTTCATTGCATTCTAAATAAACTGTAGCTCTTCACTGTGGTCTTTTACACTCTTGCTTTGGCTTCTGGCAGAGCTATTGTGGAAGAAACCCCCTCAGGATGAAATGTCTTCAGTGGACATCAAAGTATTTCCTGGGTGTTAAGTTTTCAAAATCAGAGTCACCTCTCTACCTATATTAACTTGCTCATGTTGCCTACAGCTATAAAGCTAAGAGACACAGATACTGTAATACAGAGACCAGATTTGCTTCCTTTAATGCAGTGATTAGTTATGTCCTTGTTGCACACTAGTGTATGTGGCACTATTGGAATATGAAAAGTTAATTTGAAATGCCACTCCTGTTACTTCTTTGTCTTAGAAATAGAATTTGAAAGTATCTGCTTAGCAAGGTTATCTTTTGTAGAGGATCAGAAGCTCACTCATTGGAATGAGAAGCTACCACAGTACCATGTGAATTACTTTCTCTGTTAATGTGAATGTCATTGCTTGATTTTTCTTGGTCTAGGCTAAAATAGAGGCATTTTAATCAATTTTACTTGGGTTCATTCTTCTCTGTGTCCCATGCTTGATACATGTTCTGAACATTAGTATTGACAGACCATGTTGTAGATATTTATAAAAATTCACAGCAGAGGGTAGTGAGAGGGAATTTATTTACTTTCTATATGTGTATTACATCTCTTCCCTGAAGCACTTCACATCCCAGGAGTGTTTTCCTCTCCATTATGAATCATTTTCATATCCACTGAACACTGAAACTGCTTTTCAGATTAAGAATAAAAAATGCATTTTTAAGGCAACAAATCTGGAAAACAAAGACCTATGCATGGTGCTTGCTTTGCTGCAAGACTTTTCTTCTCCTGTGAGGAAAAACTCACCAAGTCAGGAATGGAAGGCTTATGAGAAGCTTATCTGTTCTTTTATTATTCACACTGGTAAAGCAAGGAAACACTGAGGTTCGAAATGCTACTATTAAACATAAAAGCCATTAGTTTGCTGTTTGCAGTGCTGAAAATACACTTCAGGTTGTGCTGAGTGGCACTAGTAATAGATCTGCAAGTAATGTACTTTGGTGAAACAGAGTTTGAAAATACCTCTAAAGAAATGATTTTGTGCTAATAGGCTGCTGACTTTTTTAATTCTGAAAGCCATGCTGTGAGTCAGTTTTTTCTCTGAATGTTGTTACTGTGTTCAAGAGAAGAAATAGAATTTATAGGCACACCAAAAAATACATCTCATTATTCATTGCAAGTGATCAGCATGCCCAGTGAAGATCAGCTTTCAGCACATTTTTGTGCATCGTGTAAATAGCAAAGCTATGCAAAGCATATTCATTGATGGCTTTATGAGCAGACACAGAGATGGGAAAAATTGTTGTTGAATTATTAATATTTCAAAGCTTTATCTTGCTTGCTTGCTTCCCTTGCTTCTCTTCCTTCTCTTGCTTCCTGTTTTTTTTACTTTCTTGCTTTTCCTCCCTCCCTTTCCTCCTTCTTTCAGTGAGGATGTGGAAGCTTGTATCATATACCATAGGGGTTTTTCCCTCACCCTCTCTCTGCCCAACATTTCCTGCCTTTTCTGAACTACACTTTACTGGAGGTGTCCCCTTCTTGGCTGAGGGGCTCACCTCTGTCTTGTGGTGGGTCAGTCAGAGGTGGCTGAAACCAAGACCTGGACACCTGCACTCAATATAGGCATGCAGAAAGATTGTGCAAAACAGGGTCCATTTAAGCTCCATTGCTTTCTCCTTTGCTTCCTCCTGTGAAATAGTGTAGGTAGGTAAAGCCTGCCGTGGAAAGTTGCAACAAGCCCCTTTAAACCTCACAAGTGCTGTAGCCTTCTTAGCTAGAATAAGAAGGCTTTATTGGCTGGTGAAAAGCATAAAACCTGAGGATTACTGATTCAAAGATGAATGTTTCCTCATTACATTGCAAAATGCAATGTAATGTAATCTTTACTAATGCTTTGTTAGTAATGTGTTATTGTAAGGCTGAAAGTGGAAAAGAAGTGTGCATTGCTTGAATTGACCATTTTATTACACAGCATATGTTAGCTGGGACTTCTGTTTCTTGCAAGGTTTTGTGAATGAGATCATTACAGAATATTGATTAGTCACAAGAATTACAGTGTGCTTCTCATTACTGCTTGACTGAACAGAATTAAGAAAATAGGAGAATAAGTTGCTGTAAGTTATAATCTGTCTTGGTGTTCCCTTGAAAATACAGAGGCTGCATTTCAGTCTTTCCCTTGGCAAATTTGAACTGGGATGTTAAACTGGAAATTTGAATGTTGCTTTTCATAAGGAATATATAGAAGTGCTATATGGGCCCAGAGCTCTCAGTTTTGAGCATGTTTGGATCCAAATTTAATTTCAACTCCCACGAGATGATAGCTTTGCAGCTTCCCTGTTTAAAATACAGTCACATTTTCTACAAACTCTGCCATTAAAATCCACGTTGTTTTCTTTTGAGGACTGTTGATTATGCTGCTGTACAATTGTCTTATCGACAGAATGAGATGCTTTCTGCACTTGCTGAGAAAGAAATGGACTGAAAATACTCTATAGCTGTTTCAGAAATGAAGCTTAAAGTATTATCTGTAATGCAGAGTACAGTATAATGCTAAGTAAATTAGTATTTCATGCAACAGTTTTATGACATTTTTAATATACTTTGAAAAAGACCTTTTATCACAAGGTTCTGCAGTTTGTCATGGGACTGCTACCACATTAGAGTTGTTAGCCTACACTTTTCCTTTTTCCAATGGTTTGTTACTATTTCCAGTATTTGGAACAGGTTGCCCAGGCAGGTGATTGAGGCCCCGTCCCTGGAGGTGTTCAAGGCAAGGCTGGACAGGGTGCTTGGCAACCTGGTTTAGTTGGAGATTGCCTACTCACTGTAGGGGGTTGGACTAGATGACCTCTAAGGTCCCTTCCAATCCTAATAATTCTATGATTCTGTGATTCTATTTTGTAGTCTGATCAGTTTCAAAGAGCCAAACTTCTTGCTTTAAATCAGTTGTCAAATTTGATGTTAATGAATTTTGTGTCTTCAAGAGGTTTGGTTTTGATTCTTGGCTGTAAGAAGGTGTTGACCTCAGGGAGCTGGGCATAAACTGCAGCAATCTAAACATGTCCTCATCCCCTATAATATGTGTGACAAAGAATCCCAGTGGCTAGGATTGTCATTATTCAGACAGAGTTGCACCTCTAGGATGGTCAGTTCTTTCTAGCTTTCACAGAACCTCTGAGGTGGGTGGGTATCCCTACCTTGGTAGCAAAAATGAGTTTTAAGATCTGAAATATCTAGAGAGTCCAATTCTAAAGACATGATGAAATGCCAAAAACCCCTGCCCTATCCTAAAGATTTCTTGTCTTTTTTTATGGAAGTATTTTTTCCATATAAAGCATGGCAAACTGGCTGCCACATACTGTAAAATTAGAGAACTGGGACTATTTTCAGTGAAGCTACAACCCCAAATTTATATTGAATTTATATTGAAATTTATATTGAAAATGAAGTGGATGATTGTGCTATACTTTATACACAGTCTTTTTCTGTCCCATTACGGTTTGTGGTGAAGGAGAAGGAAAAAGCAAAGACCACAGAATTGCATCAACCCACTGGGGTCCTGATCCAAAGCTCAGTGAAATAAAATTAAGTTTTTCCCATTTGTTTCACTGAGGACTAAATTAGCTTGAATGTGAACAAGCAGCTTCATTAATAAAGTTAGGAAAAATAGAATTAGTTTCTGTTACAAATTAATTACCTTCTTTTATTTTCATGTTTATTAAAGCGACAACAGGAAGTAATAATATGAAAGCTCCAGTTTATGTAAAGACTCCCTAGGACTTAGTCTCCAAACTGAATTTAGATATTACATCATTAGATTTTATTTGGACTTTTCAAAAGAGTAAATACCATCATCTGTCTTTCAAGGAAAGGGTCAACTGGAGTTACTTAGGCTTACTGAAATTGCAAAAGGTCCAGACATCTTTTGATGATTAGTACAAAACTTAAACAAAGCTCAAACTTCTATCATTAAAGAAATCTTTTGAGGTTTCTCCACTTTTATGTAATTAATTTTAGGAGGGATATTACTTCCTTTGAAATTCAGCCTGCTGTCCTGTCACATAATAACAGAACGTTTTGGCAAGACTATTGGAGATAATTTGAAAGGAGGAATTGTGGTTTGGTTATTTCCAGGGAAGCAGTCAGTCTTGCTTGGGATATATCACTACAAGGTCACAGTAGCAGTACGGGCTTCTCTTTTCAAATGTTTAATATCTTAATATGGTATTAAGGAGTTGTCTTTGTGCTGTGGAACTCCCTACCCACTAAAATATTCAAAGTAAATCCCAAATACTAGAGAGCCTAAATCAGATCTCTCTCCTTAGCAGGTCAGTTTGTAAATTCCTTGGTATGAAACTACTGAGTTAGCTCACTTGAGGGCTGAACTGAAGCCTAAGAAGCAGCTTGACAATTTTATATAACTGCATCTGGAAATATAAATTAGATTCTTTCTACATATTTTTTTCAAGTTAATGTATGTGATATTTAGCAATGCTGGAGAGGAAAGCTAGAAGTTACCCCTTTCAGACAGGAAAGCAATTCTGAATTAATGAGGAGACAGTAAAAGTAGCTATGAATTTATATGAATCATTACAAGAAAAAAAAGGACAAGGGAAAACAAAGACCAGAAATTTGAAGCAGGAATGTAAAGACAGGGTTAAATCTCTGCTAAGACCTCTGATGGAGATATTAACTGAGCTCAGAGATCTTTGATTTAGATCTCAAGGCTATTGGAAAATAATAAAAATAAAACCCAACTTAAAAAAGCTTTTTAAGTGTATTCCTTAAAGCCCCAAACATCCAGTAAGAGTCATGGAGGCATATACGTAGATTCACTATAGATCCTCCAAGCAACTGCTCTTTGTAAGCAGCTAACAGAAGTGTTAGGCTTAAATCCCAGCTAAATTCTACTTTCAGGGAAGGGTTCTGTATTAAGAGTTTCACCTGAAAGCCACAGCTACTGTTTATCTTCTATACAGCTTTATATCACCATCTGCAAGCATTTGTCTAAATTCAAGATCTCCTCCCAGAAATCTGTAAAGAAAATAGAAGTTTAATTATGAAAAAAAGGCTTTGTCTGGGTCATTACATCAGTTGATTGTGAGCAATGTGGGTGAGCAAACACCACAGTATATTCACTCTAGAAAAAACTTCCAAAACACATTTTTCAGTGTCTGTAACAGGACATAGAAGTGATGCCAATTTATTTGTCCTGTATTGACTAGTGTGAGAATAATGTTATAATAGTAACATAAAATATATAATAATAATCTGACTAGATCCTGTCACACTTCAAAAATAAGCAAATGCCTGCCAAAGCAGAACAGATTGAATGCAGGTGTTGGAGTACAAGAGTGTATTAATAATTTAACTATCTTTTTTGTAATAAGAAACAGTGGCTCTGTGTAAAAGCAGGTATTGTTTACAGAGAGCAAAGGGATGAGAACCATGGTTTTTTTGGACTGGAATCCACTAAACCTGAGTCAATCCTGGGATTGAAAGATGCTTGTGTAAAATTAGGAAACCATCAGTCCTCTGTCTGTTATATGCCTAAAACCTCATAATGCTTCCTTTTCTCCCATGAGTGTCATAAGAATAATCGTATTAATATTTGTGATTAAAATTTGTGATTAATAATTGTGGTTGTATGAGTGGAGAAGTTAAAATGAGGGAAAATTAAAATGGAAAAAAGATGATCAAAGCTGAACTGCTGAAAGATGAGACACTGCAGTACTTTGTTCCTGATATGATCCTTGCAAATGACATTTCCAAAATGCAGATGAGAACAGTTTATGTCCTTCTATGGCCAGGAGAATTTCATAGCAGCATTCACTGGATCATTTTATCTATCAAATTTAGTAATAAATGTTAGCTTTCCATGTTTGTTTTAAAACCTGAAACATCTAAGAACACTGCACATTTACAGGTTATTTAAAAAAAGAAAATTACCCTCCAGAACAATATCCTATGTCTACCTTTGACCAAATCTGATCTCAAAGTGGAAGTCAGTTGACCAGTTCATGTGTTGAGATAATGTAGAACCCATGCACCCCCTGCAAAAGTGTTTATTCCAATGCAATATGTTTCTTAATAATTTAGATGTTAAAAAGAACTATGAAAGGCTCTTTATGTAGTTTAGGTTTCAGTTGGTTTTGTCATTTCTTGCTTGAAGACAAGAAAATGTACTGTGGTGATGGCTTCCATTTAATGGCCTGATAGGACCTAAGATAGCTGGATATTTATGGCTTCTTCATAGTGAAGGAGTGAATAAAAAGTTTGTTAACAGTGAAGTGAATAGATGGTGACCTTGTGAAATTCCAGAGTTGATAACTCTCACTGATGTCACCTACAGGAGAAAGTTTAGCCAGTACTTGTGGTTGCTTCCATGCCTTGGGAAACCAGAAGTAGGAACAAAAGCCTCAGACATGAAAATACAGAAGCAAGGGAGGCTGGATGGAGGTAACAACAGTGGCATAGAACTAAGAGCATGAAGGCTATAGTTACACACAAGGACAGCTTTAGCACTGGAGATGGGTGGGATCCATTTCCACTAGAGCTTTATTATTCTCTGTGCCTACAGGAGTCTTGCTTCCCTTCAGGGCCAAGAGGTGACAGCGCATTTGCTAGCACCACAGCACAATAGAAGCAGAAGTACTGCGCATGTGACAGCAGAGCTCAGGCAGAGGAGAAGATAGATCCCCAAACTGTTTTGCATAACCCACTTTCACTTGTCACATTGTTGCCCCCTCATAAAAAAAATATCTTGGTCTCCCTCTTCCCCTTTGGCTGATTCTTCTGGCTGCCTTCCTTGTGTGAATAAAAAAAGCATTTGAACAAGCCCACGGTGAGCTCGATCAGCGAGCAGTTCTCATTGAGAA
This sequence comes from Galbula dea, assembly GCA_013399015.1. Taxonomy (NCBI): domain Eukaryota; kingdom Metazoa; phylum Chordata; class Aves; order Piciformes; family Galbulidae; genus Galbula; species Galbula dea. The sequence continues at coordinate 778,180 of VWZX01009879.1, read as the reverse complement.
AGAACTTTCCACCTAGAGAGAGATTTGAAAGACACAGTTTTCAGCCACGCCAGCTTCCTTATCTAATTCAGTGTGTAGTCACTCAAACCCTGAGACTGACATAAGGGGAGTAGCAGGCAAGGATGGCTGAGTGTGAGGCCATCCCCCCTGAAGCAGCAGGAAACATTTACTCACAGTAAAGGTGACAAAGGCACAAACCAACTTAGGGTAAGTTTTGTGCACGAGATTGTGCCTCATATTGACTATTATAGCAGTGGCCAGTTTATTTGATATCCTTTCCAAAAACATGGTTCCCAGCAGAAATACTTTGCAGACAACCCCAAGCCCCCAGGGTAAAAGTTTAAGTAATGCTCTGTGAATGTTATACTCTGCTTTTTTAGTGTGAGCTTGAGGTGATTCCCTACAATGTAGCTAGACATCCTGTTGCCTTATGTTTGAGAAGGTAACAGTAATGACCACAGTTATACATAGCAGTGTACAGTCTGAATAGAGACACAGCTGTTCAGTGTGGGGCATTTATGACATAGGCTTTGGAATGCTGTGCATTTGCTCTATTTCACATGCAAAACGTTGGCAAGATAGGAACACTGGGTTTTTTACAGCCACACCCCTATAAATTATCTTATTCCCACACCTCATTTCCTTGTCTTTCCCTGGTAATTTGTAAGAACTGGAAATCACCTATAATTAGCAAACTCTACTAAGAATACCTAGTTAAAGACTTTGCTGACACAGTACAAATGGAGAATAGCACATTTTTCTTTTATGTGTCTTTGTCTGATCTAGCATTTTGCATGCTAAAAAGTCAAGCTGTTGCTGCTTTCTACTAGTAATAGTCATAAATGTTAAGAAGGATGTGAAAAAAAGCTTAGCAAATTACCATCTATTGTTTTTTTTTCCCCAAGAGGACAAAATAAATTATAATAGTTGTTGTTTATGGTATTGTGGACTAGTTAGATTTAGTGTGGTTTTTATTTCATGTCTGCACTGGCTATATAAATCAAAAATGGTCAAAATAAGCCAGTACATCATGTCAGCCTTTCTAGCAAAATTATGGGACTATTACCTGTGCAGCCTCTGGGGTTTGTATTGACACCTCTGTGTTTTGATGAGTCCATGCAAGTATGCTTAAGTATGTGCACAGGCTCATGTGAATTTAGTCTGACCTGACCCATTCTTATGCTTCTTGGGAGGTGAGGAATTATTTTTTATTATCACTTTTATTTTCTTTTCTGCTTTTTGATATCTATGCAAGTTCTTTCTCTCACTGCATTTGTGACATGTACTACAGGCAACATTGTTTGAAAACCATTTAATATTAAAAGCTCTGTGGAAGGAAGTAGAAATATTTTCATTAGGATCTTAAATAACAGTCACAATTTTTTTTGTGTGTGTGAGTATAAGCTAAACATAGAAAGAGAAAAGTTTCTATATTTGTACTGTAGGTGTAATTTTTTTGTCCTTTATCTGGATATAGAAGTCTGCTTGATTTTATTTTAAGGTGATATTGTGAGAGTTTAATCCTATTAAAATCAAAATTAGTGACTGTTATCATGTAGGGGAAAAAATATATATTAGATGCTCCTTTTTCAGGGTTTCAGGAGGACATGATTTAATATTAATGAGAACCTACAATACAACATTCTGCTTATAGATTCTGGTGACAGTGTGTGCTGAATTTACAGCATAATTTTTTTTTTAAATCCACTATTAAGATTTCAAAGCAATGGTGCTCTGTCTTGAAATGAAGGATGCTAAATGTGGACTGTTTTTCAGTTAAATAATTTCTGAAGAGGAAGGACAATCTACATTTCTGCTACTTAGTTCCATTTTTGCATGAGTATTTAATGTATTTTTGTTCCATATAAAGCTTGGTGTTCATGTACACTTTCAGTATTCATCTTCAGGTACTGAGAGGAGAGTGCTTTTGTTTCCACATGTCAGCAGCTGCTTCTTTATTTTCTAGCACATGCTTTTCTGCATTTGAAGGGCAGTGGTCTGAAAAGTTAAGATCCTCATTTCAATTCAAAACCAGTTTATATAGAAGTCAGCTGGAGCTTTTTCTTGCAGCATGATTTACTCCATGTATCACTGCATCTCGTGAAAGGATTTCAAGCAGCCATGTGTTTCCCACTTTCCAAGGCAGGATGGTTCATGGAAAGGGAATCCCAGAGTACCCCTTCACAGGTCAAGCTTGCAGAAAGGCTATAACTCCCACTTTGATATCTCCTCCTCTTTTGGCAGCAGTGTTCAAATTCTGTGGAGCTGAGAGCACGAGCGGTTCTCTGCAGTGCAGCCTGGCACTCAGGCATGTTCAGCTGTTTCTGTTGGCATTATTCAACATATTGTCAATGTGACTGTTCAACAAATTGATTTTTGGCACAGAAGCAACTGCTATAAGTTCCTCTTCCTTGTAGCTACACCTTCAGGAAAAGGAACAAGTGGAAAAGTAGAAGGATAGGGAAGAGAAAGATGAAACTGATGCTGAATTATCTCAAAGCAGCAGAACACTGTGCAATAAGAAACAACTGATTAGGGTAAAAAACCCAAACCAACCAAACAAAAATGTTGGCCTGTGATGCAGGTGTGGGGTAATTGGGTTTGGTGTAGAGCATCTGCATTTGATTTCCTTCACTAGCATTACACAGGCAGTGTTTTAGCACAAGAGTTTGCTGAGAGATGTGTAATTATTCTTACATGAAAAGCCACAACAGCTTACAGCTCTTAACCTGTTTGGCCTGGGGAGGTGAACTGTTGAGGCTGCACTGACAAGGGTGGCTTTGTGCTGCTTATTGCATGTGGCAGGTAGCAGCTGGTGGGTTTCCTCCTCTTTGCAAGTCTTCCTGAGGTTACTGGCTCAGCGTTTGTGTCTCTGCATGCAATTGCTCAGCCTGCTGCAGGAAAACATAATCTTGGGGCTATCCTAGCAGCAGTAAATTAGATATATGTTAGGACAAATATGCTCAGTTGTGATCCAATGTCCAAGAAACACCTGATTCATCATTTATACTCCTGGTTAATATGGAAACATTTGTGAATTAGGGTTTCAAAATTTCTACTTGAATCCTGCTAATGAGACAAGGGTGCTTTTTCAGCACATGTAGCAGCAGAGGCAGGAATGGCATCAGTATACTTGTTTTAACTCTAGGACACCTTGCTTAATCTCTGTTTCCAAAGCTGAGGAAGGCTTTTGCTTTGGGACCAGGGCAAAGAGCTGCCAAACTAGTGCCTAAGCATTTTCCAGATCATAACAGAGATTGTGTCTGAGAAACTGAAAGGTGCATGACATGCACTAGCTAGATGCCTGGAGGGAGCAGAGTGGGTATGTGCCCTGAATTATAATAGTATTCCCTGTTTCCTGGGAGGTTTCTGAAAGTAAGGGGAGAGATTTACCAGTGGCTGGGAGACAGAAATCCAGAGGTGAGATGAGCAGCTTGTAAGATATCCCCTCCTAAGTAATGATCAGCTAGGATGTGTTGTAAGCATAGCCTACATAGCCTACTTCAGATGTGCGGTTGGGATATTTTGGGGAGTTGTTTGTGTGTGCTTTGTAGGCTTTTATGAGTTGGTGGATGTCAGTCAAATGTGAGGCTATCTTTTATCAATCCCCAGGGTGTGTGTGAGTGTGTGCATGCACATTGTCCTCCTCCATGAATTTCAAAACACTGCCTGTCTTTCATCTTTCAGTGTGTAGTGGTATGTTCCTTAGACAGCCATGTGCAAAGTTTTGTTATCCTGCTTCTAGGGCTCTCATGAATTTTAGACATGGTGCCTTTTTAGCTACATTGGCTAAATTTTTAGCCAGTTTTAAGTGCTGGGGCCTCTCAACAGGTTCATTGCCTGTAGATGACATTAAGTTTATAGATTAATCACAGGTTTAAAGCAGTGATGTTTTGGCTGACGGGAGAAAACAGTAAGAACATTTGCAACACTGATAATGCTACAAAATGTAGGGAGTTCAGCTTCATAAAGATTTGAGCTTACAGCAGGAAATCTGAAGGTCAGGCTGGAGATCTCTCCTCTTAAGAGTATCTTGAGAGCTATTTGTTGTAGGAGTGGCATGGCTGCAAGCCAGTGCTTAAGCTGCTCAAAGGACTCACCTCCTGGTAAAATTTGTGTTGCTTGCAAGATTTAGCTGTAAGCTCTTCTGGCCTTATTTAGGACCAGTGCCTTGGGTCAACAGGCTTCAGATCTTCAGCCATAGTGGTAGGGTGTAAATAAAAAGAGAAGTTAGTGAGTAAGATACAGGTTTTATGTGTATTTAACTTCCTAAACTCCATCCTGTTCAGGCTTTTGCTTCTCACCTGTGCTTTTAATCTGATCTCAGACTATCAAAAACCTTCACAGGATCACAGAGTGGTTGAGATTGGTAGGTCATCTTTCTAACCAGTTGCTTTCTAACTAGTCAGCCCCCCACGTGCACTGGTGCTTAAGATTGTTCTTCCTTAGGTGGAGGGCTTTGCACTTCCCTTTGTTGAACTTCATGAGGTTCCTGTTGGCCCATTTCTCCAGCCTGTTGAGGTCCCTCTCTGGATGGGAGCATGACCCTCTGGTGTACCAGCTGCTCTTCCCAGTTTTGTGGTCAACTGCAGACTTGCTGAGGATGTACTCTAGCCCATCATCCAGATCATTAGTGGAGATGGTAAACAAGACTGAACTCACTATTGATCTCTGGGGTATACCATGTATTTTTAAAAGGTGGCTTTGATATATCACTCTAACCAAACAGGTATTCATCTGTCAAGTCTGCTAATGAGAAGAACTATTTCTTTTTCCTTATTTTTTTTGTTAGTAAAATGTATTTAAAAGCCTTCTTTTTGCTAAATAGTGTATTTGAACAAATTAATGTGGTTATGAGTTACTTAAAGTGACTTATGCCCTTATTTTGGCCTGAGGGAGGGGTAAAAAGCTGCCATCACAACAGCATGTGCTTCTCAGACAAGAGAAAACGTGGTAAATAGTCTTCAAGCACATGCTGAAGTTCATTCCTGCTCAAGACAGCACAATAAAGCCAGTGGAAGTTTTGCTGGTGGATTCCTTGGGATGGTGATTTTGCTTAAACCTTTAAGAATTTAGGAGTTCCATTAAACTGATGCTTAATGAAATAAGATAGCAAACAGCAGAGTTTAAAAGCTGAGCTGATATTCATGTCACAATCATTTTAACAGCTATTATGCAGTAACTGGTAAGTCAGCAATACTACATTAATTTACAGCTGAACAGCTTATAAACCTAAGTGAGCAAATCATCTTTTATTACCTTTTTCAAGTGAGAAACCCAAGGTATGGGCTGCAAAGAAAAGAAAATGTGAACTTTTACATTTACAGAGAAAGGATATACTGCAACAGGTAATAGGTAAATGCCTCCCTTAGTGTATTATTGCTGAAAGTTCAAGGTATAATATGAAATACAGCTTTCCTGAGGCTAGGCAAATGAATAGGGAAGCAGAAACCAATAAAGGTATTTCAGTGGTTTTGCCAAAATTTTTAATATTGGTTCTTCTAGAAGGAAATGGAAACTAAGAAATTTCAACAGGTGTTTATTTATGGGTTTATTTCCTTTTGTTCATTTTCCCTTGCTAAGTTTGTGTAATATAGTTTTGCTGAAGGAAACAAGGAGTTGATATGCTGAAGATTTTGAAATCTCTGCATTAGTTGTTTGCATGTTTCCAGGGAAGTAAGATGGAAAGGAAAGTTATTTTTCCAAGCAACATGTCTTGGTACTGCAAGGTTTGGGTTCTTTGTCATTTTGCAGGCTGTAGTGGGCTCCTCTTGGTCATGCATCCTGTATAATCATTGTCAAAAGAGAATCACAGAATGTTAGGATCTGGAAGGGACCTCAAAAGATCATCTAGTCCAACCCCCCTGCCAGAGCAGGGTTCCCTAGACCAGGTCACACAGAAGCGCATCCAAAGGGGTTTTGAGTCTCTCCAGAGAAGGAGACTCCCCAGCCTCTCTGGGCAGTCTGAGAATAGGAGCTTCAAATTGTGTATATAACTACTTACAGGACTAAAGCATTCTCCAGACAGGGATAACTTCAAAGCCAACCAGCACTTTTTCCAAGAATTGCTATTCCAAAATAGGCAATTCCCTCTGTTCTTCAGAGTCAATCTGTCTCCTAGCATATTTTAACAGCAGTTTTGTCAGCAGATATTGCATATTTTCTTTTGTTCAAATACTAATTTAGGATTTTTCATCAGAATAGAGCAACATTTCCATTAAGGACCTGGACTGGATTGTTACAAAAATATTTTAGTGCATTTTGAAGAAATAAATTGCATTCTCCATTTCTTTACACATTTAAAGTTATGCTTTAATTCTACTATTTTTTTGGATTGGATGAATTCACCAATTCTGTGGCTTCTACTGCAAAGAAGGCCAGACAAGATGATTATAATGGGTTTTGCTAACCTTAAAATACATTAAATAGGTTCACCTTGTTAGATCTGACTATCCTGAACACCAAGTAGTAGATCTTGTAATGAACTCCATACTATGCCAGCTGCTTTAAAGAGAGCTGAACTAACTGTACCCTTCTAGAGGTGCAGTAAAGATGCTATGAAATATTTTTCTTCTTTTATGTAAGCCACTGGGGTAGGTGGAAGAGGTTATTTTATGTACTTATCTGATGGGCTATCTTACCTATGTGAAACTTGGTTTGTTTGAAATTACACAGTGAGGGAAATTTTCTGTCACTGACAGCTACACACAATTTTGAAATGATAGCAGATAGGTTTTTGGATTTCTTTAGAACATGTGCCCATTCCATACTGACAAAGCCAATACATTCTTGGGCCATTTCTTTAATGGGGGGGAGAAGGTGGAGTTATTCCCTCTCCAAGAGAATCCTATTTCTTTTCCTATTTCTGAGAATGTCAATGCATACCAAAAAAATTGATACTGAATGATTCACTCAGAATAGTTTTATAGCCATCAGAGATACTAAGATCTTTGAGGGAAATATTTTAAGGGAAATGTTTCTAGTAAGAAAGAAATCTGAGTCATTGAATGGTCCTATGGTGTAAAGTTTATACAGACTTTTGGGTGTTTTTCTGACTGAATGCTACAGCAGGGAGTCACTGTCTCTCTGGAATAGCAATGCTTCATCCTGCCATAGGAGTCTAAACTGTTTCTGCATGTTGTTGAGCACACTGAACCTGACCAGTTAAGGCTTAGGATTGATTGTAAGTACATTATAATGTTTTTGTCTAACTGTAAAAAAGTCTTAATTGTGGAAATTTATTTTAAGGATAAACAAATCTGGTGACTCTGTGATATTTCATTCTGCAAACAAGTGTCCTCATATATATACATATGTGAAAATAAAAAGGCTGTTTTCTCTTTCTCACCAAGGATGTCTTGGTCTCAGTAATCTTCTCATAAAAATAAAAAGTCAAGTCAGTTAAAGGGCAATTAGGATTTCTTTTCTTGTCATCAGGATAAAATTTGCCCTTTTTGTTAGTCCTTTTGATTTCTTCTTTGCAGACTGTATATTGAGCTGATTAGCATGACAGTAGCTGAACATCATTTGCTAATGTATGCAGTTTCCCCTACTGTTCTTATGAGTTCAGCCCCTATTGGTTTCAAAAGTAAGGATGCTAATTTATGAATCTCAGTTTAATGGACAGATTTTTATTGTTGTTAAAGAACATAATGTAAAAAGGTGAGTGCTGGCTAAGTACAATTCATCTGGGGGTTTGTGTGGGGTTTTTTTATGACAAAGCAAGCAGTGGCTTTTTCAGGAGGCACATGTTCATTAGAAATCTGGTTGGAGACATATCAGTAATTGAAAGTGAGACAAGAAAGCCCTGAACTTCAAGTATATATGCTTATCTTCTTCACAGAATGCAAGATAATAAAAATATACAGAGACACAATAGAGATTTGAGTTCCTATGAGTCCAGCTGATAAAGCAAAAGTCTCATATGCCCAAGCATTTGAGATTCTCATCCTAAACATAACAGGAATACATCTGTAAGCATAACATCTAATGCATTCCTCCAAATTTAAATGAGAATTTAGAATCTATTAATATTAATGTGGAAACTATATTTTTTCTTTCTTTTCCTAAAAGTATATACTGGATATGGAGCTCTGCAGTATATAGACAATGGAACATTGCATATTTAAATCTTTTTGAGACTTCTACTTAAGACAACTGTACCCTGATATCTTATCTAACTGAATACATAGTCATATTAGTTTCATTTTATGTACAGAATTTCTGGTCCTGTAGGAAATGATGTTAGGTGACCTTAGAGTTGGAACATAAATGACTGTGTAATTAGAAACTTGGTAAAACCTAAACATGGATATAATAGAAGTTAACTGTCAAAAGTAATTGCTACCAAGTCAGTTTTAATTCACAGCTTTCAGGGAGCTGGTCATCAAAGAAAAAAATTAGATGAGGCACAAGGCAATGATTTTTGAACAACTTACTATGTCTACATGGCACATCAAATGCAGTACAGAAATGCTAGTGTGGTTTGCAAAGCCAGAACACCTGTATTACCATCACATAAATGTCTGCTTAGTAGCACACTCTTTCAGAAGGGCTAATTAGCACTTGTGCAGTTTTCCTGCTTGTAATTCCAGGGTAAGTTCCCTTAGTTTTTCCTCAGGACCTTTGTGTCATACTTCACTGCTCAAACTGCATGATCTGTGGTCTTTTGAAGTGACCCTGGTGTTCCCATTTCTCCATTTTGTATCAGTTCACTTTGCATCAGTTATGCAAAAGAAGACCTTAAGTGTGGACACCTTTGACCTTCTCTATAACTGTAGCTAAAGTGTGCCACAAGTGGCCCTTAATTCTTGGGTTGCACAGAGATAGTGAGACCCAAAGTGCTGGCTGAAAATGAAGCCTATCCAGTCCCCTTGAATGGAGCCTAGAAGGTCCATAAGCAAGTGTGACTTTGGCACCTTGTTCTGGCCTCTGCTGACTGTAACCAGAGATGGAGCCTGTGTATAACAAGAGCTTAATGAAGATATTCTCCTCGTCACTGGCTGCAATAGCTGTGGCTACCAAGAGAAGTTGAGGGGGTGGGAGGTCAGTCAAAAAAGATGCCAAAGGCACCAAGAGACACAGAGGTGTTGTGACAAATTGCTGGGGATGAGGGAGCTAGTCTTTGCTAAACACAGGATATTTCCAAGATTAGAGATCTAACAGATTTTAAAATAGGAGTAACAGTCCATGGAATCTTTCATACTGTTTTGTCCCCCTGTTTAAAAGAAAAACGTCTGGGAAAAATTACCATTTCTGGGTTAACTTGCTGTTCTTAAGGAAGTCTAAGATGTGAACTGAGTAAAATAAGGTTTGTTCTCTCACATAGTATGTCCAGCTGTTCTCATGTGATATCACTGAAGCATCCACGCTCTCTAGTAGCTTTTCATTTTCATGAGTAATTTTCATAGTTCTTTAGCATTTTAAGCCCTAGGGTTTAACAAGGTATATTCTATATCATCTAAATGAATTTTGTAGCATTTTTGAAGACTATAACTATCACTGGTGAACTGCTCCAAAGTTCCAAATGTTTAATTTGGGAGGCATGGTAAACAGCTGTAAAATGCAAAACTTTCTGTTGGTTTTACTAATGGAAAAAAAAAATCTTCCTGTTAACTCTTGAAATGCAATATTGAGAATGCAGATTAGTGATTTTCTTCCTATTTAATGAAAAAGCATCATATCCTTGTGCATCTTGTTGCCTTAGCTGCATGTTATTGCTTAAATGGAATTTTTCAAGGGTAAGTCTATGCTGTGAGAAGATGAATATTTTATTTAAGCCCTCAGTGGGTTACTTATCACATTCTATCACCACTATCTTAAAATCCTTTAAAGACATTAGCTCACCACTGTAGTTCACTTGTATTCAGTTGCTCTGTTAGTTAAAAGGGCATTATGAGGAAGAGACATGCATTTTAGTATGTCATCATTTTTACTTTCAGTAAGTAAATAAAGATGCTTGAAAGGCAGAAAGAGAAATGTTTCTGATTTACATTGGCTGTACTCATTTTGTAATGGATGACAGCAGAAGCTTGTAAATTAATCAGCAGCCAGTTGTTATGTTGATACTAGTCCATGTCTTATTTTGTTACCCTGAATTTTATTTCTTTGGTGTGCCATATGTTGCCAGGAGGCAGTGTCAGTTGATCAATAGGTGCAGATCTGGGTGGTACAAGCTACTCTCATGGTCGAGGTGCTACTGAAATCAATAAGAGCGAGTGCTTTTTAAGAGACTTGAATGAAGAACAATTACCTGCTGCAGCTAAATTACATTTTGTCTTGTATCATCTCTAGACTGGAAGCTGGTAAGCACTAAAGTGTGGAGGTGTAGCAAGGAAGGAGCTGACATAGTGACAGATGTGACATAGCAGAGTACGGAGCTAACCTGTGTTGTGGTAAATTAGATCTGCGCTTCTATAAACTGTCAGAACTCTGAAAGATATCTGAAGGGATATGAAAACAAAAGTGTGATGCAGGGCTTCATGCTTTCCATCCTTTGAAGAAATACAGAGCTGTAGCACCTTGTTTTGTTTCTGGACTTCTTTTTGTTGCTTCATATTTTGTGAATTCTGGGTGAGGCTGCGAGTGGAGGCAGTTCTGCAGAAGGTGCTGCAGTCCAGCTGAGATCTGAGAAGGCCCAAGGGAGCTATGCTGCCCTATATAGTTAATGTTACATTGGAGAAGACATTTTACATTCCTCATGTACCTGCAAACACAAAATAATTAAGCAGTAAAAAACTTGAAGGAATCCAGAAAGTCTTCAGGTTTCTGTCAGCATAATTACTCTCTAGAGTGCACTTCCATTAACACCTCTGAAAGCAAAAGTCCTTTGGTAAAGGTGCTTCAAATATTCCTTGTGCTTCAAATACACTGTTCTTGGTTGGTTGTCAGGATGCACTGGGTACACTGGAGAGAGCATTTTCCATGGGTTTATTATCTATGCCTGCTCTCAGAATGATGTATTTGAGAAAGCTGCTCTACTTGGAAGAATTACATTATAGGCATCAAAGAGTCCCAGATGCCATTGGGCATAGGCATCTTAAAAATCTGCATCTTTTTTTGGGGTGTTTTTGTAATTAATGTCTTTTTGTGTCATTTTATATCAGTACTTTATCACAAAACATTCAACAACAATACCCATTTTCAGGTGTTGTGTAGCACTTTTGTCATTGACTCTTGTCATATGTCACTCATTGGGTTTCAAAATGGAAAGTGATGAATGACTGCAGTGGGGTTGGTTTGTTTTTTTTCAATAACATGTTCCATTCTGGATCTTTCTATAAGAGTAGTCAGTTTTTGTTACTTTAAAATGGGTCATTTAGGGAGTTTGGGGGTTTTTTTCTTAATATAAGAAAAATTTGTCAGAATGACCATCAAAAGAGGAACCCTCAATAAAATTTGTAGAAAAAATATTTTAAGAATCTTAAGTTCCCAGTTTTGGTTCAATCTTGATGTATTTAGCACCAGTGTGGAATAAGAAACCTAAAATATTTAGTTTTTTTCTCATTTCATGTACCTTAAACCAGTAGTGATCATGGTACAAATCTATCAAAATTTTACAGCCAGTCAGATTTTAATAGAAAATTTTGCTTTTTTTCTTTTTGAGAAATAGACTCAAGCAAAAAGCATACACTTCTTTGTGTTTAACCTGATCTGGAAATTCAAATCCAGATGTTTTCTTAAACTTTAAGATCCATTTGAAACAACAAAGGAGGCTGTTTTTCTCTCTCCATATATTTGAAACGGGCTACTCTTGAAAGAAATCTCAGAGCCACATTTGCATCCTAATTGCAGCCCATTTCCTGCGTCCACAGTTAGGCAGGGTGGCTTTGGGGATTTCTGGGGCAGAGAAGTTGTTGGTTCTAGCTGAATTACTGAAAAATAAAAGGGAAAGAGATGAATGGATTTTTTTGCTTCAGCAGTCACCAGCTGGCAGATCGGCTCCTTGGAGCACTGCCAAGCAGCAGTTTACAGCAGCCCTGCAGCTGCTCTAGGCTAGGCTGGAACATGACTGGCATGAAGCCACCTTCAGCTTTGGACAAGGACTCAGCCTTCAAATTGGCAAACAGATGCGTTGGGATTGTGGCTTTGCTCACTCATGGCTAACACTCCAAGAATGCAGTTGGTACCTAAAAAGTCCGCTGCAGAAAATTTGGCATGAAACATTGACAGGAAGATCAAGAGACATAGGTTAAAAACAAAAGTTCAAATATATCCAAAGTATACTTTTTATTGGTGCTGCATGTGTGGTTCTTACTTTTGTACATGTCATTCTGGGATAGTTTTCTTCTCCTGATCAGATCATGAGGATCCCAAGTAACTGTAAAATGGGCCAGGAAGAAAATTCAGTTGGACTATGTCCTTTTAAGCCAAGCTATCAAAATTCAGCAAATGAACAACAACATATGATTATTTTCAATGTTATATGTTGTGAGTTTTAATAAAAATGTTTGAATGATAGCAAAAAATAACTTGCATGAAGTTCAAAGCAGCATTGGACATTTTATTGGCAGTATTTTGGGAGAAGAATATTGTTATTTTGGAAGGGGAGGGAAGAGGACTTCTGGTCTTGTTTTTACTCCCATCTGACCAGTGTTCTCTCTTTTCCTAATTAGACCTTAGTCTTCAGTAATTTCTCATTGATAACAGTGATAGCATTGCTTTTTGGCAGAGTTTCCATTAAAACCTCTGGTCATTTCATGTCTAACTATGCAACTGGTAAAATGAATCTCTCTTTCCTTGTTAACCACCTGTGACTTATTGCTGGAGATAGGGTCAAACCAATGTCTTAGAATCCTGATGGCATAGTCTAAATTTCTGTTGATGTTTTAAAATCTAGGTAAATTAGCTTTAATTTGTCATCACCTGGTATTTAATTCTTCAGTAGGAGAGGAATTTCAGCAAGTTACAGCTTCACTAGAGTAAAACCTTCCTTCATCACATAAATATTGTTAAACGTGTTTTGATACGTACACACTCTTTCGCCTCATTGGCCAACAACCAGAAGCAAATATTTTGGAGACTTACAAACCCAGCATTTATTTTCTAAAATGAAAATATTTCATGTGAAATATAACCTTGATAAGGAGCAGGAAAGAAGCACCACAATGCTAGATATTTAAAATAGATCATTTCATCAAGGTAGAAAAAAAAACAGTATAAAAATCCATGTAATCATGCCTTGTACCTTTAACTGGTACTCAATTTGAACAATATGCCTTGCTTTGAATATGCTTCTGCACTTCTTATTTTCAAAACCACTTGATTCTTCTCTGTTTACTTCAAAATCTACCTTGTTGGTATAACTCAGTTCATAAGACTTTGTGCCCTACAGGTTTTTATTCTTTTATTCTGTTTTGAGACAAAAGTAACTGCTAAACTGTTCTCAAGGTTATATGACAACTTGTATCCAAGACCTCCAGCACCAGGCATGCTTCTCTCTGGGAATGGCCTCAGTAGCCAAGGCTACAAAGGTCTGCAGCAACATCTTTAAGCTATGTGTATTCACATGTCATGCTGCTTATTGACTGAGTAATCTTCCTGGATGAAGACACGAACAAGGATAGTTTCTGGTTGAACAAATAAATGAAGTGCTTTTGCTGATGTTTCAATAGCAGCTGTGAGAAGAGAAATGGTTCTTAATTCCCAGACTTTACTCAGCAGTGTATACTAGCTCACTTTGAGAGATACTTTTATTACAACATGTATAGACTGAGCAGAGAGCAGTATCAGTGTCTATTTCTGTGAGTGTTGGGGGGAGGTTATGATACATCTAAACTATAATATTTTCAATTCTGAGACAAAGAGTTGAGGCAAATAATTAAAAAAAAATAAGCATTTAGAAGAAAACAAGATGAACAAGAGCCAACATGGATTACAAATCAAATCAATTGCCAAACTAATCCAATTTCATTCAACAGCAGAGTAAAAGGCCTTCTGGCTAGAAGAATTGTAGGTGTTGGATTTCTTGCTTTTAGTAAAGCTTTTGATGCTGTTTTATAAATGTACTATGCAGACTAAATGAAACAAATATAAAGTAAATTGGAAAACTGGCCTTGGAAATTACTTACTGATGGCCCAATGTTAAAGCAGAAGGCTCCAGTAAGTAGGGATTATAGTGTTCAGTACTACTCATTTACTAATGTGGATTATGGGCTAGAGAATATTCTTATTAAATTTTCAGCTTACATGAAGGGTGGAAAACATAATGGATAAAACTGGATTTAGAATGTGTTAGAGAAAAGAGCAGAGGAAAATGATGAAATTCAACAGAGGTAAATGAGAAATTATATCTGTGTGAGAATAAAAAGCAGAAAAAGATTAAGGAGTAGCTTGACAGCATTCTTCAAAGACATAAACAGGTATCAAAGATCAAAAAGCAATTCTTTATTTCCACAGTAGAGGGAGCTTTAACCAGGAACTGGGAAAGTGACAATGGTAAAACAAAGGCAAATGTTTATCCCAGGATAACTTTTAAAATAAAGTACATTTGATGCTACATAACTGCAGCTGAGATAACATAACCTGACTAGTTAAAAAAAAAGGGGAAGAAAACTATTAGAGGTGCACTAATTGCAGATAAGTCAAAAATTTCCTTGAAACATTCTATGTATATGTATCTGGAGAACTTAATGGCTCACACACATATTTTTCCACTCACAATATTAGATGACAAAGGACAGTAGAGTTCAAGTAGGTTACATCAACAACTTTTGAAACTTTTTAATTCTTATTGAGCAAATTTGCATTACCTATGTTTTGTAACAACATATAAAGAGATGAAGCTTTCCTACAGAGCCATATAAGTTCAGGTTCCTGTAGGGACCAGACTTCTGAACATTCACAGCTTGGCTAGTGCCATTCCTCAGCCACAGGCACATCTCCTTGTGAGCTGAGGTCCTGGGCATCGCTTCAGGAAGCTGCCTAGTACATTCAGTCATGGAATAGGTGGAATCTTGCTTTGACTGTATTAACATTTTCCCCTCAACACTTGATTTTACTTTATACATTGAGTATACTTTTAAATATTTGTGAGAAGATCCTACAGCCCCATGATCTCCCCTGCCTGGTGTTCTGTGGAGAACATAATGAAGCATCACACTAAATGCAGACTGAAAATCTGCAGTGATCTGGCTTGCCACGTACAGATAAACTCCTCTTATTTAAACAAGTAGATGCATGCATGCTCACACAGTATCAGAGTTGCTAAAATGCTAGAATCCTTCTCACATCATATTTTTCCCAGGCAGCTGAAATAAAATTACTGCTCTGCTCTGGCAAAGCATTTTGGCATGTATTTAACTGTAAGTACACAACACCTAGATTCAAGAAACAGTGAAAATTGAGGGCATTCAGAGCTTAGCCAAGGCATGAAGATATTCACAAAAGATAGTCTTTACATTTTGTAAATGTTTGAGAGTATTAAGAGTTGAACCCTATGCAATCAAAATTCTTGTTGTTTCATCATGTGAAATGCTTTTGACAATCTGTTCACAATTCATAGAACCATTTTATCCATTTATTATGTTCTGAGAAAATCTCCTTTGTTTTAAACTGGTTTTTTTTTAAGAAAATGTCCAAATCATTACCTGTATTAATCATTTTTCAATATTAATTCTGTTAAACATGAATGAACAATGTTTCTATCTTATGCTAATAGTGCTTTGGGAGTTTTAGCAGCATCTAAGATTTGTCTTCCATTTTAATCTGCTAGCCCTGTGTGCTCCACATCTGTAGTGAGGAGTAGTTTATATACTCTATGCCATTTTCCTACTGTGTCCTATTACTAATACTAGTTTGGTTTGTTTTGTTTCTTCAGGCTACCTATCCAAACAGAATGGTGAGCCAAAATCTCAGCACAAGGGACAGAAAATCAGCACATACTCCCACCGAGGACCCTTTTAGATACTCACCCAGCAACCAAGCATCAGCCTATGAAAGCAAGAGCTGTCAGCTGTCTAATCTGTGTCTGAGCAACCTCCTCAAAGAGAAAGAGATTGTGGAAGTCATCAAGCATACTAGGGGTACATATGAAACCCTTGCTTCAGAAGTCACCCAGAACGGTTTGGCCACCATGACACCAAGTACAGGAAAGCCAGCATCCAAGGCAGACAGCTACCCAGTGTTCTCAGGAGCTCCTAAAGACCCAACTGCTGTACCTCGACAGCATACCACTTTCACAGGGAGACTTGGACAGCCCCCGAGGGGACCCATCTCTTTACACATGTACAGCAGAAAAAACGTTTTCCTCCACCACAATTTACATACAGCAGAGCTACAGACTTTAGGTCAACAAGATGGGTAAAAAGGTGCTTGTATTCTTGCCATGGAAGGAGTGTTAATTGAAGAGGAACACAAGCTCACCTACAGCTCAGTCTTCAGTTTTCATCTGCTGCTACTTTCCCCTGAAAACAGTAAAGTAAAAAATCAGCGTTGTCTGTAGGTTCCATACTCTCCCACCTGGGAGTGTGGCAAAAGGATGAACTAATTGTACATTGTACATGGGTGTAATAAATGGGACTATTTGGCTGGCATTGCTAGTCCAATATTGGCTAAGTATTTTGTTTTTCTTTTTTTTTTCCTTTACAAGCCATTCTCTTTCCCTGAAGTTCTAGACAATAATCTTAAATAATAGCGTGTATGTTTAATAACATTACTGTTAAATAGATGTGAGGAATGAATAGATAAATAATTAGTAAACCCTCTTGAATTTCATAGAGTCTAGGGAAATGAGGAGTCAGAAATCTTTAAGGACCCTCTTTTTACACTTTTTAAAGAATATACTGAAATTTGCTCTCTTGTAGAGATGTGTTACTGCTTCTCGTTGTATGTATTTTATGAATGCCGCATGCCGCAGATAGAGGAAGTGACTGATTTTCCTCTACCAGCAAGGTTCATAAAGGCTCACCAGGTATTTGAGTCAGTAATTGGGTCCCAAACTGAGGATGTCAACTTGGTTCCTCAGCCTTCCATTTCCTCTCTCCTCCTTTATTTAACTACATGTGTTAAAGTGTTTTTGTTCCATGAGGACAGGTCAAGGTGTGGTGATGTTTGTGCATTACAGGCACTGTATCACTCACAACACAATGTGACATTCTCTGCCATGTAATGCATCATATAGTTTCAGTTCAATTCCCAAACCAAAATTGGTGAAAGACTAAAGTAAGAGAAATTGTCTTACTATCTAGTCAAAAATAACTGTGTAAGTTGTAATTTCTGTAGACTGTATGACTTGGTTTATACCAACTCTGTCTTTACTAGTCTTGACATATTATGCACAAGTGAGATGAGTCTAATGCTACCTGATCTGCAGCATGCTGGTCTCATGGGAACATGAAATCATCTGATCACATCATAGCAGTTGTAGACTTGACAATAACAAAAGATACTGTTTCTTCCTTTCAGAGGGCTTGGAAACAGGCATCTCGGTCAAGATACTCTAAACATGTGGCATATCCTAAACATGACACTTGGTTTACAATCTCTCTGATGGAGAGGATGTGTAGTTAGTAATTTGTAAATAATCTGGCACATTTAAGTATGATCAAGGCAGATCTGAGACAAGTCACCTCTCTCTTTAACTGGTGATTAATAATGGAAGACAAGGGTGCAGCATGTTCTCACACAAAGTAACAAACCAGGATGATTTACCTGTAGCAGCATGTAATGAAAACTGAAGCTTCTGTAGCCACTAAAAATGCTGCCACTTTTAAAAAGGTAAGTCACATGGGGCATTTAAAATGGGTTAATGATACAAATTTTACCTAGTTTCCCTAGTTATATATGTCAGGTTAACTACTTAATATTCAGATTCATAGAAGGACTGCTCAGATTAAGAAAAAAATAGATTGTGAGCTTGGCAGATATTCTGCAAAGCCAATTCAGCAGCCTGAACTTTCAGGCTTCTATGTATTGAGGATTTTAATTTGGTTAGAGCAAATTTTTTGACAGTATCTATGTTGAAGCGAGCAGATTTTGTCTAAATATTCTGCAGTGGTAATTTTGGATATCCAGAACAAGATAACTGAGAATGAAGACAAACATTTGCCAAAGTTCTTTGTGTTCATGTGTGTGTTGCTACTGCCAAAACAGAATGTGCAAAAATTACAAACACAGCTTGACTGGATTAACTCTGGGTATTTAAGACTCCCAGTCCTGTATACTTTACTCATACTTTAAACTCTACCTAAAGAGTTACAAATAGTAGTAACAGAATTTCACTACTCAGAGTTGTGTTTTCATCTGAGCAATTTCTTAAGGTCATGGTAGACTGAAAGGACTGTTGGTTCTTACTAAGAATACATTTCAGTCTTTCTCAGCTCGGGAGTTGATGTATGCAATTATATTTCAGATCTGTAAATAAATTAACATACACTGTAATCAAGGAAATTTTTTTTGCTGGATACAAAGGTAGTATACTACATTAAAGAAAAAAAAACAAAAAAGAACAATCAACCAAAAAAGAAAGTCCAACAGAAAAACTCCTCTTCAATTTTAACTTATATACTGTATCTATAGTTGTTTTTTTTCCTGGAAATGGACTTTTAAATTACACTTTATTAAAATAACCATCTATACATTTCAAAAAGAACATTTTAAATGCTACTATTTTCTTGGAGAATCTTTTATAAAGCTGAAACATGAAAATAAACAAAAACTGGAGTGTTTAGTTAAAGTGAGGGATATTTTTTAAATGTCATCTTTAAGCTGTTTTGTATCAGTATTTTCAGCATTGTTATTTGTAATACTAAGTGTAAATCTCACCCAGAGAAGGGTATTAGCCACATGGTAATGTACAGTACAGCAGTAACTGTAAAACAGAGGTCCTTTGATCCTCTTGTGTATATAGTAAATCAGAATGCAACAGCATGTGGACATTCTTGCAGTGAATTGATTTCTTTGTACTAAAAATCTCTAGTTTTTTAAGAGTTCCATGTATAAAATGGTTTCTACGTTTCTCCAAGGCTGTACATATCCAAAGACATGACACCAGGGGGAAAAGGCACTTATTATTTTTTCCACAGATGTACCTTTTTTCCTTTTCTTTTTTTAAATATGTTTCTGTACAACAAAGCATAGCTGTAAAATTTCTACTGAAAATGATTTCTTGGTACTTCCATGTCTTTTGGTGTGAGAGAGGGCACCTGAAGAAGGAGAAATCCCCAAAGACAAGCTGTTTCCACTTGAAATAATCATATGGCAAAGGAAACGTTAGATCTGTGCTCTAAATAGTTTTTAGTCATCTAATAGAACCACACCTGAAATGGTATTTCATCTCTAGACTTATTCTTTCTTCCCTTACTAGAGTGCTTCTGGAAGGTGGGTTTATAAGATACAATAAATGCTAGGGCCAATCTCAGTCATAAACAGGAAAGGAAGGAAAACACTTGTCCATTCCTATTCTTATATTTTGCTTTCAGAGCAGTGGAAAGAGTTCGGGGTTTTTTTTGTCTACCTTGTGCATGTGAATGAAGTTCAAACTGTGTGCTTGTGCATACCAGAGGGAGAAGTCTTACTACAAACCTCTCCTTTATTTAGGCTATTTAGTAGCATCTAAAAGCATCCTGCAACTAAATTTCTGCCACCTTTTAAGGAGAAGCTGACCCTCTCTACTTAAAATGAAACAGCCAGAATAGATTCCTTATGTTTCTCAATACAGGGTGTTATATTTGATTTTATTGCTTTTCATTCCAAAATACAGACATCCATATAAATGTTAGAATGGCTTTCCTTAAGTGTCTCTTTCTGGAAATTTTGAAAGACAGTATATCCAGACTAAGATGTTCACATGAGGTTTGGATAACCAGTTGAAAGCTTATCTGGTTTATTTGTGTTTGTCCTACAAATTCCTTGCAGACATGGCCTAAAAATTGATGGTTTTCCCTTTCCTAAAAGCCAGTTTGGAAATGGTGATTTCTGCCAGTGGTGATTCACTTTGTACTGTTAAATACACAGTATGCTCTGCAAACTAACAAAAATAGGCTATTTACAAATAGGCATATTTACAAATATGCCAAAACTGTTGTGCCATATCTCCACTCTTTTGATTGATATAAAATTGACTTCAATTAAACTCTACCAAGTTAAGTTACCTGACTATTGGGATTGTGGCCTTTAATCCAACTAGTCTCAGTTTGTGCACAGGAGATCTGTGAATTCAGAAATCTTGTCTGGTTTACAGAAAAGACAAGAACAGATTTGTCCTAGCAAAAATGCCAGTTCACAATGTATAGTGAATGTACTTCCTTCACATTTGAAAGCAGAAAAATAATCCCTGCAAAGCTGTTCATACATCCAGGAGGGTCATAAAGGAAGCCCAGTGCAGAAATGGTGACCTGTAATAAACCTTTGAAATAAATACCTGAAGCAAAAAAATCCAAGGGAGTCCTCTAATGATGCTTGTAGTGGTTCCAAAGCATCAGTTCTGTATCAGAGGACAAAAATGAAGTCTGTCCTATGGCTTCATTTCTTCCACTCTCACTACTGATTCTTTTTTTTTCTGGAGTAAAATTTGCTATTTGAAGCTTGTTGCAGATGAAGTAGACAGTACACAGTGAGAAAGTACATTGAAGGTAACAGTAGAGGTCTTCTCCTACCTTAGAGAAACAAACAGTATCATTTCCAGGATATGTTTTAGTGTTCTTCAGTCAGCAAAAGGTTGGTAGAGATCTCTTGGGAGAACATATTCAAATCATGCAGGCCATGACTGCCTTTAAACAGAGTTTGCTCTAACATGTTATATCTAAGATGGAAGTTTCAGCAGCTGCAGAACATATCTTAATCTTTTAAATTATTTTTTTAGAGATAAAAAAAATGCCATGTGTGGTTTTTAACCCAGGAAAATCTCTGTCTGGATCTGCTTCCTCGCTGATGGTCTGTCCAGGTTGTGGTACTGTATCCACTGTGATGCATATGATATATGATATTATAGCCTAAAAGACACTTGATATCTCTCCTCTCTGGGGGATTGGAGATTCACAGTGTTTTTTTCAGTCTAGTAGAACTGTCTCAATTTAATTATCTTTTTCTTCAAGTATCTTCTGTTACTGCAGAGTTAATGGTGAAGGCACTTACTGAACTATTTTGGAAATGGTTTGGGGTTTGGTGTGGGTTTTTTGTTGTTGTTTTGGGGGTTTTTTTTAAACATACTTATCTCTCCATATGAACAGGAAAGAAAAAAGGGGGGAAAAAAAGTAACTTTTTTATCAGGATAAATTTCCTATAAATCTGAGATTCTCAGTAGCCACAGCTATCATTTGCATTTTGAATAGCTCTGAAATATTTTTTGCCATTTTTGTTACCTTCATTACCAGCAAATCATTACTCTGGTTATGAGAGGGTTTGTCATCAGTCAGGTATTTGAAACTCACAGGGAGGACTGCTGAGGATTTCTGCAGAAGTCATCTGGACCTGTGAAAGCAGAGCAACTATAAATTTACCTGAAGGCCTTTGTATGATTCCTGGAGATAGAAAACCCATTCTGATTGATCAAAACTATGAAAGATTTGTATGAATTTGATGGATGTGGCAAATGTCATATCTGTTGGTTTTCCAAATCCATATAGAGGTTATACAGCAGAAAATACTCCACTGAAAAGATTTTTGTAGTGCACAAGTAAGATCTCCTTCTATTTTGTATTATGAACCTTGCAGTGTCTCTCTGGATCTCAGAAACATTCCCTTTAGTTATGGACTTGTGCTGACTATATAGACAAGTTGCACCACAGTGTCATTTCTTCTTTAAGAAGGCTCCACTGGATTTTTTTTATATATTTGATCATTAGAATGTATAATATTTTCTTCCAGAGCTGTTATGGTGCTACTGTAGTAAGCTGTACACTTGTAGGAAAAAAAGTCCACTTCCTAGCTGAAGACTCCAACTCTGTTGCCGAGTTGTGATTACATCTGATTTACACTGACCCAAAAAGACTCTCAAACTTACTTAAGCACCTCTATAAACAAGTATGTTGCCTGATTTCAGCCTGCTTTTATCACATTGAAAAAGCCCTAATGGTGTAGTTTTCAGATGTATATGAATATTAACAGTAGCAGGAGAGTTTTACTTTATTTTTATTTTTCCCTTATGTCAATGCACTTTATGTGAGAGCTTAATATAAACTACAATAAGCTTGTGTTCTTTTTCTTACCTAAACATGAATTCAACAGGATTCAGAATTCTCTGCTTAATTTCAAGTATGTGAACAATCCCATCAATATGAAACAATCCAATTCTGCTTCTCTGAAAAGGTAACAAACAAATATTTTTTCTAACAAAAACAATTTCATTCCTATTTATTGTTTGCAAGGTATGATGTATAAGAAGTATTTTTACTTATATCTACCTATAAATACTTTTCCAAACCTCCAGATAAGTAAAAAAGGTAAGAGACAGCTTTCCCACTCAAGTCCCTTGTCCAGCTGTACCATCAGGCTTGATTTTCCAAATCATTCTTTTTTTTTTTTTTAAAAAAATCCATCTCTTTCTTTCCCATAGTTAAGAGTGTGGAACAAAAGGAAAATGTTTTTGTACATACTCTACAGATTGTGTTTAGAGAAGATCAATATTGCAAGAAGAATACAAGCAATCAAAGTCCTTAATCAGTAATGCATCTGATGTTGTTTAAGCAAGAGGATCAACAGTATAGAAAGATGTGTGTAAGTGGAAAACTAATGTTTTGTATCTAGGAAAAATCTAATGGCAGGGTGAAGAGTGACAGGTTGATAGCTCTTCTTCTGTTCCAGGGGTGGTGATGCATATCCATTTTCTGTGAAATACACTGAACTAAAGCTTTAGCATAAATCTCTTGGAATAACAAGAAGTGAGATAAAATGATCATGTAACACTACAAACTATAGATAAGGGTACTCTGATGTTTTGATCAAACAGCATCTGAGTGAATTAAATCTTTTTATTACCAGGGTGTTATCTTTATCTGAAGAATACGTAGAAGCAGAACAACACAATTGGATTGTAACACAGAAACAATTCCCACCAAAAAAAAAAAGATTGTATCCCTAAAGCCTTGCACTTTGTCTACTCATTTCTCTCTATCTGAAGTAGTTTTCTGTAGCTGTATTTAATGCAGCCATGGTAATGCCCTTATGGAAGGTATCAGTGTACTCTAAACGTTAAAGAGACATTGAAGAGAGTCATGACCCTTACACTCCACCAAGAGCTGCATTTAGTTAGTAGGGTCACAGTTTTGGTTTTCCTTTCCAATGAAGGACCACAATTCTTATGAGAAGACTTTGACACAAATATCTCCACAAACAGGTTGGCCTATGTGAAATTCAAACCACTTTGGGGAGGATTAAAATTAGGTCAACTTGGAGTAGTTCTGAAAACTATACATGTTCTTTAATATTGCCAATGGCCATTAAAGAGATTCAGGCTGTTTTGGTTTTTTTTTTCCCTTTTTAAGTGGAAGTTTTCTGTGTATCAAAATTAAACATTATATCTGGTCATTTTCTCATTGTGTACTTGTTTGTGAGTATCTTGCTCTTCAGGATGGCAATTTTTTTTTAACTTACCAACCACTGTAAAAATGGAAGGACTAGTAAGACATTGATTTGTGTATTATATGCTGTTAAACATCCATTGTGTTTCAATAACTGTACACTGCAAGGCCAGTTGTTACATAGTCTTGAAAACAATTTTTAAAAGGTAATTGGTGATACCATACAGATTACTTGAATTAGAGGCTTTAAAAGAGTAACAAAGATGAGAAAGTGGGAAAATATTCAGTGAAAGATTAAGTATAAGTAATGCATTGTTGAAGAGTATTGAAAAGAATATGGTTCTACATGAGGCAGTGGAAAGCTTTTCCACTGAACATACTCTAGTCCAGGGTTTCACTTTGATGATTTAGATGGTAACATAAATTTAAAAAGAAAGAAGTGAGAATGTTTCTTTTTCTAAGAGAGGACACACTTTAAAAAACAACTTAAAAATCAACATGTAGCAGAATTTACAATAATGAAGCTATTTGCCTTAAGGTACCTAACTTGCAGTTATGTTCTGAAACGACAGCTGTAAAATATAGCTAAGTTCTGGTTGGACACATTGGTGATTTTAGTGGTTTTACCCTACCAAGCCATAAATGAGTAAAATTCTTAGTCTTATTTAGTGGGCAAATATTATTTAATATTTAAAAATGTCAAGGCACAACCCTAACCTTTGCTTTTAGTATCTCAGTACCCCATGTCCTCTGATTTTTTTCTCTTACATTCTTTTTTTTTTTCTAACTGTTTTGAGTTTTGTAACTTGTGTGCAATAAGAACCTGATTGTTTCAAATTTGATTTTTGTGCACTGACTGAAAAAAATGTGTAGCCTTTGGATACAAACACTGTTGTCTCTGAAGAATAGCAAGCAGCATTCTGTTGCATTTTTAATCAGATTACTCGGGATATAATTTCTTTGGGTTACTTTGAAGAGTGGTGGCAGTTCATGAAACAGTACTATGGAGTTCTGTTGGTATTATTTAATGTACATTTGGTTGTTAATATTTCTGGTTGGCATTATTTTTACTTTTTCATTTGATAAAAAATATTATTTTTGAATATTTATATGGAATTTTAATTTCAAACCTTACTGTAGAGGTGCACATTCAGATATTTCCATATTTGAAGTGACCATAAAGGGCTCTTTTTCTTTCCTTTCTGCTGAAAGAGAATTAGTTAATAAAAATCCTATGTTATTCTATGATGAACCTGTCTTGTCTTTTTCTTTGCAATATCTAACATTTCTTTGAAATGAAAATGAAAACCTAATGAAAATTAGACCACATTTTGTTTTTTTTCTTCTCTTCAGTTTCTCACTCTGCTATATTCTTTTCCTTATGTTATGTATATGGTTGTGGAATTTCCATCACAGTGTTCCAAGTATGTTAGAAAACACTGTTGCATTTTGCTTCATTTTCCCTGTAGCATATCCAAATGAGTGTCTTAACCCTCAGAGCCAGATCATTAACATTACTTTGAATGTAGAAGAAATATTTGTCATCACTAACAGTGCTCTGTTAATAAAAGAAGTATGGAGACCAAACTGGTTGCTGATCCTGCCATAACTCTTGGTCTGGTGTTCAACAAAATTCTAATTCAGCTTATTCCTGAATGGAAACAATTTCTATGAGCTGCATTCTTTGTCCAGCAGGTAGGTTTGTTTGTTTGTGTATTGTTTGTTGGTTGGTTTCTGTTTGTTGGTTTTTATTTCTTGGTGGTTTTTTTCATCACCAGCAGTATACAGTTTTCAGTCCCAACTTCATAAGCATCAGCTTGGCCTCCAATTCTGCATCTAAAAATGTCTATTTACTCATTTTACAGTACTTACATGTCTACAGCCTTGTCAGTAATAGTGTTAAAAATGTATGTCCTAAGCTGTTTCTGACTGTTACTATACACTGTTCAATAGCTGCTCCATTTCAGTGGTATAGATAGTAATTCTTTCTAGTATCTGCTTGCTTTGCAGGAATATGAATCTTAATAGGTTATTTGACTTTACATGTATATATATATATTTATATATTTACCTTCCAAGGACAAATAAAACTGAAATACATTATTATTATTATATCAGCAAAATATATGGGAGTTTTATAACATTCCATATCTCTTCAGGACACTGATATTTTTTCTGTGAATTTAAGTTACTGTGTTGTCAGCCTTGTACTCAATGAAGCTAAAGGAACATCAAATTAGATGCAAGTGCAAGGCAAAGAAAGTTTCTTGGAAAAGAAAGCTTCTTTGAAATTTGCACAGCTTATACAAAGTGTTTGGAAGCTAAGAAACTTCCTCAAGTGATAACAGTTCTGTGAAACTTGACTGTGTCCCAAACAACAGACAGCTTCATCTTTGTAGTGTGACAATCTGTAAAGTGCCTGAGAAATTGTTCATGGTTACATGTTCTATATGTTTCCTAATTCTGTTGATATCTAGGTATGCAATCCTGGGGTAGTTATTTCATCTCTGTTGCTGCTCTCAGGTTTGACCTGTCTGTTTTTCAGACTATAATAGCTTCAGGACAGAAATTCTTGACCTCTAAGAGCCAAGTGTGAAACATGTCTGAATCTGTGGTGTGCTGTGACACCTGTGGGGCACATGCACACACACATCCTAATTTAAAATTTTATAGTGAACCCTTGTGCACCTGCTGTTACTGTACCTGCTTAAAGCCTTTATGCTTTCTTGCTATGAAGATACAATTCCTCACAGGTCTGTGAGTTTTTAAATAGACCAAACTAGCTTAGAAGCAAAAAACTGCAGTAGGAATTTGGAGAGGGAGGAAAGGAAACTAACACTTAAGGGGAAAGAAAGTGTTGGCTCCAACAGAGAAACCTAACTCTGTAATTCCCTACATCCTCTACTGCATTCCATTAGAATAAGAAGAGCTAAGGCACTTAAAGAAGTATTCACTAGGGAAGCATCAGATGAGGTGCATATAAGTAATTCTCTTCATTAATTTCTGTGGTAACACACCACTGCATAAAGCCAAGAAAGAAATACATCCACAAAATGCAGTTAGTTCAACCATGTGAACACTGTTGCTGTTTGTCTGATGCATAAAGGCATCAGAAAACTGTAATATATAGCAGGAGCAATCTAACTGTAAAATTAGGAGCTGGAATCTTGGAACCATAAAACTGATTTGTATTGCTGTGATTTGTAGGCACTGGGAGATGGCAGTGCTAGATACTGACCCACATGATTTCCCAAAAAGCTTATACTCTGTTACAGAAGTAGTGAAAGTAAAACAAGAAACTCCTCTTGCTGTGAAAGACCTTTCAACTCATGACTGGTGGAAAAACTGATAAAATGGTAAAGGCAACATAATTGGGGTCCTTTTTAAAGGTTTTTACACATCCAAATTAATTCCACTGGGACTTAAGCAGTTCTGAGTTTGTTACGAGGTTCCTGAGTTGAAAGGCAGACTCCAATGATACAATTCCTAACTAGTGTCTGGGCAGACTCCAACAATACAATTCCTAAACAGTGCCTGGTGTATTTGTTTGAATGCCCTGAAAAAACCCTCCCATCATGTTATGCTTTGAAAAGATCTTCCCCTTGTAGTTCTCAAAAGGCACTGTTGGCTCAGTGACCAAGTGCCTGTTGACACTTTCTTCTAAGGCTAAACTTCTCAGAGAGTGTTTGCTTTTCTCCTTTCTAGCAATGATACAGATTTTTATATATAGGTGTAGTTTCCTGATATTACATAATATTCATCTTGATACCTCAAGACCTTGGTATTTTATTTTGATGCTAGCTTTGTTCAATTGTTTCACTGTTTAGTTGAACCTCACCTCTTTTTCCCCATGCCACTCTCTGCTTTGACCATCTGCCTTGTTTGCTTGTCATTCCCTCTGAGTAATATATAGTTTGGCTCATATAGACCATGTGGGCAGAGGGCCATACACACTGTGGGTGTGTATACAGGCATTATACTCTCACTTTTACTTTCTGCAAAGGCTTCCTGACCTCTCTGACCCATTTTTTGCTTTTTGGTTGCTGGCTTTTTTTGTTTGATTGGAGTTTCTTCACCTAAGTGTTCTCTGGATGTCTAGTAATGAGAAAGATCTAATCTATCTTCAGCTGATAGATATGCCAGCCCTTTCAGCTAGAGTCCCATGAGCAGAAATAGGGTGCAACAGGGTATACAGGTGGAGGTGGGGCATAAGTTGGGAGTCTGTAAGTTACTGGGGAATATGTATGGTCTGTTATCCTATCTTTAGAGTACTGTTAGGAATCTTGGATCTTATTGTAGCCTTGCTGGCCATGAGGTCTTGTGATAGTAAAGAAGTAGACAATCAATGTTTTGACTTTCAGGCTGCAATTTGTGGACTTCACAACTCAAAGATTAAAGAAAAATATTAGCATCCATGAAATGTGTGACTATTCCACACAACTCTTTTTTAAAGCTTTCAGTTCTCATTTCAGAGTCAAAATTCATTGTGGTATAAGAAAACTGTGGTGTTTGTTTCTTTTTCATTTTTTTTTCTTATATTTGTTCATGGTTTAACACGTGTCAAAGGCCTCACAGAACAATAGCTAGAAGGTGAATGTGGTAGCCTAGGGTGTCTTAAACTAACAGTGGACAGCTTTGTTTTACAACTGATTCTTATATTCTATTTGAAAAGTGATTATAAAATAATTAGAAATGAGCTTATAAATTCCTATATAAATTAACTTCCTTGCCCCACCTCTTCAAATGTAATTAACTTCCTAATTCTATTAATTGGAAATCTGAGGCTGATATTAATAGGCATTTGTATACATTCAGTAAAGGAAAATCCCAGATACAGCAGCATGCAGACTCTTTTTTCTTTGGAGGGTGGGGGTGAGAGTTTCCTTTGGAAATGCTTGGGAGTACTTTCTAGCAGCTGGTTTTTGTTTTCTTTCTTTTATTTCAGATGCTTGCAGTGCAGATCAGAAGTAGCTACAGGACACTGATAAAAAGTACTTAAACAGTAAGTATCCTTTTCTTTTCTGAATCCTGCATTCTTACATTTCTAAATAGATGAAGTTGGTAAGATAAGTGTTGAAAGGAAGCTGTTGGCTGCAGCAGTTCTTGGGAAGGCACAGCAAGCACTTGTCTTGTCCAAGTTACCCTGGTAGCAAGGGCACACAATGGTCTGGTTTGATCCCCTGCTTTTTTACACACTGATGTTTGCTGGCAACAGCTAACTTACTTTCATTGGCTTGTTAATGAAGTCATTTATTCCAAATCTACAGGAAAAGCCCCTGTTGCAGCTAGCTGCCATTGTGATTCAGATAATAGTGATAAATAGGAAACCCAAAAATTTGAAGAGCTTTGGTTCCCCCCTGCCCAGTAGCTGGCAGCTTCTGGATGGCTTGTACTAAAACGGACTTTCCTGTGCTGGGTTGGGGAGAGGTAGGTTCAAATAACCAGTAATGCCTTTCACTTGAGGAGGAGTTACATATCTACTTATCAGAAAAATGTCTCCCTCTGTGTTAACAGCTTCTGTAGCCTGTTCTCTAGAAGTTACTCTGCTGAAGACCCTTGTCGTGTGTCTTACTTCTGCTCCCTCTGAGATAACCCTGCTGGGGCCAGACCTGGGTGCAGCTGGATTGCTTTCTACAGCAGCTAGCTTATAAAATCAGTAAAGAACTCGGAGAGCAGAGGCTGACAGGTGTGGGACAGGAGATGCCTTTCTGCCACGGATCTCTTCTCTATTCCCCATTCCATGCTGGGGCATCCCTTGCCTGTCTTGCATTTCCACATTCTCCAACCATAAAGTCCTTCATCCCTCACAAAGGTAGGCCTAGAAAATCAGGCACAGAGGTTCTCTACAAAGTCAAATGCTCTGTCTTTGTGGTGCTGAGCTAACCATTCTATAATGTGACCTTTCCAAGCTCAAAGAGTTTTCTGGGTTTAGGTGGTTTGCTTTGTTTTTCAAAGGGTTCACATGCCGCATGTTCTGTACCAAGTACCAGAAAGAACATTCAAATTGCTATATACTTATGGCAGTGGATGCAAACCAAATCATATTGTCTTCATCTATTATAGGGCATTGTCAGACAGCCATTAATGGTAGGCTGTCCCAATGAGGAGTGTCTTCCTTTCTTGAGAAATAAAAAATGCAGTGTTTTAGAGTAGGCTACTTGAAGACAAACCTGTGATTTACTTAGCTCATATTTCAGTTATGCATTGATGTGGTTCTAAAGTCTTTCAAGAAGTCACCTCCATAGAAATTGAAGGACTGTGCTGTAAACTAGGCAAAACCACCCCAGGTTTAAAAAATTCCCTCCCCTTTTAGAGGTTTTGGGTTTGGTTTTGGTTTTTTTTTAATAGCTGTCATTTCAGTCTATCTTAACCAGTTGCTGTAGTATTTTAATTTCTTGTTTGAAACATCATCCTACAGTGTAAAGCTGCTGTCACAGAATTGCTTGATCATCACCACTTCTGGTTGTACACTGAGACAACATCCCCATTATCAGTGGTTTTGGATGGTGTGGGACAGGCTCGGGCTTTCTAAGCAGTTCCTTATGTATCTGAGAAGCAGAGGACTTCAGCAATACCTACATGAGATGCCCTGAGGGTTCCCATTACAGCCACTCTCTGTGGCTCTGTTACTTCACTGTAAATGCATGCTGAAGGAATGGCAGCTGCATCTATGTCTGGATTTAGTCTGGCTACGTAAATGTGCTGCTTTTAGGTACTAAGAGCAGAAAATGGTGTTATCCCTCAGAACAAGTACCTGGCCATCACTTATATAAGATCTGAAGATACCTGGGGCTTTTTTGCCCCACAGTTATATTCTAACAAAAAGTGCATTTTCTTTGATAAATTAGTACCATCCAAGTGTATTCTATAGTCTTAAGGCTGTGGCCACTGCTCTTTTAGTATGCTGCATCTGCATTTTTAGGAAAGATCATTGCTGTTCTGGGCAGACTGGAGACCTTTCTGCAGTATGATGGCAGATTTAAGAACTGAATGCTTCATTGTGATGTGCAGAAGTCTAAGTAACACAGTGAAGGTACTATCATTATTAATTGAAATACAAGCTTTTTGAAGCAATTTCTCCCACTGACAGAATTTTACTCAAAGAAAATAAACCTGCTGCAACAATACTCTGTATACTGTACATTACAATGAGGTTTTTCATACATCATAGCTGGTTAAAGTCTCCTAAGCAACACTTGACCCTCACAGTGCCAAAGCTTTGAGTGAGAAAGGATAAAGAATGACCCCAAATCAGTTACCTGAACACAACCAGCTTTGTAGTTGTGATTTACTGGTAGAAGTTTTAACTTTAAAACAAGCAAAGGGAAAACCCAAACAGTGTTCTGCCTCCTTGGTTTTCTTCAGGAAACTTCAATTTTGTGGTTTTGTTCGCTGCTTATCATTGGAATAGAAGATTAGGTGGGTCAGAATTACTTTTTTGACTGTGCTTCTCACCACACACAAAGACAGACAACTGTGGAATGTCATGTGCTTACTTAACCAGAAATAGTGACATTTTTTCCTGACTTTAGTGTTACAATGCCTGACTGGAGTATTGGGCAAGAGCAACTTCCTCAAGTGTAGCTGCTGTGCGTTATGTAGGTAAAATTGTCCCTTTCTTGGCTACAATTGATTGCTAAATTATTCCTGGATACACATGTATTACCATAGAAGTTATAGTTACAATTTAACCTTGCACTTCATGAAGCTCATAAAAAAATAATTCTAGCAAAAAACTCAAACAGCCTAACACAAACATCAGTTATTTTCCCTGAGCCAATCTAAGGACAAGTGGGGTATTGCTATAGCCTGGAAAGCAACCTTGAGTTGTGCCATAAATATACTTCTAGCAAATAGACTTTTGAAGGGTTACTTTTTTGACTGCTTGTGTTCTTAAACAACACAGCAATAAGGTTTTTCTTTAAGGGGGATGCTTAATTGTGTGACTAACAGGAGTGGTTTTATACAGTTAATGTGAAGAAGGACCCATGTATTCTGGTGAAGCCTATTGGACACTAAAGTGCATTTGATAAAAAGAATATATAACCCAACTTCAGCAGATCTTCTGAAGTTACCCAGTGGCTGAAGCATAAACCAGGGTTTATATATCTCTCAAATCCAAGTGCTATGCCACTAAGAGGGCCTGCTCTCAATTTCCCTGTTTACCATCTGCACTTTAAGTGCTGAAGGTGACTACTGCACAAAGTGTCTGGGCAGAAGTTATCATCTGGAAATTCCCCTATTTTATTCATTGCAATCCAAAGGATCTGTCCAAATTCTTGGAGATTTATTTTTAAGGTAAGTTTTTGTTACCTTCTTTGTCTTGTATACCTGAATGTATAAGGCATTTTTTACAAGCCTGAGGTGCCTAGAGACACATTTGCTGAAACTAATTTTTGAATTTAAGTTTTCAACAGTGGGAATCAAGAAATGTAACTTGAGTGAAAATGCAGAGCTTTGATAGCAAACAGGAGCAAAAGTTAAAGTGCTTTTTGGAATGAAGAATATATCATAAAGTTCTGCTTTCAGGCTGGAAAACCATAGAGGTTGGTTTTGGTATATTTTGTTTCCAAACTGAGACACCTTGACTGTTGAGTAGTGCAGGCAGAGGATGGGGAGCCTAGGAATGGATGTATTTCTGTGGATGCAGAAAAAAAAGAAAGGCACAGTAGCTGCAGAGGCAGTTTCTTCCTTGCAAGTATCTGCACCCCCCAGTTTAGCGTGATGTCTGGGTCCCTGGTCACTATTTCTGTCACACCACTAGAACTAGCTAAAAACAATTTATTCTTTTTGGAGAAGGAAGAAACTTCATACTGATACAGTCTGATGTCCTGTTAGGCAAGGAAATTGTGATTATATAGAAATAACTTTCTCAGGGAGGTCCTGTAACTACATCAGTGACTGAAACTGCAGTGAGGGTCAAGAAATAATAGTGAGGAATGAAATTACAAAAATGAAGGTAAAATGGCATTTGAAAAATGTTGTCTTTTCCCAACTGAATATAGATAGCAACATATAGCCATATCAGTGTTCTTGTAAAATGTTATTGACATCTAATGACAGAGCTGGGCTTGTAATTTCCAAATATTACAGTCTGGAGCAATTCTTGATCCTACTTTGTCACTTTAATCTTTGATGGCAAAGAACTTTTCAAAGTATGTCCCTAATGGAAATAATGGTGAGTGTGTAAAAATAAAAGCTGATTGCTATATTGGGAGAAAAAAACCAGAGTTGTA
Source organism: Galbula dea (assembly GCA_013399015.1). NCBI lineage: Eukaryota > Metazoa > Chordata > Aves > Piciformes > Galbulidae > Galbula > Galbula dea. The sequence continues at coordinate 745,488 of VWZX01009879.1, read as the reverse complement.
CTTGCCCTTGTCTCTTCCTCTTTGCTTTTGGAGTTACAAGGATGTTGTTTGCCAATAATCTGGCTGACAGTCACCTTTTGAAGGTTATTGCTTCCCAGATGGCAGAAAACCCAAACAGGAAGGAGAAATATATGCTTCCTTCTTAATTTGCAAGGACATCTGCCTAATTTCTAGCCTGAGAAAAGAAAATTGAGAAAGGAGTGGATGGACACAAGGGCAAAGCACTAGGTATCAATATACCAGACAGGGCTTCTGGAAACAACAATACATACTACAAGGTGCTGAGAAGATAAAGTACCTTTGAAGGTTGACTCTTCATTAGCCCATCAGTGTTATACATTCATGCAAAGGCCATCTGGAAGAGTTATCCCCTTCCAAATGTGTGACTAATAGCACTGTAATAGCATTCTTCTGCCTTAGTCTGTTATCAAAGCTACATTATGCAGGAAAAAAGATGTTTTCAAAGTTTCAAATGCATCATAGCTTGGATACTGAGAGGCTGTGTAAGCCATGGTACAAGCTCAACACATTTTGTGCCATTCTGTGATTCTCTGACTTCTGACCCATTTTTGACTTGTTTTTCTTTACTGTTAGAAATGAAGGAAGAAAAAATTAACATGTTTACAGAAAAGCTACCAAAGATCAGAGATTTATTTTTGTCAGTAAGACAACCAAGGAAAAGACACATTTCCATGGTAGAGGGCTCAGGAGTGGTTTTGGCAGCACTTTAAGCCATGAAAACAGTTGTAAGACACATGCCTATTTAGTAGGAATTCAGCTAGCTAATTGCCAGCTTTTCTTGGTTTAAAAAGAAAAGCTGTATGATCCTGTGGCTGTTTTAAGTTTTATACAGAGTGTCAATAATGGCCCCAGTTGTAAATGGTGTGGCCTTTACCTGCTAACAAGCATACCATGGTCAAAGTGCTCTGATGCTCTGATAGTGTTAAGGATCTCTTTCTGCAAGGTTGGTTGTGGTACTGTGTGTCTTTAGGGGTTGGGGCTTTTTCTTTGCTTGGACCTGCTGAGTGCAACTGCTTGTTCTAATACATGTTCCAATTCATTAGACAAGATCTATTGTTTCTCTTTCTGTGTCTGGCTAAACAGTACTTCAGAAAGGCAAATGCATCCTAGCTTTACCTTTTGTACAGATGATACTTTTGCAAACCAAGAAGAAAACTGATCAAGAAAACAAGGTAATAAACCTGGACTGAATTGGGATGAAAGAAAAATTTACTTTTAGTTCATTTTTATTTTCCCAGACAGTTCTAGGAATTAGCTCTTCCTTATGACTGAGAGCTCTGAAGCAATTCTGGGAGGATAAATTCCACTTGTGTTTTAGATCTTTGTCATTTCCAGCTGTTTGTTCCTGGGTGAAGTAAAGAAACATCCCTATTCCTAAGAACTTGCTTACAGATTTCCCAGCAGGCTTTATACATGTAAAGGGTAATAGATGTAAACTGATTTGCAGAAACAGCTGAATGCTGAACACCTGCTTGTTTATACATGACCAGTTGTCTTTTTCCACGGGGAGCATGACATGAGTTTTCCCCATGATATCTATGGTTCCCACAGGGCATGTACTCACACCTCTGCTATTTACTAAGGACAAGAACCATTTTACAGCTGAAAAAGTCATGCTTCCTTTGGGACAAATTTTTGTGTTGATTTGAATTTCAACAGCAACGAGTGAGGTCTTAAACTGGACTCTCTCGATTTGCTGCTTTCCCAATTTAAGCTAAATTTTAGCTGGATTCAGCTAGTAATCACTTTGAACTTCAGTGCCTTGCTTCATTGACGAAGTTCAATGTGAGTCCTGTCAAAATCTGCCACCTGTCTTGCTCTGCAGGACAGCCTGGCAATCCTGGCTCTCACCTGTAAGTTCTCTTGGCCTCTAATGCTTCCCTAGGGGAGTTCACTGAAATTATCTGCAAGTTGTTGTGTTGTCGTGGTTTCTTTTCCATAATGACTGAACCAACTTTGCTGAATTGCAAATAGCAGGGAATAGATTTGCAATTGATCCCAAATCAGTTGGGTTGGTGACTAAAGTAAGAATTTCTGATTAGCACTTTGTTGGTGAGGAATTCATAAACACATAAGAGCTAGTTTGGTGCTAACAAGCTGCTATACAGAGGTAATAAGTGTAATTGGGAAAGTAAACCACAACTGAATTCCATAAAGTGTGTCTACTTAGGTACTTTTAGGCTATTTTAGTGTAAATTGTTAATCTCTTATTACTTCAGTCCTCAATTAGCATAATACATGATTTCAATGAAGTTTCAACAATGATCAGATTAATCCTACTTAGATACTACTCTCAAGTATGGTTGTTGAAGCATACATTTACAGAAAGTTCAGTAGATGGAGTTGCTTCACTCTGAATTGAACTCTGCATGACTCATCACTTGGGAGACAGAAGGGGAAGTTGTTGATTAGGCAGCCAACTACATGAGATAACATCAGTTTAAAATAGTGGCACTCACCTCTCCAAGATAGTGAGGCAATTCTGTCAGTGTTAGACAGTTTGAAGGATTCTTGCAGAACAAGGTAAACAATTTTCTGATGAGGAGGAATGATGAGAGTTAGTAAGTCAATTTATAGCCCTTGAAGGCATTCAGAAATGAGAAAAAAGCACTATGAAATATGATGTGCTAGGTGGTGGTTTTCTGTAATGGATGCAACCAAAGAACAGGTTCACATTACCAGAAAGGCAGAAGTCCTGAGAGAATGAGTGTCAGGAGCATAGCAGTAGGGGGTCACCTGCTTAAAGGGAGAGAGTAAGCCTTCAGATTTAATCCTGACAGATGTTTGAGATGACTGAGCCAAACTCTGTGCTGCCACAAAGGGGTGATTTAAGTATTCCACCATGTCTTTACCAAGTACACAAGTGTAGGGGGGGGGGAATTAAAAAGACAGATGGAGATACAGAAGAATGAAAGAGATGGTACACAAGCCTAAAGATATCTAAAGAGTTGTGGTGCCCCACATCTTGGTTATTACCACCCACTTCAGTAATGGTGATCTGGAAACTGAAGATGGCCATCAGGTTCACTGATCATACCAAAATATATTGCAACTACACAGAGTTATGAAATAGCATTTTTTAAGGTCTAGCTGCTGGCATATGTAAAAGTATAATAGAACAATGGATAACCCTGGCTTCATAAAATAGCACATGGAGATATGAGAGGTTCCATGGTGCTTCAACAGTACAGTCCAAAGTAATAATAAAAAGGAGTAGAATAATATTGATTAAGGTGAGGATCTGACCATTTAGGACAATTTATTTGGATTCAGATTTTAGTCCATATACTTTGTTTTTTGATTTCTTCTCCTTTCAACCCCACTTTGGATGTCACTTAGTATTTGTCAAAAAGATAAACTCCAATTCCTGGGTTGTGCAGAGAAACACATAGCTTTTCCTGTATCTTAGTTCTTTATAGCTGATGTTTAAAGGAGAACCAACATTAATCACAGTCTAAATGTTACCTTACTACCAGTCATCTTTATTTTCCCTCCCCTAGTGGTGATTTATCTTTGGTAGAGATCTGCCATAGATACAAAAGGGTGTAATCCCTTCACTCTGTCCTGTTTGGGTTTTTTTTTTGTCTTGTTGTTGGGGTTGTTTGGGGTTTTTGGGGGGTTTTCTTTAATTATAAGACAGGACTTGTGAAAACAAGACTAGCACATGATTCTGTTCTTTTCATGTGAACTGTAGCTCTGCTTTTATCTCACTATTTGAGATCAGTTTTTGTTTGTGGTCATATTTTTGGGTACTTGCCATGATCTAAAGCTCCTACTTTTTAAGAAATAATATAGAAGCACTATTGTCTGACTTATTTGTCTAGTTGCATTTTCCTGCCCCATATGTTCACAAGGGCTGACCTTTGATTATGTGTCCCTTTAGTTCTCTTGGTTTCTTGCACAGACAAGAACAGCTGGTGTAAAGTTTTGCACTTTTTCTTCCCAACTGTGAGTTTTAGTTATTGCATGTTGCTCTGCAAGTCTTGACCGCAAAATATAAAATGTTGAACTCTCCAATTAATTCTGTAGTATTTTTTTTAACTGATTGTCTCTTAATAATGGCCTCTTCCCTTCTAGTCTGCTCTCCTGAAGGAATATTACTCCTTTTTCTCATAGGATTTAGCCACTTGCTGACTGAGGTTCAATGCCAGGATCCCCATTGCTCAGTCCTCCCACTCATTTTCATTACTGTGAGACACTGCATTCCCTGCTCCTACACAAAGCTGTTAAACAAAGCCAGCTTAGTTCATCTTTCATCAGCTATAAACATTCTGTTTGCTAAATCAGTGCTCCCCCTCCAGTCATTCACCATACAAAATACAAAATGTGCACCTGGTTCTTCGAGCTACCTTCTGTAATTCTCATGTTTGCTATCTTCTGACTACATTTTCTTTGATGTGTTCTTTTTAACCCTTCTCTTAGTCACTCACCTCAATCTGTCTGCTATTGCTTACACTCCCACTCTGATCAAACTGTCTGCTAGGATTCATATTACTTCTCCATTTGCTGCATTGCCACTTGGCTGAATGCTGAGGTCTCTGAAGATACACCTAAAAAGGCAATACAGAGAAAGAGAATAAAACAAACCAAAAAAACCCAAGCCAAAAGCCTAAACCACAAGAACCAGGCAAGGGAAAGTCCTTAGTATTTATTATCAGTGTTTTCAAAATATATATATTTACAGACTAGTCCTTTTTGTCTTACAGATTTCCAAAGTTTTATGTCTGAGCTCAAATTTATAATCAGTGATCTACAGCATCTTTTGTTAAAAGAGCTTTATTCTTTTATGTTTATAAAGGAAGAATTCTGTAGACAGTTCAGGAACAATGCAGAATAGAATCTTTTTTCATTCTGAAGTATTATAATATATTATCTGAGGGAAGTGCTACAGGAAAAGAACAAAAATCCAAAAAATGTTCTCAGTTACAACCCTATAAATATGGAGTAATTCCATAGAACAGGGTGAAATTATTCTTTTTTTTTTTGGTATTGTTACCTCTGAAATCCAATACAGAAACATACAGATACCTGTTCCCAACTCACCTGTTCCTTAGAGCATGTTATAAGTCAAAAAACATAGTCATCTGAAAAAGTTATAAGCTCTAAACAGTATAGAGTACAATATTAGTACAAATCATATTTTTTGAAGATAAAAATAATCTTAAATATACTTTCTATATAACCTCTAAGTAAACACTGTTCTGAAGATGTGAAGAACACTTTCTTTAAACTGATCCTTTTCTTTCTCCAGAAGAGTTCAAATATACTGAAAGGACCATGATTTCTAAGAATACAAAGTTGACCAAGATGATGCTCATCCCTGGAAACTTTCCAGGACAGGGCTCTGAGCAACATGGTCTAGTTAAAGATGTCCTTGCTTGTTGCAGGGTGGTTACACTAGATGACCTTTAAGGGTCCCCTCCAGCCCAAACCATTCTGTGATTCTACAATCTCAATTGTTCATAATACACAAACCTATACTCAGCTAGATCAAAATTCATCACTGGTTCCAGGGGTGTAAATCTGCAGGAGGTCTGGCACTTACTGTATAAATGCCCAGCTTCTGAGGCTGGAATTCAGGGAACATTTGCTTCTCGCCTCTGTTGCTGTTCTTGGCTAACATGATTCTGTACAGAATAAAGTAATTTGCTTAAGATGAGAGCTTTGAAGCTTTTTACCAAGCATCTGAACTCTTTCTCCTTTTTGTAAGGATAATGGGGGTACTGAATCATTGTATTTCTTTTATCTTGCCTATTTGACTGTATTCTCTGTGTTTTAGTCTTCAAAGTATTCCTTGCACTTGTAGTGTTTGTTTTATTTGTACTGACAAAAACATAGCTGGTGTTTTTTTTAGGAAACTGTAGCTTTTTTTTTTCTTTAATAATCCCAAGTTTTGCAGGTATCAGTGGCATGTACACTCCTTGTCTGAGTTCTTTGGTATAGCTGTACATTTATTTCTGCCACACAGACAAAAAGAGATGCTGAGGAAATTATAACATGCAAAGAATTGAACTTCATTTAAAAAAAGATCTGAGTGAAGAGAAAGAACCATGGCAAAGAAAAATCATCCTACCTATTCTGAAAAGTATGCCTAGCAGAATACCAATTTAAACCAGAAGATGATACATAACTTAAAAGATGTATAACTTAGCCCTAGGCCTTGCCAATTGTTGGTTCAAAGCAGTAGGCTTTTGTTGCTAAAAAAGGGCATTTTTAAAGGAAAAGGAAGGTCATGGAAGAACAATGAGGAAACTAATCACAGAATGGTAGTGCTTGGAAGGGACTTCTGGGGATCATCTAGTCCAACTCCCCTGCTAAAGCAGCTTCACCTAGATCAGGTTGCACAGGAATTGGTTCAGGTGGTTTAATAGAGTAGTCCAGGGCAGAAAAAAATAGAGTGAGAAAACAAACTCAAAGCAAAGCATAAGGAAAGAGAAAACATTCTGAGGGAGAGTTCCTGAGTGTGTTTGTAGTGTTTTGATTTGCAACTTGAGGCAGATTAATTTCAGGAACCCCAGGGGACTTAGACTAATCACTTGCTATATTTCATTTCTTATGTTAAGTTGTTTAATTTTGTTCCTTGTAATGTGTATTCTGGAGGGATACTATGACTTCTCTAAGTAACGTTCTGGTATTGTTTGTGTTTGGTTTCCTAGGCATGAAGATGACTTTTTATGCAGTAATAATTCTATATTCTAAGCTAATCTTTTAAGAGGCTTTCCCCATTTACAGGATTGGAATGAATTGATTCTCAGTAGATACTTGATTATCAAGTTCAATCACACAATATTTGAAAAGAAATATTTATTACTCTGTATTTTCCCCACTAGTATGGCATGGTTTAAATTAGCAGTACAGTTTGCTTAAGTAAAAGTAATTTGCAATAATTACACATTTGCTCAACTACTTCAAGAAATATCAATTGTTTACTAGGAGGCTTAAGAGAATATGTTCAAATGAAGAACTGAATGTTCACAAATAGCAGACATGGAATTACAAAGCAAGAAACCCTGCCATAATTTTTTGTGGGAAGGAAGGATAAGGATAGAAGAGGCTACACTAAGACATGTGGTTTTAGATGCTTCTGTAATAATAATTTTTGTTAATGCACAATCACCTCACCTCAAATATATGCATAATTGAAAAATGGCTAAGTGCCATTTAGATAATGACTTGTCCAAATTGTGCATATCAATTGCACATAAATTCTTCAAAAACTTGTGCACATATTAGAAATGATGTTGACCTGTTTCAAAAGCAGGGTGACTAAATGGAATTAGAATCATAGAATGTTAGGGGTTGGAAGGGACCTAGAAAGATCATCAAGTTCAACCTCCTTGCCAAAGCAGGACACCTTAGATTAGGTCACAGAGGAATGAGTCCAGGTGGGCCTTGAATGTCTCCAGAGCAGGAGACTCCACAACCCCCCTGGGCAGCCTGTTCCAGTGAAAAAATTCTTCCTCACATTAACACTAAACCTCCTGTGCTCTAGCTTGCTCCCATTGCCCCTTGTCCTAACACTGGATGACATTGAGAAGAGCCTGGCTCCTTCTTCCTGACACTGGCCCTTAAGATATTTATAGATATTTATAAGGTCCCCCCCTCAGTCTTCTAACTGAAAGTGTCATTACTTTTTGACACCCACTCCTGTGTCTCTTGGCCACAAGGTAGCATCACATGCATTAGAATTCCATGTTTCATGTAAAAAGAGTGCTTAATGTATGTGGGGTATAGGCAAGAGAAACTAGGTGTTGCAAGTTGTGTGAAAGAGACTGGATTAAGCTATCACAGAGTTTCTAAATGAGAAAAGTTAAGGAAACAATGTATTATAGGAGTATCATAGTATTGACTGAGCTGGAAAGGACCCAATAGGATCATCGAGTCCAGCTCTTAAACCTATGGAGGACACCCCAAGAATCACACCATGTGCCTGAGAGCATTATCTAAATGCTTTTTGAACTCTGTCAGGCTTAGTGCTGAGACAACTTCCCTGGGGAGGCTGTTCCAGAGCCCAACCACCCTCTGAGGGAAGAACCTTTTCCTAATCTCCAGCCTGAATTTCCCCTGTCTCAACTTCATCCTGTTTCCCCAAGTCCTATCGCTGTCCACCAGGTTAAGATGATCTGTCTCTGCCCCTCTCCTATCCCCTGTGAGGATGTTGAAGATGGCTATGAGGTCTCCTCTTAATGTCCTCTTCTTGAGGCTAAACAAACCAAGTGACCTCAGCTGCTCCTCATAAGGTTTCCCCTCCAGTCCCTTCACCATCTTTATAGCCCTATGGAGAGAATGAATCAAAGAAAACTTGTGTCTTCTAGAGCTCTTCTTGGCCTATTCAGCTGACTGTTTCTTCACATCTATGACCATCTTACTGTTTTTAAGATGAAAATCTAAGGTATCTACTGTAATGTGTATGGTTGGCAAATTTCTGTTTATTTAGGGTTTGTGTTTGTGGGGGTTTTTTGGGTTTGTGTTTGTTTATGTTTTATTGTGTGTTTGGGAGTGTTGTTATTATTCTGTATCTACTTCACAATATTCTATGCGTCCTAGAAACTCATTTCTATGTAGCTACTACAGTGGCAACTGGTCTTCAATTTCTTCTCTCTCAGTCCTGGACTATGGAAAAAGACTTGGTGGCCAACAGGATTGCAAAAGTGTGTTTTCTTGAGAGTCACAGAAGGGCCTGCTGGTTCTTTATTACTGGTAGGGCCAGGCATTAGTAGGCGCCCTTCCAACTAAGAAATAGGGTCAGGAAACTAAATCTAATGAATACCATAATAATACAGAAGTTAACAAAGTGTACCACAAATGACACCAAAATAGAGTAAAAGCAAAAATCACTCCATATACCTTGACACAATGCCACTTTACTTGGTGCTTCTATGTATAAAGCTATCTTGATTCTTATGTCTATTCCATAAAAAAACTAATCAGGCTTTAAATGGTGTTTTTCCAGGCTGAACCTGACAGTTTTAGCCTCATATTGAGTTTTAATTGATTCTGCTTTAACATCCTATTGTTGACTTGAGACAGTTTCATTACAATTACTTGGACTATTACACTCAGTTTGTTCACCTAGAGATACACTTCTGTCAATTCCTTTACTGTGTAGAATGCAGCATGTAAGGTATCTTACAGCATTACAAGTGCTTTAATGTATTGTCAGATTTGTATAAGAAACAGAAAGTCAATTGAAATGAACTGTACCAAAGGTTCTTGCAATACATTCAGTACATGGTACAATGAATAATGCACTGCTGAAGGTGTTTCTAGTTATGGAACATCAGCTACTTTTACTCACTGTCACTTATTTATAAAATAGTGTTTGATGGTTTTTACTGAAGAGCAAAAAGCCCAGCAGTTGTCTGCTGTGGATGGTGAGGCTGAATAAGCTCCAGCTGCCTGATGGGCTTAGTCTGGATGAAACATATTGTGAATTCTTGCATCAGATAGTCCACATTTCATATCAGTATATACATATTTAATGCACATAATCCTTTTAGATTAGTAAATATTACGACATTTTCTGTGTTGATTAAATTGGAGCCTGTATCCCTTCACAGAAAGGGATGTTCATGAAGTAAAATTCATCTGCTGCTTTCTACTGCAGTAATAAACTTTTGTTAAGAAAAAAATCTAAAATAAACATTCCTTCATATTCTATGCTTTGGTTTCTCTCCCACTCTAACTTACCTCCCACAAAATGACATGAGCTGGCCAGATAGACTTTAACTGCAGTGAAACATAATGATGAAGGCACAATACTTTAGGGGAAAGGGGGCTGGCTCTTGCACAATAGACTGGTCTCACAGGATCTACTGGTCAAAAGGACAGGAGGTAGGAACTTGAACAAAACATAGTATAAAGCTGAGTGTGTTTGAAGGGAAGATTGATAGAAATAGTGGGTCACTTCTCTAAGTCATTCCACTGAAATGAAATAGCTGTTCCTGAGGGAGAAGGGCTTAATCACCTGGTGTATAGGGTGCAAGAAAATATACTTTGCAGGACAAACTTTTGCATTCCAGCATGACACTGTGGAGAACTGTGTTCAAATCAGTAAACAGATTTTGGCTGTGTGTGAAGCTTTTAGCTTCCATGGACAACTACATCAGTGACAAAGTGTCTTGTCTGTTACAGGGATGATGAGGACAAAAAACTACTATAATAAGGCATTTGCTTCCTTTTTTTCAAATGCTGTAAACCAAAACCTAACTGAAGAAGTTCTCCTCTGTTGCAGTGTACCCTCATTGCTGCTAGAAACATTGAGAGAAGCACCTATATCACTCCTTCCTAAGGCCTTTTTTGAAAGAGATGCTGACTGAAATTATTTAATATAGCATTTTGCACTCTTCTGGCTCTGGATACTCCTTGTCCTAATATACTTTGCAATTTACCACACTTAGACAGCATTTTCCTCCTCCTATTCCCAACAGAGAATGCCCTCAGGTAGCTCCTTACTTTGGCCCTTCTATAAGGAAAGATGAAAGCACTGTTCAGGAAATGTTTTCTTTCCAGAGTGTTTTTGCTCTGTTATGCTACCTCTGAAGAAAAGGGATGAAATTTTTGACCACTAAGCATAAAATGAGGCCTGGTTTTTGTTATTAGATTTTAAAAATAAACAACAACAAAGCAGTTAGTTATTACTTCCTTTTCTTTAACTCCAGTGACAGCTTGCCATTTCATGTTTAAATATGTAGACTGATTGTCATATTTTAATACAGCAGATGCATGTTCTCTTGTTTGGAATGCAATTCTGTCAATAATACTCTTTTGATCTACCAAGTTTTCTTTGCAAAGAATATAGTCTTTTTAACATTTATCTTAACCAGTACAGAGCAGCTGCCTGCAATTTGTCTTGGAAGATGCTATAATGGTGACTTCTGGGTGATGGACTTATCTGCTTGAACAGTGAGACATTAAATGATATTAAAACTTTTAAAAGCCTAGAATCTTAAAAAAAAAAATAATATTTTAGTATTTTTATTCAATCCAAACTTCCCATCAAATGCCTAGAGAAGGCTAGCTAAATTCCACATGTCATGAGCTATTACTGCTACCAGTAAATATATCAGAATAAGGTCATTTAGTGTGATTGCAGCTTTGAACAGGTTAGGAAATACCAACAGCTTATTCAAGACAATATTTATCACTACTGAAATAAATATTATTTCATACAACTTTCTTTTGGCAATAACTTTGTAGAGGTCTTCTGAGATTCAGTAGGTAAAAATGTTTCAAAACTTACAGTACAGGGAGCAGTGCTGTTAGTATGCTATAAGATGAAAACTAAGCTTATGGTTTACTTAAAAGCATATAGATGACTTGCAGAATACATTGCAGTATTCAAACTGAGATACAAAAGAGATGAGTTTGCAATCATGTCTTTCATGGGTTATTTAATCTGCTCTGTATAGTTTCCAATTTCAGTACTAATAATCACATTCTGTTCTGAAATGTTTCATTTGGGAAGTTTATATTGGTTCTTTTTTAGAAGGTATCTTTCTCTTCTCTTGTCTCCTCTTATGAAGTTAACTTTCATTTACCTGTTATTTATACCATTTTTTTCCATCTAGAAGGGAAATATTTCTTCTGCAGTGCATTCACAATCACCATCTTCATTATTAATCCTGAGAACAGCATTACTAATGGATTCATTACCATTTTTGTCACTTAAAAACAAGTTCATTATCTGATGAGATACAATTTTCTTCATATGCATTCTGAAACCCTTAATTTTCTTTCTTTATAATCTTTGTAGACAACTCTTCCTCACAGCCTATAAAGCAGACAAATGTTAAATAGATTAAGATTCTCCTTATTCCTTGTGATACTTTTCCCAGTTGCATTTCTGTCTATATATACTCATGGGAAAGAAAAAAAATCCTCTAGCACTTTTAATTTTTTTTTAAATTAGACTTTTTAATTGGTTAGGTTCACTTCAGATATTTCACTTTGAAGATCTTTGAGATTAATAAAAGAAATGTTCTACCAAAACCCAATATTTTACAATGTGCACTCTCATCTCATAAACACACATTCATACATAATCACACATTTTAAGCTATATTTACAGGTACCTTATATAAAAGCTGAATTTTTACCTGTTTTATGTTGGTATAGTTCTATGGACTTGAAGTAACTTAGACAACAATTGACCAGGCTGAGTGCATGTGCAGTTTGTTTAGTACTTATGCATAGTCTTGTTATAGTTGTTTTAATAGGAGAATAATTTCAGCTTCATGATCTGGTCCTCACTCCATGTTTGCATACAGCTGTGGATAGAGATGTATATGTAGGCACCCATACACAAATATTATAACAGCAACTAACTCTAGTTGCCTATAGTCTCAATAAATAATCTCAAAAGCTTGGATCTGGAGAACAGAAGTAAATATAGGAGCAGTTGCTTTAATTCTAGCTCCCTACTTGTTTGCAAATCTGCAACCTGTTCCTCTGTTGGAAGCTAACAGGGTAAGAAGAAGGGACATCAGATCTGTGCAAAGGTGAGCAGCTACCCGTTTCCCCCATTTTCTGGACAGGATTTTTACTCCTGCTGAAGAAAAAATTTTTGTCTCTGCTCTTCCACCTGGCTGTTTTGAGGCCATGGCCTTTCCACTGGAAGGGAATTGGTGTCCCTTGGTAGGTTCTTCATGTCTGAGCAAGTCCATTTTTATTTTTGTTTTTGCTTTGCTTCTTTGCTCAGCAAATGTCAGGAAGGCTGGTTAATCCTCATGGGTTGCTTGTAAAAAGGTGGTGACAAATGTTAGGTAAGAAGAGTGGTAATGATGATTATGGAGATGAGGTCTTGAACCTGTGTGAATATCTACTGCTGAGGTCTTGAACCTGTGTAAAGTCCTTACTGATAGGAACTGTAGGACATCAACAATGCAAAACAGCACCAACAGAGATGAGGAATGAGGCTCTCATCTGTTTTTCTTATAGACTGTTTAGTCTAGACTCTTCTTAAGCCACAGTCCCTACAGTTGTAGTCACTGATCACAAAAAGTAAGCCTGAGTTTGCTTGCCCTCCCATGTGTACTTTGAGCTTTTCTATGTTAAATTTAGCTCATGACCTTTCATATACTCTCCCTGTGTCTGAACTCTGATTGTTCCAAAGAAGAATTTCTCCAATTACTTGGGTTAAAGTCTGATCAAGATGATGTGACATATAGTAGAAAGAAGAGTGTTTCTCTGACCTCCTGTTCTCAGTGCAATGAACAATTTTTGCTTGCAGGGCAAATTCCTGAACTGCACACACGTTGACACCAGAAGCAGATGTACAATAAAATCTGATCTGACCTATGCTATAATTCCTATGCTTGGCAAAAATCACCTTTTTTAATGTGACCCTTTACTCCCCAGTATATACATGAAAAAAATTGCATGCAGATTTCAACATTGCTACCTACTAATTCTTCAGTGTTGCTTTTGGATTATTCTTAACACAGCATTTATCTTAGACTCTAACCAGATTGCTTTTTTTTCTCCTTTTCTTCTTTCCTTATCACAAGTGCTAAATTATTCTGGAAATTTTTGCATGTTATTCCTAATCCTTTTGTTTCTATTAGCTCACACATTTTTTTTCAAGTGGGACTACATGATTCAAGGCTCACCTTCTCCTTCAGAATGCAGCAGGTATGCACCTTGCACACATGCTCAGTCACTCTGAAAACCTAGCTGGGGGGGAGTGCTTTGTCACTGTCCTATTAATGCAGAAAAAAAATGTCTTCCATCAGTATCACAGGAGGACTGGTGAAAGCCTAGCATGTGTTTTATATTCAGAGATGGCAATAGTAGTAATATAAAGCAGAATTTTTTGTAATATAAAGCAGAATTTTTTGTAACTGAGGTTCCTTGAGGGCTTTTTTTTCACTTAGGGATTCAGCCACTAATTGAAATCAGTTTATTCAAAACCTAGTTCTGGAACATGAGAACAAAATAGATCTGTTCCTTTTTTTACTGTAAAACTCCTGTACTGTTAGGCTCTTGTCTAGATTAATATTCACTATCAGCAGTTAATTATGTCCTTAGTATGAACTCCAGAATAGACCAGAGTCTGTATCTACTTAGCTCAGTCAGGAAAAAGGCCTAGTGACTTTACTTAATATCATACCTGGGGCAGAACTTATTTAACATTATTTTGAATTGTTTGAATTCATGAGCCAAATGCAAAATAGATTCTAAAGCAGAAGACTGCTGAAAGGTAATTTACATAAATAAGGGATGCAAGTTGGGAAGCTGTCAGATTCAACTCCCAAATGCAGGACATTCTGCTGAAGGCAGAGACATAGGACATGCAGAGGTAGCTGCAGTTGAAATGAGAAAAGGAAAAGCCAAAGGTATGCAATTTATCTTTCCAGTTCTTTGTTTGGGTCACAGTTTTGTGGACCATTGAAGTCAGTGGCACTTCATAGTTGGTTTTGAGCTATTAGTAGTTTTCATACTTTGAACTGGGTTTAGGTTATGATTTTTATTGTTGCCTAGATTGGTTTTCATCTACATCTCTCCCTGGTGTGATTTGCAGTTTGCTTGCACAAATATTGGGCCCAGGCAAGGACAGAAGAGGACTAGAAGTGAGTGGTGTTAGTATGTGTGCCCTTTTGGTCAGTAATATTAGAGGGGATAATAGTCCTCTTCTAACATGAGTTATGTCTGCTCCAGTCCCTGACTATGCTGTGCAAACTGTCATAGATTGTGCAGCCTAAGTAGGACAGAAACATTTTAATACATCCATTGTACTGTATTCCTAATTTAAATAGTACAAAAAATATCCCTTTTCCTACAGAAGACAGTGAAATATTGTTGAGGCTTTACCTTGGCAGTGGATACATTTTGGGACAAGTCTTAATTGTTTTTTTTCAACAAGAAGAATTAGGTTTATATATAGAAATGACATATCTTCTAATGGTGTAAATTACCCACTGAGTCCAGTGATACTATTAAAGTTTGTATGCACTAACTATGAACTGTGAGATAGTAAAGAAGGAGGGAAGGGGATCAAATACAAACTTTGTGAAGAAAGCCAAGACTGTGCTAAACTGTCAACACTTCCTATAGAGTAATCCTAGCAGCAGAAAGATATACTCAGAAGAAAATTATGAGTAAAACTATACAGAGCTAGGCCATCCAGAGTGTCACACATTAATCACATTAAGTGATTAATACACACACACATTTTATATCCAGAAATTCGGTAGCAAGTTTGCATAGCAGATAACTTCACACAGCAAAAGACACTTCTACCCTCAGCACAATATTTTGAATTCACAGACATATCCTGTTAGAAGAGAAATTAATTAAAATATAGATGAAAATAAATAAATAAAGCATCCTGAGATCTGTAATTTCCAAAGTAAATTACAAGAAGTCCTTAGAGATATATTGGAGAGCTGTGATGGAACAAATAAAGGTCATGGCCTTAACAGCTCAAAATAAAAATCAGTTTCTAACCACAATATAGCTCCAGTTAATGAGAGTAATGAAGAACAGTACCCTAAAATTAAAGGGGAAAAAAAAAAACCAGAAAAAAATATCTAATAGAAAAAGTGCTATTGTAAGGCATAAATTTTAGCATTACTCATGTACAGGCTTGGGAACTGAACTCACTGCAATCTCTGCCTGGCTTTCAAACCTTCCCAAACTGACACTGCTTTGCTGGCAAGCATATTTCTATCTAAATATGCAAAAGCATCAATGGAGTTTGGTTTCTGGCATGGATGTCAAGAGACACCTGAGAATTACACCAAAAAGTGAAACATGTTTCAAATGGGGTTCTTTGAAAGACCTTAAATGACATCAACAAATTTTTGTAGTGTGTCTAGGAAACATCACATGCAAGAAGGCTCTGTTGTCTCATTCGACCTGTGTTGGCATGGGTCACTGGTCAGAAAGTCTTGGGAAGGAATTGTGTATGCCTATAATATTCAATCACTTTTCTCATGTGCTTATATATAAGTTTGCTTTGGTGTCACAACATGCTCCTTTATTACAAGGACTTCTAGTGATAGCTCTAGCTTCCAGGACAAAGATTCTCCCAAGAATTTTCTCAAGAGAAAGACAACAATTCATTTCAAGGTAAAGTTCCCATAACATGACTCTGAATTTTTTACTCCTTTGACCTTTTCCAATTGTTTTTACAAATCTATTTTCTATCCTCTTCTTATGCTTCTCTTTGAAGCTGGTGGTCTGTCACATTGGATCCCAAATGACCAGTTTTGTGACATGGTTGTCTGTGGAAATGTATCTTGTATTTTAACTTATTTTTAACAGGCAAAATGGGACCTTTTGAAAAGCACAATAGAAAATAGACAACGTGCTCCTTGTTCTCAAGTGAATCAAACAGCTGGCTGGCAGTTATGCATTTGAAACCTCCTTTATTCAAATGGTTTAGCAAGGAGAGGAGAGGAGGGATTGATTATACCTGTATTTGCTAAAGGTTAAGTACAGAATATACAACCTTTGTTGTTTGGTTTTGTTTTAAAGTCTACAAAAGATGACCCAGAACCACACAGAAGAAGCCTACTAAATGGTAATTTCTTTCTGAAAACCTTTTCTTTTCTAGCTGAATCCCAGTATTACTGTTAACAGGCTATTAAGTGCTGCACAACATGAAATATACATTGTTGTAGAGTACTGATGCCAGTATGATATAATGCTCTGGTCAGCTCATGCTACAGTTTAATAAAAAAGCCACCTAGATATTTATATGGAGCTGATTTTAATAAATGTATTATAGTGTAACATCTATTTTACCTTATTATACTCAAGATGAGCTGAAACTGTACTGACAGAACAGGTTAGCATTTATAACATACTTTTGTTAAGGCATTTTCAGTAATGGAACTTTCTGAAATTAATTTTATTTGTATGTTTTTAAAGATTTTTAGAGGAGTTGATACCACTCATCACTCTGAAATCCTGAAACCTGTTACTGTATTGTTGTCATTTTCCTGAGCAATATTCAGCCATGCTGTACCTGGCATGCCCTTTAAAATATTGTCTTCTGATCTTAAAGACAGAAGGAGCCTATACAATAATACCACCTTTTTTTCCAAATAAAGCCTTCCCATCAGTTTTTGTTAGTCCAGAACACAGAGCTGTAGTTATGACAGGGTACCTATGCAAATACCTGATATGGAAACTTCTATGGCTGAGTTAGCCATTGCTGTGCTGTCACTGTCCAGGTCAGCAGAGCTTAGCAAACTGAGCTTTCCTCATGGCTCATAGAGAAAGGGATGCTGGCAAGATCGTGTTTGCCACTTGCAATAGCATGCATATGTTCACCTTAGGTGTGTAGGCACAGGTCTTCCTCTGGGATGCTAGCAGGGAGGTGTCCACTGGTGCTTCAGAGAGAAGTACTAGCCATAATTCCTAGCAGGCATGTCAAGGAAAAAAGTGACTGTGTTTTAATTTTATGATACAAGTTTGATTCACAACAAACAGACCAAGCTCTGGAGAATTCTGATTGCAGGAGCAGTGCAGCTTTCCCTTTCTAGTTTCATTTCCTCTTATGGAGCACCAGAGAATTCTAACAGTTCTATAATTACAGTAAGTGGGATGGTACCTCCTTTGTAGCTTTTGTCTTGTTTCAGAAGCCTACCACTGTACTGACTGAGAGGATGGCTTTGATTGTTTTCTGTCTACCCGAAATCACTTACAGCAGCATGCTCAAATGATGTCTTCAAAGAATCTGTGCTTAAGAGCAAAAAAAATGGACAAAGTTATCTGTGATTCTACAGAAATTGGTAAGTATAGAGCCTCAGTGATACTGCAGTAGCTGAATGCAGACTTCTGGCTTCACAAAAAACTGTTGCTAGAAACACTCAAGTAAGCACCACTTTACTGCTCACAGGAAACAAGTCAGGGCTAGAATATTACAGCATAGAAGGATTTTCTTGAATTTAAAGATCTTGGTTAAAATTTCCAGACTTGGACAGCATCAGTGAGAGATGTATTCCTATTAAATACCAGGGTCTACATGCTAGCTTTGTCCTGGGTGCTCTGAATAAAAGATACATGTGGCAACAGCAGTGCTGTACAGGAGGGTGAGGGTAGCAGCAAAAATAACATTACTGTGCAAAAAATTAAAAATTAATGGAAACTACAAGTGTCCCAGGCAGGGGTCTTGGCTTTGTCCCTGTTGAACAAGCAACTCTCCATCCAGAAGACAGATTCTGCTTCTCCTGAAGCCAGAGTAGTACCAGTGAATTTACCAGAAAGAAAACTAAGAAGGAAAACACCAGAGTAAACTATGGTTAACTTAGTGTAAATTTGAGATTGGGATGAGGTGGTTGACAGATCTGTGCAGCAGTCTTGATCAAGCTATTTGCTTTGCAATTAATATAATCATCAGATTTCTCTTTTTTCACAACTTTAGGGTGAACTTCTAACATGCACAAAGAAAAGAAATTGTTCTGAGTGGAGTTCTTTACTAACAGAAATTGTGAAGCATGTCTGCAGGCAGCTCTTCCTGCTATTCAGGCCTTGGCCTCATCAGTCTCATTCAATTATATGGTGACATTTTTGTGTGGAATACAGGGGATTTTAAAGTAATATTTTCACTCGAGGCATAAAAAGACCAGAGTTTTTCATTATAAAGGGCAGATAAAATAATCCTGGATATAGATGTCTAGGCATCTCCAATCTGAGGCTGAAGCAGTTGTGAGAAATCTTAGCTCTTTTGAAGTATCACAGTCCTAAGAGATTGCATGGTAGACAGTGTATATTCAAAATCTGGAAAGCATCTGACAGCACATCACATAAACTGTAACAGCTAAACTCAGAATAAGTGATATTCACATAGTTTACAGTGTGCCCATATAAAACAAGACTATACCACGAATAAGACAGCTGTGAATAAGACAGCTACTTTTAAATATTAAGGCATCACTAATGAATACAATGAGACTGAATTTAAACACAGTGTTGCTGGCTTCACCTGAAAGGACAGGCCAAAAAAATGATGATAAAGGCCATAGTAAAGGTTGCATCTATGAGCTCACATCAAACTCATGTCCTTTCAAAGAGTGATTCTTGGTTACACTTTGTTTTGGTCTGGCTAGTACAAGTTAAAGGCCTGTGACTTCAGCTTTATGGTTTTTTTTCCTTTCTCCCTCTTAGAAGACTCAACAAAATCTGTATCCTCTTTCTTGACCTGTTTTATTGTCTTAGGTATTAAAACATTTATTCACAATTAGCATCTGTATCACAGATCTCCAAATGTGCTGGATACATTTCACTTATCACTTACTTGAGGAGTACATAAAGTAGAAAAAAAATTGTGAAAGAAAATGTGGCTTAAGCAGAATTTCTTCAAGGTTGCTTATTGCTCAGAGTCATTGAAAACAGAAAGATATAATATACAAGGCTCATTAAGAAGCCTTTAGGGGTCAGGCTGAAGTAAGAATCTTGAAGTGTGATGTCATTTGTGCCAAAATCAACATTTTAACTATTGAAGCTACTCTTTAGTGGGGGAAGAAGTGAAAAGTTAGTGTTCCCTCTGACATTGGTAAAAGGAAAGTTCTTTAAGGAATTACATACATAAAACTGCAATGCAGCTGCATTGTTGACTATGCTTTGGTCTGTGATCAATTTTTATAGCATCCTGTTGACCTGCACTACCCTATTTTTTATGACTGAGTGCCTAAATTACATGTTTAAATTAAAATGCTTATTTTACATGCAGGCATGCTCAATTCTTAGGAGAAAACACCCATATTACTTTGTTTGCATTTAACCCCTGTAAATGCATATTTCTTGTAATAAACATATGACTGTGCCTTCAGTAAAGTGATCTCTCTTCTAAAGCTGGTTAGACATTATTCTATAACGTTCTAGATTTGACTAACTTGCAGGATATTTCCTTGGTTTTCTCCTTTTCCCCAGGTGGGATCTGTTATCTGTTGGTTAGAGAGGAAAAGAGAAAAGTTGGTAGCATTTTTTCCATCTGGATATTTGAATTAACTAGCCTGTGTTGAGAAAACAATTCTTTTGCTTTTGAGAGTTAGGAGGAAATGGAATTTAAACTTTACATGTGATAAGAGAAGTTTGGGACCCTATTAATCATATTTGTCCTCAGGACAAAAGCAATCCAACACGACAGTTTGCAAGGAGTCTAATAGATTGGATGGAAGTGTAGCCCAAGGCAAGAATGGATGGATAGGAGCTAATCTCCCATGCTTGCTTTTTGTTTGTTTGATTGTTTGGGGTTTTTGTGCTTGTCTCATTAGTAAGCAGCAGTATCTTCTGTGGTTCTTCTAGGAAAGGAGCAGAATTATCAATAATACCTTAATGTAATTCCCTAAAGAATCATGGACTGGAGGGACAGACCTGTCCATCCATTGATTTGTTTTTGTGCCTTATGTTCAGCTATCATACAGATGATTAGGATCTGTAAGTTCTGAAGATTTCTTTCAGATCTGCACTTAATCCACAGTCCTTTTGTTTCATCCATCACTTACAATGGTGTAAGCTGTGAATGTTTCGAATCTATCTCCCTACTTCTAGCCATTACTTCTCCCTTTAGCAGGTGATGAACTGTTCCTTGAAGTTTGGAAAAAATAAGTACTTTCCTGAAAGCTGCCCCCCCAACACATTTTCCCTACTTCCTATAGAAATAAAGATATAACAGTATAAAGCCTACACTTCAGCAGGGAACCCTTGGACTGCAATGTTAAAGCAAAAGCCATAACTGTTCCCAGCTCTTAATGTATATTGTATATGCATTAAAAAAGAACCACAAACATTTTTATACATCTATATATTTATACTCACATAGCTCCATGCACTGTATCTCCATGGCCCTTCAGCTGGGAAAGTTTCCTTCCTTTTAAGATACCTGAAAAGATTCATTATTTACTTTCCAAAGATTACTGTGGTTTGACCTTGGCCTATCAGTTCTTAGACAGATTTGACTGCAATGCTCACAAAACAAATGCCCCTGCCAAAAGCAAGTCTAACAATGTAAGTGACAGCTGCTTTCTTTCCAAACCTTGTCTATTAAAGAACTCCTGAGAAAATACAAACAAATTTAAACCTGAAACATCAGAGAAACTAACTTATCTTGGCAGAAACTTGGGAGATTATTAATAAAGTGTAAAGTGAAAAGATTGATTCTACTCTGATGGGACACCAGGAACAGTGATCTTTCTAGAAACTATTACCAATAAAAGGGATTGTAGGTTTGAAAAGTTTCTCTTATTTTTTTTACATACCAGGTGTTAATAACTGACTTTATCTCATCTGACTTCAGAGTAGTGGTTCAGCTGCAATGAACCCTTAGCAAGTTAGTCATGTTTGTCTAGTATGTCTAGCTGGTTTTGAATGGCAATATTTTAAAGGATTTAATCATGGTCCAATGGCACAGCTAAAACATCAAGGGGACTGTATTTCATTAAGGCAAGGTTTTTGTTGACTCAGAGCTCTTACACCATCTTAAAGAAGTCTGTAAGTCTCAGGACTGTCTACCAAAAGCCTCAAACTTTGCCTTGCAAAAAGAATCAATGGCCTGAAATCACCTTCCCTACCACCATCCTCATACTTACATAAGAAAAATCAGCTTTTTTTTTTTTTCTTTGTACTTGGAAACTTTCAATTTTCTCCAGAGTCCTTCCCCATCCAGAACCAGGGATTACTATGTAGATAAGCATAAGAAAAATCCCCAGAGCAGTCAGGGAAAATAGCCTTCTGCCATCACCAAGTATAACTGCAGAAACATGACCTTGTTTACTCCCACCCTTTCTTGCTTTCCCCTCCATTTTTTGAGACAGGCATACTTTCACCTACTGATTAAATTATTATGGTTTATCTGGTACTTCACAATAGATGTAAAGTCTCATTAATTAAATTGATATTTAAAATGAGATCAAAGACACTTTGGTTCTGCTTGGAGATCTGAGTCTAGCACCAACCATTATGTTTATAGGTCTAAGAAGCAGTGTTGGTGCAGGGAGTGTGGTTCCAGGTCATGAGTTCATACTTTCTCCAGGGACATATGGTGGAGATACATCCACAGTGTGACATGGATATAACAACTGAATAAGTAGAAAGGTAGAGGTCTTCAAACAGTAGTCCCTTGTACAGCACAGACATGGTACAGGACTTATTTTGCCTTCTCTCCTGGTCCTCTCCACTTCCCTGTCCCAGTGACTAAGCACACATTTGTCAGTAGAATAAAATGCATGCTGTTTGAAAGTAAGACTTATGTTCTCACTTTTATAGTTGCTTTGTAAGAATGTTATCTAGGGATTAGGTAACAAACTTTAGAATCAAAATTTGATACATACACTAACCTCTAAAAGTTTGGAAGACCTCTGGACCACAACTTGGAAGCTAGAGTCAGTACATATAAAGCACATCACATATTTCAAACCCATTAAAGCCAGAGATAAAAAAAATACTAAATTCTAAACTGCAATCCTAAACATTTTCAAACAGCTCCAGCCTCCCTGTTCTAATACTGTCATACTTTTTTATCTCAATTTTCCACAGGCTCACAGAAGACTGCTTCTGTTCATGCTCAAAAAGGCTTCCCTTTTGATAGGATTGAGTATTTTGGTTCACGCTTAAAAAGAGTCACTATCCGGAAAAAGGTTACTTTCTTCCCTTGCCACTTTCTGCCTCATGGATCTTAGCACAGTAGTCATTACTACAGGTCATTTAAGAGAGAAAGAGGAATATCTTTCACAGCTTTATCTGCTCATACAATAGTCATGCATAATGTCTTTGTACATGGCTGGAGGAGACAGTTCAGCTTCACTCTCTGAGAAAATTACCGTGCCCCTGTTGGGTGGATTGTAGCAACTGACATGTAAGATGTGTTCCATAATTTCTTTAATTTTAAGAGAAAAGGTGAAGACTATGAATAAAAAGATAGAGATTATGGTATCAGTCTCAGGCACGTAACTGGTCAGGTGAACCCTGTTTTCCATTTACTACTTCAAGGTTTATTTGAAAATATTACTCTAAAAAGCCATTTAACTTGCAATTCTCCTTTTGCACTAACTTGAGCTCCGTTCTCTATTTTCTTCTAGCAATCAAGCTTCTAAACACAAAATACATCATGTGAGCTCTCTTTCATGTAGCCAAGGTTAGTAAAAGGTTTCATTATCAACACCACTTCCCTTTTTTTCTTTTTCCTCTTCACTCTCCCCTGCACTTTTTAATGTGTCTTTAGCCCTACTCTAAAACATATGCTCTTGCCCTGTTTTGCACTTACGACTTACAGATATTCTTTTCGTGCTTTTATCAATGGTGCTGGTAAATCTTGGACTCATATCCGTTAGTCCAACTTGAAATTAATGAACAGTTCCAGAGCAAAAATCCATTTAACCTGTGCTGAAGCATTCTACCAATCTCAGGAAGAATTCCTCCGAGACAACAGAACTGTTTTTCTCCTATTTGTCTGAAGAGGAACACTACTGGTGTACATGAATTCAAGTAAAGGGTAGCTCTTTCATCTCTTTCCAAGCACCAAATAGCATTACCATCAAAGCAGTGTGCTTAGGGTTGTAAGGATGGTTTTATTTTGGGGGAGGGGGCAGTGTGTTCTTTGGTTGGTTGTTTTTTGGGGTTTGGTTGTTGTTTGGGTTTTTTCTTTTGGTTTATTTTTTAGGGCCACCAGCTGGATTTAGGTGGTTATTCTAGTGCCTTTTGCAGTCCAGTTTCTCACAAGAAGAAGCTCTAGCTAATTGAGGATCATCACCAAGGCTCAAAAGGTAAGGCAATGCCCTAGCTCTGACAGCAGGTGTAGTTGAGGCTGTGACCATCTGGTCTCAGCTGGGCATCAAATGTTGCCATCAACCTTAAGTGAGAACCAGTAATGTCTCTTTGGGCAATATTAATGGGGAAAGGAACCTGCTTAATTTGTTACTTTAGGTTTAAGGGGAAAGGACAGTTCACATCTTCTGTGTAAACAACACTATTTCTCCAAACACAGGACTTTTATGACTGATGTTTTCTGTGAGGGGAAAGAAACCAAAGCACTTTTGCTCAGGCCAAGAAGGGTCAGCAATATATCTGTAGACCGTGACAAGTTAATTAGCTATTTAAGAAACTAGTGGTCCATTTGACAGAAACTGTAAGAGAGCAGCAGCACTTTAAAGATAAACAGTTCAGGTTTAATGGGAGATCTGAGCTGAGGCATTTTCATAATGAGATACATGAAGTTTTGCAGCTTGTGTAGTTTGGGTGGGTGTGCAAATTTGGAAAACCATGGAATTGGTTGTTTCCTTGCTTCTTAGATGTCCTTAATATACCAACTTTGATTGTACAAACCTTTTAAAGGATATCATAGGAACCAGAAGTTTCTTACATTTCAATCCCTGATCCTCTTCTCACAGAGGTCACCCCTGAAGCCCCTCTACCCTCCCACATCTCCACCCTTAACTCCTCATAAAAAAATCCCAAGTAAACCTAAACCTTGCCACATGCAGACAATTCAGTGATTTTTGGGTTTACTTGATGCTTGAGTAACTCTTTTTCTTTCAGAAGCAAACACCAGAGGTGTGAAGAAGGGCAAATCAGAGACAATGTTTTGCTAGCAGGCACTACTGGAAATTCAGGACCTTTCTGGTGCAAGGCTCAGAGTGGTTGTAGGGTGACATGCAGCCATGATCCATTTTATCATATAGAAGTGTGCTAATATTTAAACATTTATAATTTGGATGAATCTACTTTAGGCAGCACTGATGATCCTGCAGTAGCAATTATCATTCTCTCAAGAAAAGAGCTAAAAAGGAGATGAACTGGAGGGATAAAATATATTCAAATGTTATTGTCACCTCTCTGCACTTCTATGGTGAGATGAGTTACACTAATGGAAAGGTAATAGTAAAAGCTGAGCCTTGTGAAGCTGAGATGAAATCTTTCAAAGTGTAGTAGCACACTTTCTTTAGTCATTGCTGCTTTAGTGAGACTCAGGGTTCAACAGTATCTAAGCTATCTTAATGGTCTGAGGATATAGGGCAGGAAAATGGCCACATTGTATAAATACTTCAGGGCTGAAAGAAAGTTTTCTGGCTACTTTTCTAAGCTTGAATGGAGAACCCATGGAGGAGGAGACCAAATTCCAGTCAGGTAACTTTTAGGCATTGCCTTTCATCTGGAAAGGTGTCAAGATGAGATGTCTTCCCCCCATAAACATTGGGCCCTGCTCCTGTTGTTACTTGTTCCTTTCAGTGTTTACAATAATATTTAACATGTACTGCAATTTGCCATCATCTATTTAATATTTTTATTCATGTTTTTCAGGTAAAGAGTTCACAAGCTTATCTTATGGATAGTTAATTTGTAAACATCCCTGATGATCTCTTTAGAGTTCCATTTAGCAGAGCCATAATTGCTCAGCTTCTGTGTGCATCTACAGCACCTCCCAGACTGCTGAGGTTCTGACATAACCCAAGGAGACAGGAAGAGCTAGGAGGTTTTAATTTCTCCTAAATTATTATTAAGCACTTTTCCAATGAGGTAATTTCTGAGCAGAAAGAAAGAAAAAATTCTAATAGTAGCCATGGCTTATAGCTGTAAAAAAAGAATATGGCATGTAGATTAAAGGAGAGCAAGGCCTCTGTCACTTGAATAGAAAATGACATAAATATGATATTTGCCTTGCTTTCTTACTTTTCTGTAGCAAAACTCTCCTGTTTTCTCATCTGGAAGAAAGGGGTAGCAATAATTCCTTTCTCTAAGTGTGTTGAAAGCTATAAATAAGCAACCTGGATGTGTACTCTTTAGTTGATAACATTTTTGCATGAGCATGCACTTGTTTTGCTACTGCTCTTGGTCAAAACACATGAGAAAACAAGCTTGTAATAATCACCATTAAACCCTGCAGAAGGGGAGGTCATAATCAATTGGGACATTTTAAATGTAGAATGCTCTCCTTCAAGAGTTTGAATGCTGTTAAAAGAGCTTAGTCATCTCAGTCCTCCAGAATGCAAGTTAGTGCTTTTGCTGGCACTAATATTAGCTCTTTGGAAAGAAGTTGCCTTTTCATGTGATCTCAATGGTTATTAGGCAAGTACATACTTTCAAAAACCTGCTCAAGCATCTAATTATATTATAGAGAACAACATTCTTTAAAGAAAATCATATTAAGAAATCCTACTTGAACCTGAACAGGGTAGACCATCACAATGTCTTAAAGCAGAGGCTGTTTAAACCTTTTACATTTTATTTTCATTTTTATTTAGACAAACCCAAACAAACTACAAACATCCCCCTGGAAGGACCACACAAGTGATTTTATTTCTGATAATCAAGAAATGTGCACAGAAAAGTGTCTAAGTATCTGAAAGGAGAGTGTCAAGAGGATGGAGCCAAGCTCTTCTTGATGGTGCCAAGAAATAAAATGTGAGGCAACAGGCACAAACTGGAGCATAGGAAATTCCACCTAAACATGAGGAAGAACTTCTCTACTGTGAGGATGATTGAGCAGGTACATAGAACAGGTTACCCAGAGAGGTTGTGGAGTTTCCTTCCTTGGAGATGTTCAAAACCATCTGGACACAATCCTGATTAATGTGCTCCAGAGGACCCTGCTCAAAAAGGGATATTGGACTGGAGGACCTTTGGCATTCCCTTGCAATCTTAAGCATTGTGTGATTCTCCATGATTCTGTGATACTGCTGAAAATGACACAAACTCTTGCACAAACTCCACTCGAGTGAAGACCTATCCTCCCCCTCCCCAGGTTCAATTTGCCATATTTTTGGCATGGAAATGTCAGAACTAGATTTTTTTTTTCTCCACACATGTGTTGTCCTGCCAAGGCTCCACACTGAGCAGCTCAATTTGGCTGAGCAGATGAAACAAGTGTATTACTGCCCTGTCACATTTTTTTTCCCCTTGGATTTTCATAGGAATTGCAAAAGGCATATTCTTGACACCCAGACATTTCACATCCTGATTTCAAGCCTTCACTTCAAAGCACAAATGCTTTCCAGCATAAAGCACTATATTTTTGTCCCCTAAAAGTAGGCTGAACTATTTTAAATGAAACTTGAAGGAAAAAGAAATCAGCCCAAGGTACACATGCAACATTTCAGTCTGAGCAGCTTAAGTCTGCTGCGGTTTCTAGGCTAATTTAGGCCACAAAAGATGCAAACTGTATGGAATATTAATTCAGCTGAAAACTACACAGGCTTCCATAAACTCTCTGTGTTCCTACATATCTTGAATTTGGTTTACTGAAATGAAATTCTTGCTGTGGGAAGTTTCCAGCACATTAGCTAGGGTGTTGTTCTAGGATCTAGGTAGATTCTTTAATCTCAGTTCACAATGCACACAAATGTTTGGCATGATAGCTGATGAGCCAGGGTTTCAAGTACTTAGCAGAAACACCAGAAGTCAAACATTCAGCAAGACTCAAGTCAGGTGCTGAAAGGTTTAAAAACTCTGGTAGCAATTTTCAAAATACAGGTTGATAACACACCTGAAATTTCTAAATTTATATTTTATTTTAATCTCTGTTTATGGAAGGCCAGATTTTACTTTTTTTTTTTTTCCCTCTGAAAAGGTTTTATTCCCTATCAGTAGTACAGGAATCACAACAACAGCTTCATTATGTGAAATTAGAAAGATATAAGACCTGTAAAAATACAATTAATTCTTTATGAGTATATTTGAAAGTGCAAAGAAGTTATCAAAAATTCAGCCTGTTTCTTTGCATCACTGTCCTGCTTTGAGTTACAGCAGAACTAATTCTCTTCAGTGATTTTGCTTTTCAGCTATGTCTCTTCTCAGTAACTGCACTTTCTGCAGGTAACAGCATGTTTCCACAGACAGTGTCTGCTTTTAAGTAGTGATAACACTTGATGTTTAGAGTTAGTACCAATGATTGGTGTGCAGACCAAGGTCAAGCTCTCTTCTTCAAGGGCTAGCATCCAAGGAGGTCTCTGTTCTTTCTGCCTTCGATCACAATCCATGTGTTCCCAAATCCAGTTCCTGTCTGCCACTGAGTCCAGTCTGGGACTTCTGCCACAGCATCAGCTGTGATGGTGAAGTAGTTGCCATCAGGTGGGTTAGATTCAGCACTGGTTTTCTATATATTTGTATATATTGAATTTTGTTAATGTTTTCATTAGAGTAGTTTTAGATTTATTTCCAATCCATAAGTTTCTGTTCTTTATTCTCCTTCTCTTCCCTGTGGTGGGAAGAGGAGTTAATAGAGAGCATCTATCACTTGTTTAGCGGTCAGCCCAGCCCTAACCCTTGACAATCACAACATTTACAAAGTCTAATTGAAAAAAAGAGCCATGGAAATGCTTTAGCCAATGTAACAGAAGGAAATTTAGCACTAAGTATTCAGCATCAAATACCTAGAGGGACTACCTACCATTATCACACTGTACAATGTTGAATCAAAGTTATAGTTCCTGCAGCAATTTTAATTAATTTTTTATTGTATACAGGTAACATTTCTGAACTACTGTACTAATCATTGTTATCTCTTCACATGACCAAGCAAGGCACTATTGAAGACCACTTGAAGATGAGTGTGAAACAGAGGACTAAGCTGCAGGACAAGAACTAGTGTTATCTATTTATGCAATTATTACCACACATTTGGCAATAACTAAATTGGCAGCTTCTCAAGTCACATGAGCCTATGATAATCTCACTTTCCCCCTTTTGCCCTCCATTACTTCTATTTACATGGTACTGCATTTAATCAAGATATTGTGTAGTGTGAACTGTATGTTTAAGGCCTATGGAAAAATTGATTAAAAAAGAAATAGAAAAACCTCAGAAGCATTAATCAAAGGAGTAGTCTGAATCCTTATCCTACTGTGCTTGTTTTCCCTAGAGCTGGTTCCAGTTTCATGAAAGACGGTTTGATTCTTCTGGGTTTTGAACCATTTCAACCTGATATCTAGTTAAAGGAGAAGAAACTCATTAAATAAAGTTCGGGACCTCAGGGTTCTAAGGAAAGCTTGGAAGTTTGAACCTTAAGAGCTCATGAAACCATAGATATATAATAGGTAAGTACTACCTATATGTGGATATATAAATACAGAGACAATGAAAATTGTGTCTAAATACATTTTCTAACACTTGAATATTTGTGGTACTGCAGAGTGATTAACAACCACTGGATTATCTGTAGTATATAACAGATGTGGAAAATGAAAAATGAGAAAAAGAACTAATATTCTCTTCAGATTCCACTCCTCTGGTAATTGACAATTTTGTTTTCACTGACTTCCTCATGATTTACTTCTTAAGAGCTTAGCTCTTTAATTTGAAATCAGCAGTCTTATGAAGAGTATCTTAAGTATAATTCTGTGAACTATGTTCTTGAAAATGTGCTTAAAAAAAACCCCCAAAAAGCAAAAACCATCATCTGTGCACAAAGCTCTGACTCCATTTTTCACTTGAGGTTTTGTGGCTTTCCATAAACCTGGTTGTTGGCCCTTCACCCTACTAAATACAGATTTTTAACTTATTTTTGAAGCATCAGGAAGGGCAGGTGTTGAAAAATTTCTGATTATTCCTGGCTACACTTTTAGGGGAGGTGGACTTCACTGAGACATCATTGCACTATGTAGATATTCCTAGTAGACCTGTTCAAAAAGACTCTTACTTCAAAACATTTTGATGAGAACTTGAGGAAAAGAATTCAGAAGATCTCTCCTTTTCCTGATAAAAGGTTTATTTTACAGCAATTTTCTGATTTCCCCAGTCTCCAGCTGACAGGGTATGTGGATTAAAGTGTTGGCCACTACCCAACATATGACTTGCAGTTTATTAGTGTCCCTAAGGTCACAAAGGGATAAGCTGTCCTGCTGAAGTGCTCTTTCTAAGGAAAGAGGAGTAGGGATGAACATACTCAGAGCAGAAGAAGGTACTTTTACTCTTTTTCCTGTCTGCTGTCAGTGTGTAATTGGTAGCTATGTTCTGGTGGGTTTCTCCTGTTAGTACTTCTGAGGAAGTACCTTTATCTGATGCATAAGGCAAGCTGCAGTTATTCCATTGTAAAATGCTTTGGAAAGCTGCTAACTTTTCACTGCTTATTTTTTAGAGCTAACATAAGAGGGTTCCTGTTCATTAAACTGTGGAAGAGTTACTCAAGTTAATAGTTGTAGTTACCTCTGCTGAAGTCATTATGTGAAATTCAGTGACAGGGATGCAATTTGCTGATTTTGGCAAATGGATATTGTCCTAGGACTTGTTAAAAACTCTTCTTACTGTACAAAATGCACTAAATTTGTAAGAAGTAATTTCCAATTGCCTACTGGAATAACAATACTTGCAAATTGGTTTTATTGTAACTTAACTGTGTATGTTATTTGAAGTGCTAAATAGCTGCTGGTAAGGTAAGGAAAATATAAGCTGCAGAGTGCAGCTGACATGAAGTTAAGAGATTGTGGGTTTCTGTTACAAATAATAATAAAGCTAATATAACAATATTAAGATTTGCTCTCTATTGCTGTTAGTCTGGAAATAGAGTTCAGGGGCTTAGTTTATACTTATGGTATCTGGTTTGGAACTTGAAAATTATTCTCAGATAATGAAAACAAAAGCTGAGCCCTCAGCAGCATGGGCTGTGTAGGAGCCATCTAAAGCAGGAGTCAGTTCTCTGCTGCTGTGAATTTCTGAACTGGGAGAAGAATTTAGTCCTTAACTCAAATTTTGGCAACTGCTAAATGGTGTTTCAACTGCATTTACATCCTTTTTTTGTTCCTATCAATGAACACTCTCAAACCTACCTGGTCACTAACCAGACACTGTCCATCTTTAAGTAGTGCATACACAGCACACTTTGTAATTCTTGGCTTGGAAAGAACAGAGTGGCTTCATAACTCCATGATAAAGGGTGGTGGTTATGGAAAACCAGAGTGACTTCTTAGCTGGACTGTCCAGTGGAACTTCTAGTTGGTAGCAGCTGAGATTTCAGTGTTTTGAGGATCACAAAGTTTGGCCTATAATCAGCCAGAACATTGTCAGACTGTGCAGTGGGGTTGTTGCTGGCTTTACAGTAAGCTCACTGTGATGATGGAGAAGTGAACCAGATTTATGTCTTAATGTCATTTTTTTTTAGGTGCTGTGCTTATGTCAAAATTTTGGAAGTCCTCCCTCTCTTTGAATTTCCTTGTTTTTCAGCTCAACTCCAAATGTGTGCTACTGTTTCCTGCATTTCCTTTCTTCTATGTCTTTGATCCTTTTATATTTGCTCCACTAAAGTTATCTTTAGATTTGTTTGTTTGTCTTTGACCCAGACATCAGTCAGCAGCATTGCCTTTGATAGCTGGATCAGCCTGACATTTGTCTGGGAAAATACAGTAATGTTTCCACAGGGAGGCACCAGTCCTCTGATTTGCTTTTCCAAATTCTACAGCCCCTCGCTGGGCGACATTACAGAGGGCATGCAGCAGGCTCTGGCTGCAGCACTGCTTTCTGGGCTCATGAAAAACCAGAATCCACACTGGTTTGGAAACTCTGGACTTGTTGGAAAGATGCATCCAAATGTCATCATTTTTTTTTCTTCTCTGATTTTCTGGAAAGGTGAAACCTTATGATAGTAGCTAAGATGTAATGACTTATAATCAATACTTCTTGCAGATTTAACATAGCTCTTCTGAGTGAATGTTATTCACTGACTCCAGGGTAGTGAATTACTGAAGAGTAAATAAATAATTTGAATATTCTTTTATTCAAAATAGAGAGGAACATTGACTCCTTTCTAGTGGTCATGTATGCCTATTTTTATAGACATAACCCATAGAAGAATTGGAAATTTCCTAGATGCTTTTAAAAAAAAATAATTGTATCTCAGCAACAGCCTTTGTATTTATGCTTCACTGTACTCTACACCAAAACCATAACAAGAACATTAAAAAGACTGTCCTATCATAGTGTAGCAAAATCCCATGGCAATGTTCACTTTTAAGACATCATTTTTGTGATATACAGGTAAGTATTTTAAAGAGCAAAACCAGTCTTCAGTGTCTTCTGCTATTTTAACCTGCTCTTTAGAGTTCAGGGGGAAAAAGAGAAGAAGAGGGGATCAGGGAGGGACAGAGTCAATCTTGGAAAATAGGTTTCAGGAACAAATAATTTCTCATTTACAAATATATGCTTCAGGCATAATTCAATAAAATATAAGAAGTTTTTGTGGCTTTGTGAGATTCTGTAGTGCAGAAACTGGATATATTTTTATTGAACCTATCTTTTAGAAATTTATTGAGTAACAGCCACCAGGTTCTGCCTCAACCTAAGAGCACGGCTGTAGTTTTATTATAGTAACATCCAATTTTAATGCTCTGTTTAAGTCTGTTCAGGCATTTGTACTCTATCCCCTCTCTTCAGAAGCTTTGTTAACTAAGTTAAATGGAAGTCTAAAGTTTGTGATGACATAGGCCTTAAAAAAATCTCTGATCGTGAGCCCTCTCTTCTAGTTCTAACATTTGAATTCATCCATCAATTGATATACACCTAGATTTTGTGTCTTCAGGCATAAGTCTGTGTCATTTACCTTTTGATCCCAACAGTCCAGGTACCATTTCAAATTTTCTTCACATTCTCAAGTATCTTTGATGTTTAGAGTTGTGGGGTTTTGGTTTTTCTCTTGGTTGGTTGGGGACTTTTTGCTGTTCATATTGTTCATTACTAGTGAATATGCAGGAAGAGATACTGAGAGACAGAAGCAAGACCAGATCTTTTTAGGTTTCTGAAGAACATTCCTTAGGGATCTGAAGTTGGAATTTTAGGCAACAGGATCAAAGTTGCTTCTGCTGGCATTTCTTTTTGGAAATGGCAAATGTTTGCCCCTAGAAATTGCTGCCACTGATAATAACTGTTTTCTTTTAATCAGATTTATTCTGAAGAACATCTGCAAAATATGTTGTTAGGTTGTTCTGGAGTTTTTTTCTTTTGTAAAATCCTTTTTTCATGCTAGTACAGACAAAGCATTGGCACTTGTTACAAAAATGCTGCAAAACACTTTTAGATAAGACCAGTATTCCTTTGGTCATATTTACATCTTTTTGATTTTTGATTCATGGCAAACTCTTTTTCTTAAGGCAAATGCTATGCCAATATTAGTCCAAGGAACTTACTAAAAAATAGTGTCTTTTTCAGTTATAATGCTGTTAATTTAATATATATATTTTAGTGGACAACAGCAGGTTATACAAAGGCAAAATTTTAGGCTGTTTTTACTTGTCTCATAATTTATAAAAGCAACATTGCTATTGCTATTTGTTGTGGTTTAACCCCAGCTGACATCTAAGCCCCACACAGCTATTCTCTCACTCCTCCTTGGTGGGATAGGAAAGAGAACTGGAAAAGTGAGAAAACCTTATAGGTTGAGATAAAGACAATTCAATAGGTAAAGCAAAAGCCATGCATGCAAGTAAAGTAAACCAAGGAATCCATTCACTGCTTCCCATGGGCAGGCAGGTGTTCAGCCATCCCTAAGACAGCAGGGCTCCATCATGTGCAATGGGTACTTAGGAAGACAAACACCATCATTCTGAATGTCAGCCCATTCCTTCTTCTCCCCTCAGCTTTGTATGGTGAGCATAATGTCAGGTGGTATAGAAAATTCCTTGGGTCAGCTGAGGTCAGCTTTCCTGGCTGTGTCCTCTCCCAGCTTCTTGCCTACCCCTAGCTTGCTCACTGGTGGGATGGGGTGAGAAGCAGAAAAGGCCTTGGCTTTGTGTAAACACTGCTCAGCAGTAACTGAAACATCTCTGTATCATCAGTGCTGGTTCCAGCACAAATCCAAACATAACCCCATAAAAGCTACTATGAAGAGAATTAACTCTATCCCAGCCAAAACCAGCACATTGAATGGTGCCTTAGGGACATCAGTGCAAGCTGACATTTTGCTGTTATATTTTAAGATTATCTCTCCTTCTGGGAAGAACAGTAAGATAAAAGAAATACAGTCTGACAGTGAAAATGAATGGTTATATAAAGATATTCCATAAAGCTGTGAAGAAAATCTGCTGTATACTTGGCTAGCCTAGTGGCACAGCTATTCTAAAATAACTAGTCTAAATCATGTACATTGGACCATTAGCTTGTCTAGAGATGTCCTTATATACAAAGCAGTTCCAGATTAATATAGCTATGATCTCTGCTGAAAACAAAATCCTTGAACCCATTCTCTTGTCCAGCTGGAGAGGAATTTGTAATTTCCCTGCATAAGTAGGCACACATGTTGATTTTGGAAATCTGCCTCTAATTAGCAGGTGTTTAACATTCCAAATGTATGTTGGAATGATGAACATCAAAATTATGCTCAGGTATCCACAAGCAAGCTTTCACTGCTGCTCTGTATGCAAAGAAATTCTCATCCATAGGTTAAAATGGAAAGTGAATTGAATTACAGATACTGAAAGGGCTAATGTCCTGAAAAGAAAGTTTTGTGGCTGTTCCACAGTCTTCCTAATTAAAAAGAATAAAAAAGAAAAGTAGTGAAATAAAAATGCAGAATAAATTAGGCCTTCTTCTAGGGCAGAAGAAAACACAACAAATTACAGAGCTGGTCCCTGGCAATAAAACTCAAAAGCTATTCTTATCTCTGCAGACTACTAGGGGAACAAAAGGACAACAGTGAACTGCACACTAGTATTATATATATATGTAGACTAGTATTACATAGACTGAGCTTTTATTGCCATGCCTCTTCCCATGGAGATGTAGTGTGTCATATCAAAAGCATTCTCTATTTACAGTAGTAGCTAGCCTGACAGCAGTGAGGTTAGGTATGTATGCTCTTCATCTGTACTTCAGCAGAGGAATAACACAATGGATTTTAAGGAATATAATCTGTGCTTTGCAAACCACACTTCAGCAGTTACAATCCAAGTTATACAGTTGCCAACAGAAGAAAAAAAGCTGTGACTTACAGCTAAAGAAGTAAATTTAGTATTGCACATCTTCTCTGCATTAGTAACAGACCAGAGATGATCTGCAACATACAGAGGTTATTGTCTTGCAAACAATCTTCTGCTCATTTTGAAGCAGATGGATCCTGACTTATTAAAATTACCACACTTTCTGCAAATGACAGAGCCTCCACGTTTCCACATGCTGGACTGCTCCCTAAGGTGGAAGGCAAACTGATTCTGTTGCTGCTGATGCTCCTGTTTCTGTTCTATTTTGCATGGAACATAAGAGCAGATATGTTGTACTCAGAAGTATCATGGCCCTTCCCACATACCCCTCTACAAAAATGATGTGGTATTTAGAGGCCAGTAATAGGCTTCAAATAATAACAATTAGTTTAGCTTTGGAAAGCTGAGAGTGTGGGCTTTGCTTTATTGGTACAAGAAAGTCTCAATAGGGAAACAAAAATTCTTCCAGCACATCAAAACTGTTATCAGGAATTTGTGTCATTTCTGCATGTAAGACCTAACAATCTTACTCTGTAGACAGAGGATTTCTGTAAGGAGGTAAGCCAGGAGTTTTTAACAATAGGTCATGCAAATGTCTGCCTGGGGTGTCCTAGGTGTGCACCTCACCTTGCCTCAAA
The DNA here is from genome assembly GCA_013399015.1 of Galbula dea. NCBI lineage: Eukaryota > Metazoa > Chordata > Aves > Piciformes > Galbulidae > Galbula > Galbula dea. The sequence goes on along the minus strand of VWZX01009879.1, from coordinate 709,988 downwards.
GGAGGAAGATGAGCTAGGGAATCTCAGTGGATGCCTTTTAATCTAGCACATCTTTGATTTTCATACCAATAGGTACTTACCTGGACAGCTTTTGCTATTCACAAGAATTAGTATAATGGAACACAAAGGAAGGTATTACCCTCTAAATGACAGATATGTCTGAAGGGCAGCCTTATTCACTGGTGAAGATTTTAGGAAGTCCTCCAGTTCTTCATTCTTGCCCAGCAACATACTGCTCTGCTAATTTGGACAGGTCATTTTTAATGTAATTTTTTTCTAAGAGCCACATAAACAGGAACTCAGCTATGATCTCAGACAGATGCATTGGTGCTACTTCAAAAAGAGCAGTCTTTCTATACAGGCATTAGATGGCTGTTCACTATAGTCTATTGGGATGGTCATACCAATAATTTTATTTTTCTAAAAACCTGTGTCTGTCTTCTTTGGTAGCCATGTATTCTGGTTTATAACTGTTCTGGGACATAACCAGGTCCTTCCATCATCATTTAATTTGACTAGATGTGGATCTTGCAGCTTTTAGGAGGAAAATGGGTTTTTCTTTTAATTAATCTATTGAAGAAGTCCTCTTTTCACCTTCACTCTTTTCATACTTTTGGGGTTTTTTTTTAGTTTTAATTTCTTTCCCATTCCTAATGAAGGTCTGTGGATGCTAGGTCCATTACACAGCAACTGGTATTGAAAAGTGTTGCTATGCTTCTAATTGGAACAACGGGTGGAGAAGAATATTGAAGAATGTGTCCCGGGAGACTTTGCTTCTCTCCAGCCTCTGCTCAGCAGAAAAGCAGTGCTGAAGGTAAGGATTTTTAAGTCACTTGTATCTTTTCTAGATTTCAGGCCATTTGTAAGCAGCCTGTAAGGTATGATTTCAGCAAACAGGGATTAGACTTTCCCAGCTGTCTTGCATCAATGTGCATGAGGAATGATAATACAAGAGACGATACAAAGGCCACTGTAATTAGAATATTCAGGAGTAATCCTTGTCAGGCTTCTTAGCCATGATTATTGATGCTTATAGAGAGGAAATTAAAGCTGCACCAAAACCTTATAGAGTATAGCACAGTCAGCACAGGAAGAGTTCATGTGAGGTGATGAAAACAAGTTGTAGTATCTCGATTTTTTTCTTGAAACTTATCAAATGGTCAAGCTTAGCAGTGAAACCTGAATCTCTTTGCCTCCCCCATGGTTGCTGTTGACATTTTTACAGCATCCTTTTTGTGGCTGATACTTTGCAAACAAATAAGGGAACATAAGGGAACCATCTCTTGCTGCAGAGGCAGTGTATATTAATAGGTAAAAGCCAACAACGCATACAAAAAGTGGTTTCCATTTCCACATTCTGTGTAAAGGCAATGTATGTCCTGGTAGATCATGTCATTGTATTCTTGAACTAAAACCATTTATATTGTCTTATCTTTATCTATGTCTGAAATAATTATCCTTTGGGATTATGATGTGTATTGTGATAGTTCATTCTTTCCCTTCATTTTTGTAATTACTAAATTCCTAATGAACACTTTTATCACTGAGCTGAGACTCCCAAAGGCATAATTTCTCCAGTGCTGTGACAAGAGATAATAAAGCCAAAGGCTGAGTCTTATATTTATTTTTATTGGCTCAGAAATGGTGCTACTCTAGAATATGCAAGATTTAAACTGGCATTACTGAGGTGAAAGGTTGAATGTAATCTAACCACTCATTGCTTTCTCTTTATGCTTCTCACCATCTGCTTGCAATTGCTTGGTTTATGTTTTTGGTTTTGGTGTTTTTTGGTTTTTTTTTTCCTTCATACTTGGTATTCTATCTCTGAGAAGCATTTTCAAGATTGTACTCCTGTCTTCCTTCATTAACATGTCAGAGAGTGCAACTGCCAGGACTAAATAGGCATTGTGTATGGTTCAATGCAAATTGTAATTAACGAGAGTGTAGACACCCTCTAGTCCTGAGTGCCTCTTGCAGGCTGTCACTCTGGCTGCCATCTCGTGGCTGCACAGGCTTGGAATGATTGCAGATTAGCCTGTACCTTAGCATGATGGGTGCCCTTGGATGAATTTTTTTCCTAGCTCAGTCATTTATAGAGGGTATGAAAACCATGGATTTTGGAGGGCCTTATTACCCCTGTTCTTTGCATATACATGTTTTGTAAAGATAGATGGATTAGGACAGTGAAAGGTTTCTTCCCTCTCCTTGATGACTTTCTGTGTTCCTAGACTTTCTCAGTAGTGGCTTTTCAGAAAGTTGTTTTGAGCTTCTTTCTGAAGCTTTTTTCATCATACAGTAGATCCATTTTCACCAAGTGCCTAGGGTTGATTAAGAACAGAAAATCTGAGTTAATGATTTTTGGGTTTTGTTTGTCTGTGGTTTTTTTGGTTTTGTTTTTATTTGGGGTAGTTTGTGGTTGGGTTGTTTTGGTTTTGTTTGTTTGTTTTGTGGGAGTTTTTTGTTTGGGGTTTTGTTTTGTTTTCTCAAAAGAAAAATGACAGTTTGGAAGCTCTATGGTAAAAATGATCAGAATCCTAACACTCTTTGCCTCATACTTGCTTTGTGACCCACTAACAATTTTAGTTATTTTGTTCTTTTATTTTTATGCTTCATCACCATTGTCATTTTAAATCTCTCAGAGGCTCCACTGATAGTTTAAGCCTTAGTCATACTTGGACTCCCTGCCTTCTCTGAATGCTCTGGAGCACTGTTTGTGTCGTATAGTAAAGACTTGGTTACACTAGTAACACAGCTCTGGCAATAGAGAGTGTTGCTGGACCTCAATTCCTTCTAGGAGAAAAAGCTTCTGTGGTTTTGCCCTTGGTTCCCTCATAACAAAACAAAGTTTGTAAAAAACTATTTGCTTTGGCAGAAGAAATAATTTCCACTCTCAATCAAGAATCTTTTGGGAGATATGAAATAAGTGTATATATTATTCATAAGAAAATCATCCTAAACAAAAATGCCAGCTACATGATATAATGGCAACAAAGATCTTCAAGGCTGTTAGATGTGACATACAGTGCAACTAAGACAAGGTTGTGATATAAAGCATATTATTTCAAATAAGCTTTCAGAACCTTTCACTGACATGCAAACACAGAACCTGAGAAAGAACAGATGATTTAGTTACTTATTTCCTATTGAGTTTTGTAGACTTTTGAATAGGTGAATTTGAAGATACTGACCCCTCCAGACACCTGAGGGAATATGAAGTTTGGGTTTGTTTTATTATATCTATCAAATGCATCTAAGCTGGGATAATATGTCCAATTTCTTGCTTGTGGGGTGGCTAATTGTGGAAAAGATTTTACAGAAGTGCATTTCAAGGAACATAACTGAAACTGCTTCCATGTACAGGTGTTTTCAGATAACAGATACCATTCAGTGCTGCACGTAGCTCTTACATGTCTAATAAAACTGCTAATATATTTTCAGCCTGGCTAACTTTACTGTTTTAGGATCACGTGAATGCAGCTGTATTTAGCTGAAGGAGTTTTCAGACCAGATATATATTCCAAAGGACAGAAAGATTTACATCGAATTCTATTCTTATGATGTGAAAAATTAGGTTTTGTTGGAAGTTGCCAATTCTTTTGCCAGTTTACAAAATTCATTTACCATCAGAAACATTTTCAAGCTAAGACAGAAGTATCATTCTTTTCTTCTGAATAAGAGTAAAAATAGATCTATAGTAATGGACAGTTTAAAATCATTTTGCCTTTATAACATATAAATAAACTAACAAGCAGAAGAGCCTGGTTTTCTCAAATAAATTGCCAGCAATGATTCAGAGGGATACTTGAATAAATCATGTCTAATTAACACCACATTTGTGGTTATTAAGCATGTTTCTTAACATTAAACATTAGAACTAAGTAATTTAAAATAACCATCTGTTTTTGTGCATTAAATCGTGGTATTCTTTCTGTAACTATAGTATTCTGTTAGTCTTCCAGGCATGATAATAAAGCAAAGGAATGAAAATGTCTGTACAGGAATCCATCACCAAAGAAAAACAAAAAAGATAATGGTTATCAAGGAAATAGGTAATTAATGAGTATTGTGAGTTAATGATATGGTATTCAGCCTTGGAAGGCTGAACAAACAAAAGAGTGAGAATGCACAAATATTACTGTAAACTTGCTCCTGTTGGTATGTGACTTTCTGTACCAGATGTTTGCTATGTGGCATTTTAATACCATATAAATGACATTCAGTTCCCAGTCAGGTTGTTAATTATCATTCATATTATATATCATGCCAGGCTTCTAAATATCAGCTGTTGGTGACATGTCTCAAAAGGGTCCATTTCGTTGCCTTCACGGTGCAGTGCGTCCAAGTGGGGATGTGGTCATGAAGCCTGTAGCTCCTTGATGTATTGTGGATGCCTGGTTTGCAGTTTGCAATACAAAAATCTTGTGCTGATTGGTTTCTGGTTTCATGGGACTACCTGAGTAACACTGCTACCAGATGCCTTAGAGCTGCTCTCCCACTTTTGAGAGCAGATGGAACTGCTGGTATTGAACAGTTGTTTCTTGTTAGGGGAATACTTTGCCTGACGTGTAAGTGAAGGGGAATGTCTTCAAGGCTGCTAGTCCAGTTAAAAGACTCCAGTGTTCATGAGAGGAGTCAGAACAATTCAAATGCATCACATTTTACAATAAGATTGAATTGTATTTAATGCAATACTACTGTTGTATTTATTCTTTCCAGAAGTTGGTTTGAATGCAGCATCCTTAGGCATATACTTTACTGTATGATTAGCTCTTCTGGTTACTTCTTGTCTGTTGCTTTTTTTGAGGAATATGGATTTTAAGGAAAAAATCAGTTGCAATTTTATTGATTGAATACTATAGGGATCCTATGAGGATTAACAACTCATTTTTACTTATAAGTCAAGTTTAAGGACATGTTTTTCCTCATTATTCTGAGTAGCTCAAATCAGCAAGCATTGACATCTTTGCCATCATTATCATTATTATTTCACAGTAAAGATCATACTGAACAGCATATAAAAGGTCAATTACTTCATTTCCTTTACAGTGAGACTCCAAGTGCTTCCATAATTTTTCTTCAAAACAAAGTGGGTGTTAGTTTAAAACCTCCATGCTCAGCAGGTCATTTTGTATAAACATTAGTCCTTATGTTTCAGAAGAAAACACTGTATATGTCTGTAATGCTTTGATGGCAAGTTTAAATGGATAGATTTTGCAAATGCCTTTACATTGCCTGTACCTTCAATAAAAAAATAGATCTGATAGGACATGACCCCACATGAATACAGAAGACATTAGTTTCATATAAACAAAATAAGGCAGTAGTTTCTCTTCTGCTAGGATATGGAGTAAAGAACAAGTTGAAGAGATTTTTTTTTAAAACATAAAATACTTTCTGACTAGTCTGAGAGTAAAAGTTGAGGTTAAATTAAGTTATTCTAGCATAGTTATTCAGAGAAGTAAGATGTTCAGAGAGCCAAAAGGATCCAGTGAGATTAAAGAGAAAAAAAAATCAAATACTGCCAGTTTGTCAGCCTTCAAATTTGCTTGAAAGGGTTTGAAAGAACCACACAGCCTTTCTGCATTTGGATTTACTAGAGCAGGGAGGCCAACAAGGAGGTAGCTGAGCTCTCCTTGCTGTGTCCACTCAGGGCCACTAGAGGATCCTACTGACAACAAATACTTTTGCGAGGCACTTATTGTATGCCAAGTGTTGCCTCAGATATTGCACTGAAAGTGGGATTGGTTGTAGTTCAGCACGTTATTCTGCACACATTGCTGCTTCATCTTGATTCCTCTACAGCCTACTGTTGCCTCCTTGCTTTTTAATGTCAGCAACAAAACCACAAAATGAAACTCAGTAATATCTGTTTATATATTTTTTTAACAAAAGCAAAAGTCACTGCACTATCTGCAGTGCTGTGAATAATACAGCCAGCTGGGAAATTACTACCCTTGACACTCATTTGTGCCCCATTTTTTGAAGATGGAGTATTTAAAAGGATAAAAGTAGAAGTAAAACACAGTAGGACTTTTTATTTCTAGTTACTTTTTCTCCTCTATGGACCATCCCTGATAGGTCCATGAAGGCATACAGCTCATTTTCCAGCAGGGTGAGGGAGGGGGAGTCATTTTATGAAGGTATTTAGACTAGTGTGGCACACAAAAAAAAAGGAGTGTGGATTGCTCTGGTTAAGATATAAGCACTACTTCATTGGTAGCTTTACTTAAATTTAGCCAACAGCATGGCAAGCTATAGGCAAATACTGAACCTAAGACTTGTAGAAAATGGAATTTAGGGTAAACAGTTATGTAAAGAAGATGGGGTTCAATTACAAAGCAGGTGCTGTACTGGCATAATTTTTATTTTGCAGTTTATAAATAACTTCATAAAACCCTCAAAGTCTCCAAAAGGTATAAGCAATGTCTGCATTTGTGATAAACTTCAGAAAGTTCAATACAAGTCAAGGACAGGACATTTATATTTCAAATCAGTTCTTTTACAGAATACTCAACACAATCACCTTGCAGTGACAAGCTTTTGTGGAAGAACTGAGACTTTCCCATGCAGCATTTGCTCACCTTTCTGAAGCAAAATCTTCCAGAAGACTTGCACTGTAAAATAACAGGTCCTTATTTCAAGCAATTGATTGTTTTTAGCTGTTAAAATTCAGGCCCTTTGTGTAGCTTGGGTAATAAAAACCAATGTATGCTACTAATACTCTAATCTATAAAGGACTCATACCTGGAGTCCTTTCACAAGTCACAGATTGTAAAATGAAAAAAAAACCAAAATAAGCCAGAACTTTAGTACAGTCTTTCCCTTTTGTTTCAGATTCATAGAATTTTCTTTGTTTTCTTTGCTCTCTCCTCCTCAAATTGTGTTTGTCCTGCATACATGTGTTACACAGCTACAGTCCTGCACACAGTTTTAATGCTTAGGCTGCAGTTTCCAAATGTTGCCATTATGGACCTAGAGGCAAGAGCCTCAGAGGTATTAAAAATCATTTTGAATTATATAAAAAATGCATTTAAGAATCTGTGTCAAGGTGCCTTGAAATACCAAGACCTAACCACCATCTGGTTCTATCAAAAGCTAATGTGTTAGATGAGTCAAGCAGTTCTGAAAAATCAGGCCACTTAGAGTTTCAATATGTAGCATGCTGAGCAGCTCCTGCCCTTCAGGATCATGCTGCTTTTTAAAAACTGAAGTTTGAAATGTTGGACATAATTAATTTTCTGCTACAATTATTTTGAGGCCAAACAATAGAAGTGGCAGATCCAGGCGTTAGCTGGATCCTGAGGACATCCTTGCTTTGTAATGCAATATGCCTGAAGAGAGAGTTAGTCCCACACTTTGTTCTTTATGAGGATTTAAATATTTAATGTGGGAGAATGTAGAATTACATTTTAAGTCTAGGTACTGGATATAGCTATCTGAGCCACTCTTATTACATATTTCGTTGTTCAATTTGTTCTTCAGAAATCCTTTTGATGATTTATTTCCCATGTCAACAGCCATTACAGGGAACATTACTGAAACATTTCATGTTATTGGTAATTTTTCATTAGGTTTTATTATTCTAAATTGGTACACTGGTGCTAAAAATCCCCTTACACTTTATTAACCAAAATTCCTAATGTCACAAAACCACGTAGTATAATTTCTGCTGAGCTTTTTATTTGTTTGTCAGTCTTTTGTTTATGTTTATCCTTATGCAAGGTCATAAATAATGAATGTTTCTCTCAATAGGCCCTTGCAGCCTCATCCTAAAATCCCTGAGCTTCATGGTGAAAGACTGTTAAGATACTAAACCTGATATCACCCAGCCTACTGTTTCTTTTGAAGGATTGTGTGTATACTGTCTACATCTTCAGAATCACTGCTTGTGGCTTTTGCTGGCCTGCAAGACTTATGTCTGTATGTACTGTCTAAAAGGAAGCAAGAGGGAAATGACAATGGTGCTCTGCTAGCAGTCACCTGTTCTTTCATCACACACATTTCTGCATCATGCTCAGTTTTGTTCCCCCTTGTCTCATCTACAAAAATGAGATTTCTTGAGAGGAAAACAAAAACAAAAAGGAAGACCATTTTCAGCTGTGCTTAATACTTGTTTGTATGGTTTGCAGAACAGTTATTGAGGATGTTCATAGCTTTGGTATGTGTACCTGCTTTCCACAAACAGCTGTTTCCCACAGCTCTGCTGAGGGCCATGCAAATACTCCAGAAACTTTTCAAATCATAATTAGTTAAAGCACTTCTAAAAGCTTAAAAAAAGCAGGAGAAAGATAAAAAATGTACACCCCTCACACACTAACACCACCCACTCCCCCTTCCCCAGTCTGGCAGGTATAGCCAAAACCATAGATGTTTGCTGTTGGGAGTATTTCCTCGCTTGTATATTTCTATATGTTCCTAAGAATATAGAAAAGTAACAAAATAGGTTCCCTGTTTCTGACCAAGCAAGCTATGTGTGGGCTGCTCACCACCTGCTCCAAAGGCATTCATCCCTACCATGTTCAGCTGGGCTTGAATGGCTGCATAGATCAATTACTCTAATTTCTTGCTGTTCAGGAAGATCATTAACTCCAGCTAGCCCAGCTTCAGATCCAGGAGTGCAGTAAGAACTAGCCGTCAGTGACATTCGTAATGGTCATCAACAGCGTTGCTATTAATTTGAGTACTAAATAGTAAAGACTTTCAAGGATTTAATCTATCTTTCTTACTACTTAAGTGCTATTTGCTTTAGCACTTCACTTGACTAACATGACAACATGGACACGTTGCAGTTTCCTAATGTATTCTTCTCTTGTAACACTTGATTCAAAATTACCAGGCTAAAAATAGAATAAAAAGTAGAATTGAGGTGTGGACATGTTCTCTACTTGTTTCTAGCATATTACAAGTCCTTTTGGTGTCTGACACTGAAACTCATCTTAGTTACCAATGGGGTGAAAAAATCTACCTGCCAAGATGTTTTAAAACTAGTTGATTCCTCAGAGCAACATACTGGTTGCAGCACCCTACCTTATGCACTAACACTATCCACTCCAGCTCTTCACAAAAAAAGTAAAAGTGAAGGTGACTCTCCTCAAAATTAAAATAAGTTTCTGAGTGGTCTCCACTGAAAAGCCACAATTTCACCAGAAAGTTTGTAGTAGTTCAATGAGCTAGAAATGATGACCTGGCTTTGCTGCTTCCTCTAAGATTTTTCTCCCATGCTTTTCACTTGTTCAGCTGCAGTCCCATACTGTTGGGCAACACTTCTACAAAGAAGCTATCCCAAGGACTGTGCCAGGATCCAGCATTCATTGTGCCTGGAACGACTGAAGCTCATCACCATTAATGAACAGCACTAGAGCAATAACCTGGCCCAATCTTTAGAGATCAAACAAGCAGCACTCTCATCCTAGCAACAGCAGTTCAGCTCTGTAGGTGTAAGGCAGTCATGGTCATTTCCTCTCAGGCTCAGGATGCATACAGCATAAATAGGGGAAAAAAAGTAAAATATATTATAACTAGTGAGAGAAAGCCTCCCTTTTTCTCCAGTGCTGGCTTTGAAAATACTTGCTATTCAAACACTTAGATGCTTAATAAAAGTATTGATTAATAAAGCACAACTTCTAATTATGACAGTTGACTGAAACATATTTCAGAGTCTAGGAGCAGCAAGAAAATCTCCTAACACAAACAAACAGCCAGACAAAAAACCCTGAAATAAGGAATGCCTTGGAATTGCTGCTTAAACATACAGGTGAATAAACTCATCACTAGCTTTGGCATAGCACAGTTACACAGAAACACTGTTGACTATTGCTGTGTACAGATCCCAAGTGGTATGTTGAAAGTGAAACACAGATGAAAAGGAGTGTAAGGTAGATGGAGAAAAAAAAAGAGACAAATACCAAAGAACTTAGCTTGGAGGGACAGGAAGGCTTGACTAGAATTTTTCTCTAGATGTCTTGTTTACTGAATGTAAATGCTTGAAGCTGTTCAAAGGAGCTAAGCAAACTTCCCTCATTTTCAAAGGATTTTAATGTCTCTCACATGGTGCTTTTGAAAAAAATTTTAAACATAGTTTGTTTTCTTTGTGTATTTTAGGAAGCAATTGATGCTGCTTACAGAACTTCATTAACCTCTTCCCATTTCTGCTCGTGTTTTGTTATAAATGTTTGGACTTTCAACAACCTGCTCCAGGTTATTTTGAAATCTTGCTCCATGCCAACAGCACCTTCAGTCTGTTGCCTCCAGCAGGTTCATTAAAATCTCTGTGGAGTAGCATGCATTTTATTTGGCATTAATTCTAGCACAGCTCCTGAAATGTCAGTTTCTGATTGATCTTGAAAGCTACTTTGGTTTTGGCTTTACTGCAAACCCCTCCGGTGCACCTTGTGCCTTCTAAAAGCGTTCACTACAGCCAGCTTTTCAAACAGTTTAAACCTTTGGAAAGCTATTGCTACTTTAAGCTTTAGTGAGATTTGGGTGGGTTTTTTTTTCTTTAAAAACTGAGGGTAGCATGCTAGGAAATGCTGGTAAGCAGTCAGTTTTCCTCTGCTAGTCATCTTCACTCATCAGAACATCTTTCATGTTCTTCTAGCTGTAATACCTTTCTCCTGCACATTGACATGAATTGGCATTTGTTTTCATTTAAGATATGCCAGTTTTCACAACTCTTTTTACTTTCCCTTTTAATGGCCAACATCTCACACAGTTATAAATTAGGGGGGAAAAATATTTATCCATTTACACTTCTTAAACCAAGTACAATTGCAGCTATTTGATTGCCCATCCCTCCCCCACCTTTGGAAATTTGTTAAGCAACTGAAATTAACGTCTCTAAAACTTGAGTATCTTGTTAACATTTGCAGAGAACTGAGTGTTTGCATTTCTGTCTGGCATAACTAAGTCCTAAATTATAACTATTTTCCAGCAAAGAGATGCTTCATTTTTTTGCAGCTTGTCTCAAGGACTGTATTAGGATGTGAAGTACTGCATGATTCTGTATTTTTTCTACTGCTAAATTGAAAATTATTCAGAGAACACAATTACTGCTTTGCTAATGTCTTCTCCAAGTAGCATGGCTTTATTGGAGAATAGTTTATTTATTTTGGCCACTCTCATTCTTACTATTAATTGTGGCCAATTCTCAAATTCTTATTCTGGACTAGGACTAAATTGTGCTAGGTTGGTAGAAGTATTTATAAAGCAGGGAATTCTTGCCTAAATGGCTCCTGATCTCAACATTACACAGAGGACATCAAAGGAATATCCACAGAGTCAGGCAAACAAACAATTTTGACTGGTTTGGCAGAAAGAGGCCTCAGTACAATGGAGCTTACAGAGCTTCAACCTTCTAAAGATCTTAAAGCTTATGAAAGCAGTCTTAAAGCTTTTTGTAATCGGATAACAAGAGGGTGAGAGGGGTTTTAAGAAGGAAATTTGGTTCAGCCTGACCACCTTCCTTCCCCAGTAGGATATAGGCAGTGGCTGGAACTTTCAGACAGATAAAAATGTTAAATTAAATCCACAGCTATACTTTACCAGATAGTGAGTCTTGAATTTACCAGGGCTTTCCACGTGGATATGTGTTTGTCTCCACGTGGAAGGACACCAAAAGTTAGACCTCATTGCTTGTTGCATGTGTATGATATGATAGATTTCTTTTAGGGTATTCCTCTCTGTCTGCCTGTGGTTTTCTACCTGTTAGATGTCCACTTGTATGAAGAGATTTTCATTCTGCCTTGTCTCAGTGATTTCCACAAACAAATAAAAGTTGTTGGGAAATATTTTCTGCTGCCCAGGATTTTTCTCTGTTCAGTTATACTTCAAGACTTTTAATATAAGATAGCCTCAAACCAATATTTGTAATAACATTACTCTCCTTTTTTTCTTTTGATGCCACCCTAAGACACTCACCATGGTTTTGAGTAGAAATATGGTATAATATCAGGGTTTTTTAAATGTTTGATGTTGCATTTGCAGTGCCTTCTTTTCTGCCACTATGGAATAGCACTCAGCTTTCAGTGACAAGAATTAATTCCCATCTCTCAATTCCCAATATCCATCTTATAATTCTTCAGACTGCCATATGTCAGTGCTCTGTTTTGCTTCTGAGTTCTGCATTTGGTAAGTTTTCAAGCTACCATTTTTCTCAAAGATCATCTTAATGCCAGTCCTTTTCCCCCCTCTCCTGTTTCCTTTGCATCTTTGGATTTGACTTGACCATTTTGGGGACTCTTTCTCAGAGTATGAACCTGGGCTCATACCAAAAAGCATTTTGAGCCCTGAATAACCCCAGTGAAGACACTAAGGATCTTGCAGAGCAGATTGCCAAGCACGATGTTCCATGACTACCTGAGCTCAGCCCCTGTTCTCCATTGCTATAAAGTATCTACTCCAATTTCACCAGGCCTCTGATTGCATTAAGGATTACCAATGTTCTCTGGAAGTATGTCCTCATTTAACACCCTCTGCATTTTCCTCCCCTTCTCCTTCTTGCCTTAAAGTCATTCTCTTTTCAATTTCCCTACATGCTCTGCTATTAGTTGTAAATTGACTATTTCCTGGTGCTGCACAGCCCAATTCTGAAACCAGTACACTACCTACAGAGCATGTACGTGATGTTTTCTATGGTGTTGCTCTTGGTGTTAGACAAAAATAAAGCTTTTGGAAGTCCTGAAAGCAGAGAAATGCTACAACACTGAGGATGCTAAGATAATGGTCAAGGCTGAGCTGAACACTAGAGTGACAGATGCTCTCTATTAACCCCTTTCTCTTCCCAAAGGGGAAGGGAAACAGAAAAAGGGAGAGAGCCTTATGGACTGGAAAAGAAAAAGTGAACAGCTTTAATACAAATAATAGCAATAACATAAAATATATACAAAACCCATATTGAGCCCAACCCCTGTGATAGAAATTATTTCACTGTCACAACTGATGCTGTGGGCTGCCACTGGGGAAGTCCCAGATGGGACTCAGCGGCAGATGGGAACATGATTCAGGACATGGATTCTGGAACTGGATTCAGGAAGTCATGGATCAGAATCAAAGGCAGACTGGACAAAGTCCTCCTCAGATGCTGGCCATTGAAGAAGAGAGCTTGACCCTTGGTAATAACTCTAAACATCAAGTGTAATCATTACTATAAGCAGACAGTGTCTGTGAAAACATGCTGCTAACTTCAGGGACTGCAGTTACTTAGAGGAGACTCAGCTGAAAATTAAAATCACTGAACAGAATTAGTTTTGTTCTTACTCAAAGCAGGACAGTAACAGAGTTAATCCTTTAAAAAGTCTTATTTCCAGCTTTAAACAATGATTGTTCAAAAGCTCACCCTATCATAGCTGTATAATGCCATTTATGAGTCTGTTATATTTTACTCTTCTACACCAGAAACCTAAAGCTTTGCCTACTGTATATCCACACATACATACACATAGTATACATAGTAATATAAACACATATCATGATATTTTAAAAATGACACATCTCTTGACTGCTGAAAATCCAATCATGACATCCCTGTAGCTTACACAAAAGGTTAGGAGCTCATACTCAAACCCTCTTTACAGGCTCTTAAAAGTGTAACAGAATTATAAGGGAAGAAACATCTTTTTTAATCAATAACCTGACAAAGACAAGCAATTGCAGCAGTAAGGATGGAATAAATTCTCTTTCCTCCAATTGCTTAAATTGTTTCTAATGATAAAAAGACAAACAATACACATTCACTAAATTACCTTATGTAATGAGAAAACTATAAGACATTCAAGCACAACATGCAGAATAAGGAAAATGCAATAAAACTAAAGGGAAATTAAGGAACATTAATTTACTCCCTTTTTTATGGCACAATATTCTCCCTTTCTGAAAAAAAAACAAAAGAGCCTTATTCTGATGCCTTTACTTTGATATGGTAAAGAACTGCTCTACATCTTGATGCAAGGGCTACAAGTGGTAGCAATGCATTTTCTGAATAAGCATAGCAATGGAAAGATACTGGAAGGAAGGTGAAACCCTTCTTGGTTTGCTCTTGGAATAACATAGGATTTCTTGGCAAAATATTTGATCAACATGGAAGGAAGCAAAATACCATATCATCTTTCCAGAAGTGTGTCATTGGCTCCAATATGCATCCAGCTACAGTATCTATTTTTGTGCAGACATTTCCAAAAGCACATCGTTGCTTCTGAGTGTCAGCACATTTATCCATTCTAATATACATGTGCAGTATGAAAACAGAGATGAAGATGGTTATGGATTTTTATAGCATGCTAAGACTTTTTGGCAGCAGCAAGACCATTTGCACATACTGTTGAAATTAGAAAATTTGATTTCAACCTCTAATGTCTATTTAAACATAGCTAGCACATAAGTAAACAGCTGTGCTTATTATAGATCCAGAACTTAATAATAATAAGAAAAATAATCTAATTGGAAGTTCACCCTTCCAAAGCATTCCTCTGAGATGAACTCTCTTGGCTCTCAGCAAAGACAGAGTCAGAGCTTCTCATTTTCCCTCATCGGGCACGACGAGAACAGCATGTTTGTTCTTTAACATTGTTCAGTAATATTTAATACCCAGAAAAATGCAGATTGCCAGCTGTTACACATCATCTCAGAGCAATAACACACTGTGATATTTAAATCTTATAGTTATTTTTGTATAAGTGTTACTCAGGAAATTTGAAGGTTGTCAGTAAATAAATATTTGAGACTTTGGTTTGACTTGTTTATTGGTAGATCTGCTTAGAAACTTGGTAATACTGATGAATATTTCAGGAAATTAAGCTAGCAAAGAAGACTGGAAGGAAGCTTCTTGTGTGTTTGTGTAAGTATATATGCATGGTCTGTTCTGTTCTGCTTGAGCTGTAGTGGCAAATTAGAAGACGTCCTCAACTTGAGAAGCAAGTTGGTGGAGCCAGCTGAACATGAGGCTTGTACAGTGTCTTGTGGTCTTGCCTGCTCTGTGGAAGACTGAACTGTGATGAATCACTGGGTTGCCACTCCTGATTTTCTCCTTTTTTTTAACCCTATTAGTGCAGTTTGCTTCTGTGTGTGTATGTGTGTGTGTTTAGGGTTTGGGGATTTTTTACAACTTTTGTCCTGCATGGAAATAAGGCTGGAAAGACTATTCCAGCAGGCAGTGCATACACATGAACCAGTGGAGTTTTTATCTCTTGGGGTTTTTTTGACTTCATACCTGCCAGAGAAACAAAACACCTGAAGCAGTTAAAAAATGCAGTAGTCTACCGCCATAAAGGCAACAATGTCCTAACAGGACAATTACTGTATGGCTCAGGCATGGGCACTGCCTTACAGCCTGGCTTTCCTCAGGCAGCACTCATGACTTCAGTGAAGCTGAATCAAGCACTCCACTTTGCAGACTCACAGGATGCCACTTGGAGAATATGTTTTCAACTGATGTTATTATACAGTATTTAAAGGGAAACAGTTAGACTCCCATGCAGGATGGGACTCCATCTGGACTCTGAAAAGTGTATTGCTTAGCAACGAGCCTTTACTGTTGTTCTCAATTATTTTTGTTGTTGTTGCAAGTATATCTCCAAACAAATGTGTCTGGATTTTTTGTTTGTTTCTTTTTTACCCCTTTAAAACACAAACAAACAAAAGGAAAGGATTCCAAAAGCCACATCTGCCTTGTAACAGGTTGCTTAGCAATTTCTATGGGTCCGTGCCCAAAATCAAGACTACAACCTCCTATACACCACTATACATAACCACATAAAACCATAGACATTTCTGTAAGGCTCAGCTATCCATGCCTAGCTGAATACTCTCTCTTCTGAAATTCATTCACTGGTTTGATTTTATATCTCTTCAAGTTAGTGATATATTTGAGTAAGGAACTTCCTTCATTTCCTATATAAACTATTCTTTTATTTAGACCTCTGAAGTTTTCAGTACCTGAACTTATAGAACATAAAGCATGAATGCACAGAAATGTAAGTATACATACACCCATGTGTGTTTCTGAAAATTTGGCCATGTGTCCCCCTTTATCTGAGAATAGCAGAACACTTGCAGAATATTTCTTCAGCTCCTTCTCTTGTTGGATAACCAAGAAGCAGCATGTAGAAGTGGTAAGGTGTCCACCAAAAGATTGCACAGCTTCTTGAAACCATATAATAATACAGGGCAACCCATGTGTGACTCCTAACTTCAAAGCAATTCTTTTGCCCCTGACAGCAGTTATTTTTGCAGAGCTGGCCTGTAGAAACCAGTTGGCTCTTATGCTATGAATATGGGGGTTTTTTGGTAGAAAAGTTATTATGGGGAGATAAATTGTTGTAAGATCTTAATAGCATAAAAAAACTTCTAGAAGCTGTAAGTTATTTACTCCATTCTCAGAGAGTTTGTAAATCCTGTTTACTTTATAGTGGAAATATTTGCAGATTATTGGAAGCATTTTTCACTTCCCTTTGATAGAGTATAGGGTTAGGAACCACTGTGCATGAAGCACTCACATCACACACTGCAGTCTTCTGAAACAACCCTCGTACTTGAGCCTTTGTGAAAATATTTGTTATCTTTAAGAGACATTTCAAAAGATGCCTGACTAATATTTGAACTATGCTCTCTGAAACTGAACCTGTCTCTTCATTCTGTTTACACAGCACCAAGTAGAATGGGAGTCAGATTCCACAACCAGTTGTGCTCTTAATTAAAAAGAAGATAAAATATTTTATAGTGGTGGGTTTATGCTGTTGTTGTTTGGGGGTTTTTTGTTTTGTGTTTTCTTATGTGTTCCTCTTGTGTTCCTCATGTATTTTTGTGTTTTGAAAACCATTTATTTTCTGTAAGCCTCAGGACATGGGGTGACACTAGTCATGCTTTGTCATTTGAAACAAAGATGTATTGGTGTGCAAAGACACAGTGTGCATACCAGAGCCACAGTCAGGTTACTGTGGGCTAATGAGCTACTGTCTGTCAGCTGAGGTTCATTGAATGACCATGGTAACTTCTTAGCCTGCAGCAAGTAGAAAGTAAAATATATTAATGTAAGGCTCTGTGAAAAGAACATAACTTTTTTTAAATGAGCAAAAGCAGGATGAATGTTTACTTTCTGTGCACCATATTTTTATCTCACACAGTTTTTGACAAGGCTGAATTATTTCTATTCTTTTCTTAATATTTTTTCTTTATGAAAGAAATTTCTGGGATATATATTGCTTTTTACTTAAATGGGCTTTCTGACTTATTTTTCTCTAGAATCTGAGGCTACATGGTACTTCCCTTCTTACCATTGTAGTCTTTTTATTTTTAACATGCAAACCAGCTATTTTTGCACAGACATAAAATTACTTTTGCTCAATGGATTTCTTGTCATGCATGTGCAAAAAGCTTCATTTGCCCTCAATTTAAATTTTGGTTTTCCTCTGGTGACTCATTTTGCTGCATCTGTGTTTATTCTATAACCTGTGGATAAGACATGTTTTCCTAGCTGGGAGCTGGCTGGGCTTTTGCTGCTGACTGCCATGTGTAGGTTTAGTCTTGCATGCAGTTCTGTCTTGATTTCTCTAAAGCTCTCACTGTCAGCGTCTCCCGAAGGTGCTCGATACAGGTCTTCTGGGAAGCCCTTCAGGTAGAGTTCCTCTTCAGGCTTATGGAAGACATCACAGATGTTTTGTTCTTTGTAACAAAGTTTATTCCCCTCCAACAAATGTGCATACTTCACTTGTCTCAGGGATAGATGATTTCATCTGTTGCGTTATAGATTTTATTCTGGTCATAGTGACTTGAGTTGGTTGGGGTTTTTGTATTTTACGGTTCTTTCTTGGTATCATTTCATGCTGTATCTATTCAGCCAGCTTCAGCCTGCATCACCACACTTTCTGGCTAGTAGGAAGAGGCTCATACACCAGAAAGACTACTGACAGGAAAGAGGTTGAGTGATCATTTTCTAAGACAGTTTTCTAAGCAGTCAGTAGTGTGAGTTTGAGAACAGTTTTTCACCTGTGAGACTAAGCTTTGTTCAGTATGCCTGTATGTGTAGACATTGGACTTCCAGTGACACTACAAACATTGTTTACATATTTTATTTGTTGTTTCTATTACTGAAGAAAGGGTAATGTAAGTTGCTTCAATATAGTTTAGGCTTTCTGTGTTATCCTCTCTGATCCTCCCTAAACACCCCTTCATCTATGTTAGTATTCAGGTGCTTGCATACACAACTACCAGATTTGCACAAGTCTTGCTGTTTTTCAGAAGATATCCTGCTGTCAAGGCTTCCAGTGGCTTTATTTATTAAGGGTACATAAAGGTTTACAAAGTACATAAAATGCTGGAAAATCTTCTCAGGTTACTGAGTATGTGCATGATGTAGCTCCAGTCTGGCAGCTGTGGATACCCCATTGCCAGAAAGATGGGAAACACCCGTGTGCTGGGGGAGCAGCTGGAACACATTAAGTGATGCAGAAGGTTCTGAGGGGAGGGTGATGTTGACATTAGAAGTAACTCCAGTGGAAGAAACCCAATGTATGAAAAGCAAGAGAGAAGGCTAGGTCAGATGCCTATGATTAGTTAAGTATTTAATTAGTATCACCTTTGTAATGGAGCTTTATGAAGCACATCTGATCTGTGTTTCTGACCCCTCCTTAACCTAGGGCTTAAATAGAAGGCTCCCCCATTTTTGAGTCAAAAGCTGCTAGCAGGAGGAGAAGATGTTTTGCTGTTGTGTAGGGTGAGTTTTGTTTTAAGTGTTTTAGTTTGCTCTTTTGCTGTAGTTTTTTCCTGGCCTTTATCCATCTTCTTCCTCTCTCTCAGCTATTTTTCAACAAATAATACCTGGAGTTGAACCAATTCAGAAGGATTTCTTTTGTGTGTCTTGTTAATAATGGAGGCATTTATTTCTGTTTGTGACAAAGCTGACTCCTTTCTGTGTTTCCCTGGACAAATAGAGGGATTGGCCTTTCCTTAGAAGGTGAAAACATGTTAGAAATTAATGGGTGCTTCCCCTAAAAAAGGCTGTAAAGTTGACCCCCGTGGCTTGGAGTGGGTTCCATTAACTTGTAAATAAGTCAGGCTTCATGTTGTTGCTACCCAGAGCTGTGGGGTTCATTGTTAAGAGGCTGTTGGGTGAGGCTTAGCAGATTATAACATGTGTTATGTTAGGAAGCATTATGCTTCTGGTGTTTAAGGTAAAACTGTTCTTGTATCAACCCTCAAATGGCTTGTGGGATGTGAATATTTATTCTTTAATATTTGTTTTGGAACAGTTACTATATTTTTCTCCTCTCAGAATACTGTAATGGCAGAATTATCTTGAAAATTACTTTAATAGAGTTTGGGATGGTTTTTATTTTTTTTTTTGATGGTTTGATGTTTGGGTTTTTTCTTCCCCTTTATATGACTGTTTGGGTCATCCAGAGGCAGCTCCTGTACAGCAGGATGTCCCTGTTGAGGTTGAAAAAGCTGGTGTGTCATTAACTTCTGGAGTCATAATGCTATAGACTTATAGTAGACTAGCTTACTTACCTGTTCTTACTTAGCACTCTCTGTTATATAAGAGGCTGTTAGTGGCTTTGTCTCTTCCTTTGTTACTAATGTGCTTCAGGGTGAAGTGTTTGTGTGTGTCACTCTATGCTGTTATGACTCAATGGGGTGATAGATTTCTTGCTGAAATGAAAAATGAGCTTTATTTACAACCTTCTTCCCCAAAGGTTCTGATGAAGGTACTTGAGAACAAATCAATTTCTTCAGAATCTTTATGTTCTTCCATTTAAAACTGACTTGATAATGCTGTGTACAAGAAGAACCTGTGTTGCTGCTGCAAACTTCTGGCTTACTGAACTGTGTGTATGGACTGTGTAAATGCACACAGACCACTTAGGTATGTGGAACAAAAGGGATTCTCCATGTAACTTCTTCACTGCAGTGCTTATATGAAAAACTACTTGGGAATAAGACACAGAAAGATGTAGTGTAGCTCTGACTCTCTGTGGCTGTGGTACACTAACTGTAAGCAAGTGTGACTGTGCTGCTGCCAGAGAGAGCTCTGTGGGTTTATCAATGTGTATCAGCCCTCTCACATGACTATGTGCCCAGGTCCTCCTACAGTTGTATATTGGCTATCTCTAACAACTGCATGAGCTCTTAAATGCTAGGGTCTACTTTTAAATGCCTGCTGTTTAAAATGTTACCTACCAAACTGTTTGTCAGTCACTGTAAAAAGAAGTTTTTTCAGCTATTACCAAACTCTTTCCATGTGCAAAGACTGCTGCTCTCCCATTTTGCACATGCCTTTGCAGTGTACAAGCCCAGTCAGTCAGGCTAGCTGAGAAAAATAGAGGGAAAAGGTAAGCTTGGTTACTCTTTTCTTGGCATGTCCTATTTAGTCTTTCCCATAGATTTTTTAGAGCTGGAAGTACATAGGATTAAGTTAATTCTACTGCATACAGTATCAATTCTGAGTGTTGTGGATAGGGATATATTTTAGGAAGAGAATCAGTCAGCTAATACTAGGTAAAGGGTACCAGACTGAATGTTGTGACTGGAGTATACTCTCACCAACTGAGTATACTGAAGAGAAATATCTGTGCTGGAAGCAAGTATAACATCTGAAAAAGCTTTACTATGAACTTTTTTGATAATGAAAGCTTGAAAACTGTTGAACTTTGCTCTATGGTAGGACATTTGTTGAGCAGAGGATCTAAGAAAAGACCTTACCAACTTGCTGATCATCTGTGGGCCCCTAGTCTGTTCTTGAAAGTGGTATAGAGGCAGATTAATATGTGAAGTATTGGTAGACTTGGCATCCAAATTCAGGTTGTGTTCACTGCCAAAGGTACAGCTACAGCTCTTGGCTTAGCTTGGTAAGCAGATACCACTTGAGGGTAAAGATGAGGCAAGTCAAGAACAAAGGAAAGAGCCAGTACCAAATAGTTTTGTAACTCACAAATCATCTGCTTTACAACAGTCTTAAGATTTTAGCATTTCAATGGCAAGAGTATGAAAGCTGTTCTGAATAACTGTATGTTAAAATATATTTCCATACAGGCACTTTCCAGTAGATGATATAACATTGGGTCACATGGGTTTTATATACTGTATTCTCCCTATGAAGTAGGAAGAATTGGGGAGTACAAGAAACCCCAAACCCATGCAATCCAAAGCCATAAGCTTGAGCCCTAGTGAATTCTCACATTGCTCTCTAAAGACCATATCCTGGGCTTGTCATAATCCATAATACAAAACTCTTCAGAGCTTCACAACTTGGCCACAGCAGGCAGTTCATAACCTGAAAGGCAAGAATATTCCCAGTGAGAGCTGTGTAGCTATGCTGTGAAAGTCTCTGGAGTTTATAGAGATGCACTTATCTGTTGCCATATTTAAACTCTTCTTTTTTGCTACTGTTCCTGGGATAAATAGAATTCTTTTGCAGAGACTGTGTATTAGATTATCCATTACTTGTAGGGAAAGCGAATTAGAAAAGTGCCTAAAGAATACCCACAAAAAGGTAATGTCAAATGCTGCTGGCATGAAAACTGAGGACTTGGACCATTTGGGAAGTGTAAGCCTATTGGGTTTTTTGTTTTCATCTTCACCTGAAATATGGAGAGGCTCTGAGAGAGTCTCTTGCCTACTTGGATGTGTAAACACCTCAGAGGTGCTTGGGGATGGGGAAATGGGACATTGCAATGTGATAGCACCTAACAGAAGAAACTTCTCAAGTTAAAAAGAGTAGAAATTACTTGTATGAGTGCCTTTTTCTTTTCCAATATGGGAAATATTATGTGTAGTTGTGAATGGTTGTGTAAGCTTCATGAGCTTTGAAAGCAGCGAATTCTCAGTCACTATTTTGGACAGAGGATCACTTGGCATAGTGAGAAAGGTTCAGATGCATTTTCCTGCAGCTTTAAACAGCCTGAACAACCTATTTAACTTCTGTTTTTCCCCATTTTTTTTATATAGCTATCTTCTGATGAGTAGCAATGAGGTAAAGTTAAGGCAAAACAAATCCAAGTTTTTAAGTTTTGCTGATATCATGTACCAGTTTAGTACCACAGATTTGTTTTGCAACAGCTGGCTTAAATAGCCTTGCCAGCAGCTGAGGTTCATTAAAACCTTGATTTTTTTGGGACTAGTATCCCCTGCCTGCTCCCATATTAAGGTAACAATATCACATTGAAGACACAATGGTCTAAACTTAAGTAAGGTAAAAACCTTAAGATTTGTAGGCATGGGAAATAGCAAGCTTTGATAAATACACACTGACTGGGGACCTTTCTGAGCTCTTGCACTGGATTGCAAGCTCAACTCTGGAGCTGTAATTCTGGATCTCCTTTGCAGGTGAGTGCCTGTACCCTCTTTGAGACTAGAGCAAAATTCTGTGGTGTAAGGTATATCTTTGAAGCCCTCAGCTAGCGAAGTTATGTTTAACTTATGTGGGAGCTGTTCCACAAGCTGCAGGGCTTTCATAGAGAAATAATAAGCATTAAAAATAAGCAAGGACAGATATACTTAAGCTAAATGCTAATCAAACTGCTGATAACTGCTCAAAGGGAGCATAAGGTGCCAAGCAGTGGAAAGGGGATGAAGAATGGGATGGATGGTCTGTGCTTCCTTTGCCTTTATTTTCTGTGCTTTGTGACTGTAAGCAGCCTTAACAATATTGGGTTCATTTCATTAATTTTGACTTTGCTCTTAGAATGTCAAAACTTTTTTGCTTTCCTGATGAAAAGCCTTTCAAGGATCTAATAACTAGATGCTGAGTAATCAGGTCATAGGCATTTGTGTGTATGCCTAGAAAACAAATCGTGATGTTAAGGTGACTAGCGGAAATACTGATATTTGGCAGGATTGGGGTAGTTTTGAGCTGTTTGTCTCTGCCTGCTTAACTTCAAAAGATTGGGCTGAGTTAATTTTGGCTTTTTTGCAGTGCTGAGGAGAAAAGAGTGGTCCCCACTGAGGTGATATTATACTACTAAAGATTAGTCTTAAGGATCTGTATTTACTTGTTAACAACTGATATAGTTAGAGCTTTTTTTTGTAAGATGCTATGTGTGATGTTCTGACATAATGTCTATTTTATATACATACATGTTAAAAGAAAACACCAGAAACCCACAAAACCTCAAAAGAGTAGGCAAACAAGCTTTGATGTTGCTTTATGGCTCTGAGATACATTGGAGTATTGGGAGTGGATGATAAGCATAAATAAAACTGTATTTGCCTCTGCTACCCCCCCAGCTTTCCCTCAAGTTAAGAAAGCTTACATAAAATTATCTCAAGTGTTATCAATAACATCTTCAATGTGGAGGAAGAAGACTGTTTTAGCAAGACATAATGTAATTTTTCTATCTGGATATCAAGGAAGCAGCCAGAGGCAAAAATAAAACTATAGTGCTTGCCTTTGCATTTAGTGTTCATAGCAAGCAGGTGATAGGCCATCCTGCAGACTGACCTCAAATTGTTATACTATGGAAGATTTAGCTCTGTCTAGTCCTGGCTGAAAACTACTGGACACATTTGTCATCAGGAATGATTAGTAAAAGGAGTAGGGTTTTCACAATATATTTTTAGTGTTAATTATGACTGCTTTATTGGTGAAGGCTGTAAATACTACAAAATACAGTTTAATAGGACATGCTGTCTCATGTTGGTCACACTGCTGAGTTCATGTAAGAAATTAGTATGCTGATATCAACACAAATTTGGATGCCAAATGTGTCTGTTCAGACACTTTTCCATACATCTTTAGTCATCTGGGAACTAGAGGCAGAATAAAGGTTTGCTAAGAAATTGAAGACCTAAAAGTAACACGAAGCAGCTGACCGTGGTAGGTTTAATTTCCAATGAGGTACATCTGTCTTCTGTCTGTCTTCCTTTCTTTGGCCTCTCTACAGCTTATGAATAAAATCAAGGCTAATGGTCCTCTAATAAAAGACATGCTAAAGGCTTATCACAAAGCAGATGCCTGCATTTAAGATAGTCTCCTTACTGTACAGTAAGTCTTCTCAAAGTCTAAAGCCCAAGTGCTCTTTAGCTGTTGCAGTTCTTTCCAGGGGTGCAGATTTCTTTGTAGTGGCTCTAGCCATTCTGGTTGTTTTTCTATTTTGGAAAGAATAAACTAGCCTGGAATCTTTCATAATTTATTTTTGCTGTAGCAAAAATTTTATTCTTCTCAAAATGTTTAAAGTGTATTTCATCAAGGAAAAGCTATTGGAAATGGGGCTAATATGGTATTTGGTTGCTGCAGAGTGAGTTGTTTCCTTGCTTTTTAACCATTTTTCTGGTCAACAGTACAATTTTAACAAGCTGGTAACTGCTACTTAATAAGGAGTATGACGAGGAGGCATGAAGAAAAAATGGTTTCCAGGTTATATGCTATCATGCAGTAGAGATGGGAACTATGGATTAGGCAATACTACTTCTCTTTTTTAATGTGTTCTTTAATAAAGAAATTGAAGTTACCAAATTTGGTAATTTGGCTAAATAGCATGAAATAATGCTCTAGAAGTATTTCCTAGTCTGATGAACTGATCCATCTTAATTAGCTGTTGCTGTTCTAGCTGGGATGAGACTTAAGCAGATTCCAATCAGGCAGCGCCTGTGCTAATGACAATCCCTGGCCTCTCCCAACTAGTTGTCTTTCTGCTGCTGTGGGTAGAAACACTGTCAATATCAAATTGGGGAAACTGCTTGTCATGGATTGCTGAGGTGTCATGAATTGCTCCATATCTAAAGCTTTGTGTCTTTTAAAATCGGATTACTTAGTACATGGTGAAATAAATACTTGAGCAGGTTTATTATACAGAACATCTTTTTTTATTAAGCACAATTTAAAATCAAGGAGGGGTGAGTGACTGATCCCTTCCAAAAGCCTGAAGGCAGAAGACAAAATAGGGGCTTTTCAACCAGTTCATTGTAAAATCATGGAAGATCTGTATCAGGGCAGGACATCACAAGATGTTTTGAAATGCAGAGGATCATAGAAGCATTACATTCAGAAGGAAAGTTTCTGAGAAGAAAATACTTTCCACTGCCCTCTGCTGACTGCAGACTGTGTTGTGATCTGGTTCTGTGTGGAGCTGCCTGTGCTTTTCTCAAAGTCGTGAGTTTGAGAAGTAGGTGCTAGCCACAATAAGAATGGAATTGTGAAGGTGAGTCATACTTTGAAGATAACTTTTTGCTGCAGGTGCTGCTATAATATCTAAAAGCTTTCCTTTATGCTCACCTGCAACAAGCCATGTTATATTGGCAGATGTGAAAAGCTTTTTCAAGTCAACTTTGCCAAGTTATATCCACTACTTAATGTTAGTGTGCTGTCTTTGTGCCCCTGCTGCTTGGAGCCATGTGAATTTGGGGCTCCTAGAAAAGTATGAAACCCTGTTCTGGCCTATTTGTATTGCACAAGATCAGCTTTATCCTAGTAACTAACGAAAAAAGAAACCTGGAAAAAATCCATAGAAGAGAAGTTTGTCCTGCCTTTTCCAAAACAGCATGGGTGAAGCTTTAGAGACTAGGGGGCAAAACAGTCTATAGCCATGCAGCATCTTCATGCCCTCAGCCCTAAGTTGTTTTGGGATCAAAGAAGTCTTTAGGGTATATTGTTATGGAGGCACTGTAACTGTTCTTTACAGTTGATGCTAACCAGGCTTAAAGTACATTGTGAGACTAACACAGCTCCTGCTTGCTTGCTGTGCTGTGCAAAAGTGCTGTGGAGCCTTGATTTATTAATTTAAAGATTAAATCCTATCCCTGTAACTGTTTATACTCTGGAACTAGTAGCAGTTCAGGAGAGGCTGTTAATGCAACAGAAGGTTGGGGCTAGCTCAGTTCCAACAAATCAGAGCAAGAAAATAAGGTAATTGTCAGTAACATAAAAATTATGGCCCTATATTTCTATACATTGATTATAATCTTTCTAACATTCTAGAATCTTACAGTAACTTCTGTAACATCTGTTTCATTATTCCAGTACCTTTCTCCCTCAGCTTCTGTAGTGTCTTGGCTTTATTTTAAGGCAGAAATGTCAACATCCTGTATCAATTTCTCTGAAGCAACTTATATGGATGTTATGTGGGGGTATTGGTGTGGGCACCTTCCTTTTCTGAACATAAAGACAGGCAGCACTGCAAAACTAGGCTAATATTGCAGGCCAGGTAATGACTCTGGGTCAGTAAACATTTCAGTGAATATCATGTGGCTAGGTCCCAGAAGTTTACTGACCCATAACAGCAAGATGTTTCCCAGATAAACCTTTTATCTTGTGCTGGACTCTGATGTGG
Organism: Galbula dea; assembly: GCA_013399015.1. Classification (NCBI taxonomy): domain Eukaryota; kingdom Metazoa; phylum Chordata; class Aves; order Piciformes; family Galbulidae; genus Galbula; species Galbula dea. The sequence continues at coordinate 683,736 of VWZX01009879.1, read as the reverse complement.
CTGCATGTCACCTTGTAGCTTAGGTTGGCTATAATCAAGCTATACAGATGAATTAATGGTATGTGGCCATCATCTGTTCTAAGGATCATGTAGATGTTAGACATGCTTATTACTATGAGGAAAGCAAAATGTGAGGTGAAGTCTCAATTTTGTAATTAAGTACTACTTTCCCCAAGCTATTGTTTTTCATGATTTTGCTTTCACTCAGAGTGCTTGCAGGCAACAGTCTCCTTCTGTTTCATGTTCAGTATTACAAGTGGTCTTCAGGGTTTTTTGGATGCTGCTGCTGCAGTGCAACCTGTCTCATTGGCAGCCAGAGCTGCCTCTGAATTGTCTCTCTTCCTCCTTGGTAGATTTGAAGTACTCTTGGCACTTCAGCATGAGCACATGGGACCTGCTGTAAGAAAGCATGTGCACCTGATCTGCTGAGTTCAGAGGCCTCCACATTTGGAAGGTTGTGGCTATGCAGTATGAATACCCCTGGGGGTCAGGATATGAATGGATAATGTAGGTACCCAGCTTATCACACCTGTCATGTCCAGTATGTTCAGCTCACTGGCTGAAGGCATAATTCTGTATGAAATGGCTATCTAGCCTCTGCACCCTTGAACTGGGTCGATGTTCATAGTTAAATATAGCTTGGAGGGAGGCAGCATATAAGTCTTTTTCTTTAGCAAGAAACTTGGTAGCAAAAGCTGTACCAAGATTAAAGCCTGCACATTTATGAATGCTTCCATGGATGGAGCAGTCACAAAATCAATTATCACTAATTCTAAAAGGTGACCTTGTAAAGAAACATAAGCTTGAAGAAAGCACCTATAAAAATGTTATTCTGACCTATCTTAAAGAGGGGCATGGGGGAACCTCTGTGTGATGGTCTTGTATGTTCAAAACTCTGTTCAATCAGCTCCAGCAAGTCTAAATGAAATAAATTAACTCTTCCTTTTTCCTGCAAGAAAAACCCTTTAGAGGAAACTTCATGTGATTTTCACCATTTTTTAACTTTGGCTGCTGCTTGGTTTTTGTCTCTTGTACCCATTTGATGCAAAATTTTTCCAAAGTCTTGTGATCTACAGAATGAACCCTAAACCATGATGTATGATTGTTGGCTGCTTCCTTATTTCACTCTGACACCTTTAATTCTTCTTGGAATTGAGATTGTGCAGTACCTTTTGGGATCAATGGCTCTAGAATTGTATTTTAAGGCTGTTTCATTCAGCACTTACACAATGACAATAGTGGTAAAGAAGTTTTAGTTTGAAAGCAGACTTAAAGTATTATTGTCATGGGCTTCTTTGGATATCTACTCTAGGTAAATCAGTCTCTTGACTGAGTTAATTAGATATTAACTGACTTTAACTATCAACTATGTCCTTTTCTATTAAATGAGTGTAGAAATTATTCATCTTGCAAACTAACTGCTAGCTCTGTAAACAGTTATGGGTACAATCATGATTACATGTTTTCTAGCATCCATTTGATCACTGGAAATGGAGTTCTGCAAGCTAATTTAAACCCATTTCACAACACATTTGTGAAGTCTTATTGGTTAGACTCTCCTGTCAGTATAGAAACAGCAGGGAGTTTATTCAATCAATCCCAATCCTGTAGGACAAAAAGGAGTAAAATGTATCATCTTTTATTGGACCTGAAGGTCCAATGTGGAACTGGCTGTGAAGTGAGTTGAAAGTTTGGGTTTGGACTAAATACAGCATTCTTCAGTGAGAATTAATGTATCTTCCAGTTCTGGTATCAAGCCAAGGTCATGTGTTGCCTCTGTAGGCAGAGAATAACTCCACAGAGGTGACTAGTAGAAAAATCATGTTTTGCCAAACACTGTAAATTAATATTTTTCCATTTCTGATTCATGTCTAACAGGATAAGAAAGTCTGTGATTTTGGAGGTTTCTTTAGCTGTCTTTTTTGTGGAAAAATTGCTATAGAAATGAGTCTCCAAAGAGTACTACCAAGAGCTTCCAAATGACCTAGCCCAAGAGTATTGTCTCCTTATGAAAGATTGGAGTTGCCTTGAAAGAGAATTGTTTCTCTCACTCTTGATAGACACTTCTAGCTATATAGCTGCAAGGTGCTTTTTCCATGCTGTGATAGCTATGGCATTTCTCTCAGTCAGAGGTTTCCCCAAACTTTTGACATAACTTCTGAAGAGTATTTAAAGGATCTGCAGTTATGTGCATGTCTCCTAGTCACATTTCCACATAGAAGCGTGGAGGACCTTGAGGGGACATGTCACTCTGTTTTTCCAGCCTTTCTCTTCACCTCAGTTCTGCAGGCCTCTAAGTCTGCTCTCAGTGGACAAACTTCAACTGAAGTCATGGTGAAGAAAAAAATTTTTGAAGGTTTGAGTCCTTAAGTGAGCTCTTTGATCCCAAGCACTTTTATTCAGAATATCAGAGTCCATTGCAGTGATGTAGTTGTTCTACCTGAGAAATAAACCCCAAGTTGTCTCTAAAATAAAATAGCCTGAAATTGTTTACTGACTTTAGTGGACAATTTGGGGCTGTATTGCTCATTAATTTTCTTTATGTTATGACCTAGTTGTAGGTGAGCTATGTGTCCCAAGTCCTCACATATAGTTTGAGATTCACTAACTAATGCACTCAGGCAGGACAAAGGAATCTGTAGTTATAGAAGAAAGGTAGCTACTTGCTTTTATAATCTGATAACTATTTTGGAACTTGCTGTCCTTCTGTATTTACATATGCTCCTACTTGCTGCTGAAGCTGTTTGTTTACTACTGTAATTATTACCAGTCTTTCCTACAGTTTACTTGCAGATGTTTGGTGTACAGAAAGATAGTACCAGGTATTAAAACAAACATGTATGGGGAAATTGTTTAGATCTGTCTTGGTAGTCAAAGGAGGTATTGAGGGATAGTTATGTCACAGAACTAGAAATAATGTCTTCAGAAATGTATAACATTTTTCCTGGTGCTTATAGCATCCTCTGGAAAGAACAGCTGTAGAGATCAGGAAGTGGAAAATAGTGTTTGATAGCTGGACACCTGATGGGTGGGGAAAAAAGTTGTACAGCTAATATAGAACTGTACTGTGTGCTATCTAATGCATAACTGCATGCTAAGCCTTCAGGAAGAAGCAACAAGGAGTGTGCAAAGGCACTCGGGTGGGAGTTCTGAATACTGTTCTGTAAACTGGTTTTACTCTAGCAAACACTGTTTATTATATAGTGTGTGTCTGTATAGCTATAAATGTGTGTGTATGAAGTATTTTGGAAGGAGAACAAAATGTTCCCTTTCCCTAAGCTGAGCACATTACTTGATATGACAGAAATAATAGCATCATACTCTTTCTGGCTTTAGAAGAGAAACTGAACTTGGTCTCCAGGTTCCTGAATGGAGGGTACTAATACTCATTTTCAGTATGTTATTGATATTATCAGAACCAGGTTGAGAGGAAAAATGGATTAGGTCCTTGTGAACAGTTCTGCCTCGACTTCTTGGGGAGGATATGGGGTTGGGGTGACTCAGAGGTAGTCACAGTGAGAGCACAGTTCAGGGTTCAGTGGCCCAGGGAAGGGAAGCTGTTTACAAACAGTGTTGGTCAATGTAAAATGCTATGCTAGTTTGAAGTTCTTGACATGTTTTATACAGGTTTCTTAGGTGCCTAGCTCTTTGCCATACATGGGGCCCAAAGCTTTACACACTAACAGTTAGATTCCACTTGAGAGGCCAGATGTTTCTGGCACATTTTTTCTGTCCAGACATCTTTAGAAAACGAGGCACTTTGTATCTAACCTGTACTAATGCAAAGCTCCTTAACAGTTTTAATGAACACAAGCAGTTATTCAGCAGGTGCTATTAATTTTGTAAATCACTTTACCTTCAGCACTCTGTGTCAGGAAAATTAAAGCCAGTTCCTTTACATGAAATCATGTTCCAACCTATTAGGTCGTATCATCAGGCTTTTTTTCCCTTGTGGGTAAATAATGATAATCTGGTGCTGTCCCTAGTGCAGGGTTATAATTAAGGTCTTTTGTAGGCAGGTGTACTGTTTATCTATTGTTTAGAACCATGCCAGTACACTGTAGTGAATCTGCTCTTTGGCAGGAGTCCCAGTTAGAGGGGTGTGACATTTATCAGAATGCTAATTAGTAAGTGCTATTGTGTTTTGAAGACCATAGTAATGTAGAGTGCAGATATCCCTATTTTTGTCCTGGTGGCCTCTTAAAACTATAGCACTAAATCTGAAGTGGGGTGTCCCAAGCTCTCCCTACCTCACCAGGATTTTCAGAGCTGTTGGTATCTTCCCATTTCAAACTGAAATTTTGGTTCCTTCCTGCTGGGAAAAAAGTGTGGTTTGGTTTTGTGTGGGTTTTTTTTACTCTCTCTTAAGAGACTGGATGACACTGGCTGTCATCTTACTTGACCAGTATGGTGGCAGTAGGAATAAATTATTTTTCACCAGAAACTTCCAAGTTTTAGGCTTACATGACAGATTTGGAAGTTGGCAACCAGTGTAGAGATTTGGCATTAAGATCAGTGCTTTGATTCCCATTAGCCTGTGAGCACTTCCTATAGAATATCAATAGTAAATTTCAACACAAACACCCAATCTATTGCAAGTGTGTTTAAGTATATGAATGCCAGCATTGTAATTCTCCAGTACCTATCTGGTTTTTATATTTTTCAGGTAAAATATTTAGTTCTAAATACAAAAGTCATCCTTTCTAAATTGAAAATCTGGGTGAGACCTCCTTTGTCCTGAACTGCTCAAATAAACACAATTACAAGATGCTCGGTATCCCATATATCTGGACAATCTACACAATGGTTTTTGTTATAAAACTCTGAAGAGCTTGGGAAAGATTCCTCTGTGGAAATGGGCTCTACTTTGCCATTATGTCAGGAGGTGCAGGGTTTTTCTTCTCTCCTGTGGTAGAGGTATACAGCTGTGCAACCACTTCCTGGAGCTCTTCAGGAGGTTAGTGTTGTCCATGGGGAAAAAAACAAACTACTACAGGGTTTTGCAGTCCTTTGGGGCAGAGTTTTTGGCAGGGCACATCTGCTAGAATTGCTTTCACCATGGACAAGAGCCTTGGGAAGGAGATTTGTGTAGGGTAGTGACTTCTGTAATTCCATATTTTTTTGTAATGGAGCCTTGAGCTAAATATGGTTTCTTGGCATTATCCACAGGTTGTTCATGTCAGATGGCTGTACACCAGCACATGAGGTGGGCTCTGGCATTCACTTCCATGTAGTCCAAAATTAAACACCTGAATTATTTACAGGAATTAGTATGTGATATTATTTAGAATGGAGATGAACTTCTTTCTTTGTAAGGCCAAGCATGTAATTGTAAAACATCTTCCTTTTAAACTAGCACCTCAAATTTATTATGTGTTTTAAAAGTTCCACAGACTAACCACTGCTTGATTTCTTCAGGTTTATATATTTAATGACTTTTTATAGTTGTGGCTGCCATAACAAATGCAGCCTTCTGCACATATACTGTTCTCAAAGCAAATGCTGTACCTAGATAAGTAACTAAATTTTTCAGGCACTGCCTTTAGGGGGAGAAAATCCAGACTTCTTAAAGGTCACAGTGTAAACAATAGTTTTGTGTCAAATGATTCTGCAGCTCTGGACACTCTCTAGTGGTCACTTATAATTGAACATAGCATGAAAATGTCATATCTTGTCTTTTTGTCACTTGTTCTTTAACTCTCTGAGGCATCAGCTTTCCTCTTCCCCCACTTCTCCACTTGCTTTTGTATTTAGGTGGTTCTGTTTCAGTGTATCTTGCTAAACAATGTTGCAGATGACTCTATCGGTTGGGGTTTTTTTTCTCCACTGCAGAGGAAAAACTATCCTTGTCTTTCCCCAATAAGAAAATTTTAGAAAAGAGTAGTTATGTTTCTATCTCCCCATGTTTTTTACAAAGGAAGGAAATGTGAAACTCTGGTTCTGAAAAAAGGTTTCCTTCTGTTTGTTGCTTCATCACATAAGAGCAGCGTTATATTACCTGTGCATATGTGCTCATTTCCCTGGTTTGTGCTGCATTTAGCTTAAAAATGGAAGTGTTTATTTCAGGAAGAGCTTGACATTCATGGCTTTGCATTGATCTCAGCAGAACACAGTTGGAATATAGGCACCTTTGGTGATATTTCTCCCACACTGTGCCAGCATCTTCCAGCCTTTCCACCTGCTTCTCTGGCAGCTGGATGACTGTCACCTTGTTCAGTCACATTTTCCTTGCAGATAATGCCAGACTGAAGATGTTATTTCTATCACCCTGGGTTTCAAGGTGATTGTACTGTGCCAAACTGTGGAGGTACTCATGATGCACAATTTGGTAGCTGGCTTAAGGAGTGGCCACAAACTGTAGTCATTACCTGGAGGATAGTGACAGTTGGAAATACCTTCTGGACAGCTGATGGTTGGGCTGCAGAGACCTGGAGTGGTCTGTGGTGCTGCTCAAGTATCTCTGTCTGCATGAGGCTCTCTGCCTGTCTTGCTCTAGATGGCGCAGTGGTGGCTGCAGGGTGCATGTGGAGATGGAAAATCATTCCACCTTCTTGCAGCAGGCGTGAGGGAAGAAAGAGGAGAAGGGAAGGCAGGCTGTTGCCACCAAACTAGAGATACAAAGTTGCTGCCATTGAAGTTGCTTGTAGCCGTTCTCAGCATATGAAATTGTCTGATTGTTCATCGTAAATGATGATTACCATGAGACGGTACTATTATCAGTAGTGATAAGCTGGTCTGCCTGGAACTTCTTTTTCCATATTTTAGTATATAAAGTGCTTAGCTTTGCTTTTATTAACTGTCTTCAGCATATCTGAGGAAATTCACAGTAGCAGTTAAGCCAAAAGCTTTTAGTAGAGTTTCAGGAGAACATTAAATTACCTGTAGAAATTAATTGTCTGAGAATGCTGATGGAACACTTGCTAAACAGAACATCCATACTTACCTGAAGCCTATTAAGCTTTACAGGCACAACTTACTCTGCAATTACTACACTTCACAACATCCCAGAAACTTTAAGTATGGCCTTAAACCACAGTACCATGCAGATACAGTATATCCCATGGTAATGCACAAGGCAAGATTTATGTAGGAGACATAAATCACATTATTGGAAATGTGCACGTATAGTGTCCATCGCTGACTGCCTCTCTTGCTGATACTGCTAGCTGCTTTGATTTCCAGTTGAACAAAATCAGTAAAGAAAATGATTAGTGTGCAGGGTCCATGCCTTACAATAACATCCACTTTTAGCTGTGCTAACAATAGGTAGCCAGTGAGAGTTATAAATAATGTTTTGAGCTATTGCATCCAAAGTGCGAGTCAGTGCCATCTTGCCTTCAACCTTTCAAGTGCTCATTCAATCACCCTCATCTAACTGCTTAGCATATATTTTGTACTTGGCCTGACCATGGTGTGAGTTCAGCTTCATCATCTCCAGCAGCAGAAAATAAGTGGGGTCCTTGAAAGACTGATAGGCAAAATGAATCTCGCTGACGGTAGCATCAATTAACTTAGTAATGTATTACAATTGCCACCGGTAAAGAATACAAGCCTGAGCAATCTTGAGCATATCAGAGCTCTGCAGGATCCTGGCCCTGCATGCATTGCCAGTGCAACACTGCTAAAGGGTAAAAACAGCCAAATAATCCCTGCAGAGCTAATGAGTAGGGCTTTTACTGGTGAGTCCAGTTCAGTATGCCTGTTCCTTCCTCTCCTTGTGCACGCTGTTTAAGACCACTCTCCAGTGCAGTTTGCTCTACACACTCATAATGGATTGGTAAAGAGCTTTCAGAATAACACTGCAAATGTTTACCACCAGTAATGTGTTGTTGGAACTGTCCTGGTTACTTAGGGCTCTGTGGACTTTCAAAGCAGCCTGCTACCATGCTATGGCTTCAGTGTGTTGCTTATAGAAACATTGTGTGTTGTTTTATTATTGTTGCATATTTTATTTTTGTGTGTTGCTTTGGTTCTCTCACTTGCTTTAGCTGCAGAAAGCTGGGGCAAGCTTGTTAACCAGACCCCAGAGTCATTATTCTGGAGGCATGAGTGGTCAGCCCAGGTCTGCAAAGAGATTCAGGAAATGCTGCTTGTTCCCCTCCTTCTGAAACTTTAAGAATATTCACAGGGCAAGGTGTAGTAACCATGGTACTTGACATTTTTGCTTCTATACATGACTGGTATGGTAGTTGCATTTGCAGGACTTAGTTTCTACTTCATAGTGAAGTAATCCCCATAAAGAGCTAGTTTAGTTTTCACCTATTCAAAGACAATCTAGTAAAGAGCCTTCTTTGGTAACTGTCTTTATCCCAGTCCTGGGTTTGTTAGCTACAGAATTTCTTGAGGGAAGGTGACTCTTTAAAGCTGATGTTATCAATTCTAAGCTCTTAGAGAGTCTTTGATGTATTTCCTGGCTAAAAAAAACTTAATATCCTGCTTTGTCTTCAAAAAATATGCCCAAAGTCAGGCATTTTGAAAGTAAGAAAATGCAAGAATGCTAATTATACATGTTGACTTTTCTCCACACTTCTATGTGTATGCCAGAGGTAGGACAGCTTCTCTAAGAGAAAAAGGACAGGACTGACTGCCTGCATCATTATACTTAACTAAACAGGGGTAGGATTAAGATGGCATTTATTGTAGTGCTTGATTTTAAATTTAGTGTTCTCTTGTTGCACTTTTCAGTTTCCACTTCTTTCAGAAGGATGTTAGCAAAGAATAGCACTTTCTTCAGCTTAGTATAGAAATATAGAGTTTGCATGTTGGTGTTTTCAGTTTTTCCTTTTGCTTTCTTTTTCTGAATGCAATGTGAGGGAATTACTCATGTTTTTCTTTCTACCTTGAAGTAAATTACAGCATTCTCAGTATTATAAATTTTAAAGTTTTAATTGGTATAAAGAAAACAACAATTTTTCAACTTTTTATATTGAGGAAGGAAAGGCACATCATTTTTCTGAAGGCTTTTCTGTTTGCTATTTAACTATTTGCATAAAACTGAAATATTTTAAGCTTTTTACAGCCTAATCAGAATTCTGGGCTTGCTGATAGTTTTAAACATATGGAAATGTATATATGGATAGCAACTGATTTGGAAAACAGTAACTTACAGGAAAGGATGTATTGCAAGCTATAACTTCCTGAACAATTATGAAAACTTGATTGTTTTCTGTTTTGATGTAGCCAACTATCCTTTTGATAAATTTGGATGGCACACTTCTGTTGACAAACGTGGCCATCTCAGTTCCTATGAACACGATGCATGCTGTTCAAGAGAAGTGTGAAGGATCATTGCAGAACACTCAGCTAATGATATATTTCATTATGCCCTTGTCAAGGAATGTGCTTTGTAATGTGGTTATAGGTGATTTTTTTGATTAAGATGTGCCATTTCCCAGTAATAACTCTTACTAGCTAATTTCCTTGGCCTCTTTAAGATGTGTTATGCAAGTGACCATTGAGAATTACCTGGGTTCTTCTGTAAAGAACAGAGGAAGCAGGGACAGCTAGTTTAACAGTTAAACTTTACATAAACACTTTTAACCAGGGCTTGAAAAATAAAGCATATAGTCTCACACTGAGTCTCCTGCTGCCCTCATTGTAAATATCTTGTTTCACATCTGGTGAAACTTCACATCCAGGCTTTTCAGGACACAACTTCTTTTTGGCTTTTAAGGGCTCAGTCTTGTAGGAAAGACATCTGTAATTTCTCAGCAATAAAAGTTAAATTTTCTTAGAGTTTATGCAAATGCAACAATCCTGGGCCCATTGAAGTGTTGCTACCTATCTGACAGAAGTATAAGGAGCACTGTTATAATTTTGTTGTATTAGTATTCCTAATAGTAATGACACTAACTTTCATCTCTCTTTAAAAAAAAGTGACTTTAAATTCAGATCTAAATTCTGCCATTCTTTATGCTGTTGGGTAGTGATTTTCTCTGCAAATAACTCAGGCTGTGCTAGCAAAGTGAAGTGTTGTTCAACATGATTAAAGGTATTGGAATAGCCCTAAATTGTTAATCTTGTGCAAATACTATCATATTTTAAGATTTTGCTTTCTGGAAATAGGGGAAAGTGATCTCTTACAGTGAGTTAGAAATCTAATATTAATAAATTGAGATTTATACACTGGAACACCTTCACTGTAATTTGTTTTGTCCAGATTATAGGGCATAAGGGACATTATTCCTGTCTCAACAGAAATACACTAATCTAATAGATGTACAAAGGATGTAAATTACTTTGAACTTCTCCTCCTGTGATTTAACATATTTACACATAGCAATCAAGGCATAGACATTTTCCCTGAGTTACTACACTAAAATGTAAGCAGTAATACTGTGCTTTAAAGAGCTCATCATTAGACTGCCAAGCAGAATGTTTGTGTCTAGTTGTTAGTGACACGGTTAGCTGGAGCATCCATAATGGGAGGGAAAGATGGCTTGGGGTCCACCCTCAAGCCCTTGTGGTTCAGGTTGGACCTATTTAACTTCCCATTTGTATTTATGTTGTAGGAATTGGGGGTTGCATATGTATGTGTATATATGTGTGTACATATATATGCAAAATATTGTCTGACAGTAATTCCTGCCCTGGGGGCCTCTAGATGTCTCGGTGATTTGGCAGTGAAGGTGATTTACCTGCTCTTAGTCACAATGAGGGGTTTCTGGACATAGTGAGGTTGACCTACACAAAAAGCCTAAAATGCTGAAGAATCAGCAATGACAGGACTCAGATGAGTAAAGGAATTAAAGAGCAACTTTGCTGCTGACCTTAAAAGGCAATTCTATTTTTCCTCTTCCCTTTTAAACTCAAGGAAAAGAAAAAGGAAGCAATGGTGGAGCAGTGAAAGAGAGACTGTTTCAGACAGTCCATGCAAACAATAAGAAGGTATTTTTAGGTACATCAGTAGTTTTTTGTGACACAAGTTAGACAAATCTACATGGGGATGGTTTAACTGTGTGCAGCAGTGTGCAGGTTTCACTGTCACAACTAAACCATTTGGTGAAGTTGTCTTCTTGTATAGGTTCCCCCTCACTTCTGAGAGGATGCAGAGTTATTGTGTAAAATGGCACTTCAGGAAAGCTAATTACTCATGAAAAGTTGCCTGATACTCAAGTCCTACATGGACTTGTACCATTTGTCATATCCATTAAGCCACTGAATGTCCTTTTGCATTTGCAGAGCAGAAGCACCACTTGTGCTGTGTGCACAAGCTGTAACCACTTTAATATTAATGTGAAAAGCATGATGTGATTATAACTAGACATAGACATTCTATTAGTGTAGGATTACAGTGCTAATATTCTTTGTGTCTAGCTCCTTATACTTTGCTCAGATGCAAGTGGAGGGAATGACAGGTTGCAGCTAAGGAACATAATGAAAAAGCATAGATAATCTTAAGACTTGCATATACTTACTGAACAACATATTAAGGTGGCACAGCTCTAGAGCAAAGGGGCAATCCATTGTAGCTCATGATGTCAAGGGCAAGGCAAAAGAAGAGATTAGTTAGAGGAGAAAACTGGAGAAAACACGTAGATGTGGCACTTCATGGTGTGGCTTAGTGAGCAAGGTGGCGTTGGTTGGACTTGGTCATCTCAGAGGTCATTTCCAACCTAAACTATTCTAGGATTCTGTGAATGTAGCTGTCAAAGAAGTTTGCACACTGTGGAAGAAATTGAAGTAAAAGCTTGATGGATCATCTCTCAAAGTAGAATTTAACTAACAGCAGAAAACCAGAGCACTTGGAGATGAGTTAGTCAAAAACTAAGGACATGAGATGGAGGATGAAGATAAGATGTCGCAAATTACTTTGCAGCATGAAGAGGCCTGCTGCCAGAGCACAACGTGTGATATGTTGTCTGCTGAGAATGAAAACTCCTGCAAACATGAAAAATTTACCATTAGACAAGTAAGATTTTTAAGAATAGCTGTCCAGTGTGTGTAGTAAAGATGAAATTCTAGGTGACTTTGAAATTAAGCTTGTTTGTTATCTAAAAATATTTTTTGGCATAGCTGTCTGACCAAGTGACCAAGGCACACTCGAGTACAAAAAAATGTTGTTACCCAAAAGGAGTGGTTTTTAGATGTATGCAGCACATGCATGAAAAAATCTTGGACAAAATGAGGCTTCATGGTTGGGGTTTTGAATTAGATGATCTGAATTATTCTACTTCATAAAAGTCACATAAAAACCTATAGGACAAACAGTAGAATCCACTGCAGCTCTGATGGTGTGATAGGAGATGAATGGGGGCTTCCTGACACTGAAATTAAGGGAGAAAAATGAAAATTGAGCATGAAAAATGCTTAACAGAGCAACAAAAGGTAGGATTGCTAAAGAAAATAAATCTATTTTGTTACAGAATTGTAACTTAGAATTGTAAGGTTTTAAAATGGTCACAGCTCTCTAATTATAGCCTATTGTCCCCAGTGTGTGAATGAAAATGAAAAGTGAGTGTAATGGTTTGATCTGAAACTGTTGTTTTTAAAGTATTGTTCAGATGAAGGCAAGGAATTATAATATAGTTTTTTTGTTTTATCTTTTTAATTCATTATTTATGTAGTAACTACCTAGTAAAGTAAGCTTGCCTTACCTCTGTGTATAAATTTTTTGACCTGGGCACCCCAAATAATTATCCATTTTTATTTATTTACTATTATCTTAAGAATTCTGTTGCTGTATATAGAGGTAAATGGGAGGGAACAGTGACTGTCAGAAGCAAGAAGCATTTGGTAAACTTTCAGACTTGCATGATTAAGGACCACTTGTGCGGGGTTTTCATACTGCACAGTTTTAAGTCATTGTTCTGAAGCAAAAGAGATGTATCTTGAACAGAAGGATTATGGGTGGGTGAGGATGAGATAACATGTGAGGGTAAGATGACATTTTCAGCTAAGCTGATGTATTTTCTACATCAAAATATGACTGACTTGCATGAGTACAGTATCTGCACCATGACTACCACAAAATTGAAAACCTGCATAAAGCAGGTGTCACTTTCCTTATGTGTGTTTATTTTAAAGACACTTAACACAAGGGGAGGGAGATTGGGGGGAAGAAGGGAGGGGAACCAATCCCAATACAGATGCCAGATCTTGAAAATCCTGGTGGATATAGCCCAAACATGACATTAATGTGCTATTTCCATAGGACAGGCTGGCAGACTACCAGAAAACAGAGGGAGGGAAGGACTTAAGGGAGTCCCTCCATGCAAAGAGCCTTAAGGGTAAGGAGGAGGATAATGATGATGATTAGAGTACAATTCTAGAGCAGAATGCAGAGGTTAGGTGTCATATACACTATTTGCTAGTAAATTATTACCATGTTTCTTTTCTGTGATGGATAGGCAGAGACAGAAAGATTGATTAAGTCCAGGCCAGCTTCATCAGCTCTGGGACCGTAGTGAATAGATTTCCTTTTGAAGAGACACCATTGTCTTGCCTGACTTGGACTGATTATGTCAAGTAAAAGTGTCCTATACCACATGTGTTTTATCCCAGTTATTGCTGTGACCTAGAAATACTTTCCTCTTGCAGAACTTTGACTTTGAAGAATATAACTTCTAATATGAGAAGAGGAAGTGTAATGTAGAGCAAGTCACAGATCCATTGAGACTGAAACCTCGATAACTGAGAGAAAAAGTACTTTGATACTCGTATGATGCCCTGTAATTGAAACATTGGCTCACTTGAGTTACTGCTTCTATAAATTCAGTTGCACAATATGAAGTGACAATTTCCTCATGGGAGAGGCAAGACCTTGGCCCTTTAACGAGGTAGATTCAAAATAATGAGGTGCTGTTCTATGTGCTAGCTTCAGAAATATTTGCAGTTTAAGATGTACCAACTAATAAATCACAAATGTCTCAGTTTGCTGTTTTCAGTATGAAAACTATCTGAAGTCATCAGACTGACATTGAAAGTAATAAATTACATATACCAAGTTATGTTTTCATAACTGAGCAAAAAATATTATTAAGGCTGTAAAAATAAAGGTTTAGATTGATTATTTAGCTTTGAGGAGAGTGGTGTAGAGTTTCTCTTACAAACCTGATGGACAAAACACTGGTCACTTGCAGAATTTTGTCTGTCTCTGAGAATGAGCTCTAGTCCTGTGCTATAAATGTTGTTTAGCTGTCCTTGCAGACATGTCATCCTCTCCTTGGGCAGCCTTAATCACAAATTGCTACAATCATATAACATTCTGTGCCACACTATCAGCAATTGCAGAGTAAAGCCTCCGCTAACTGGGACTTGTTACTCTGTTTTGTAGTGCTTTCTCCAGTAAATGGAGCTATCTTCCCCCTTTCCCCTCCAAAGGACATCTCTAAACATTAGAGAATAGAAAACAATTAGAAACTGTAGGAAACTGTATGTGTCAATGGCTGTGAAATAGTTAAATTATTGGAACAAAATACTCTGCTCTTTGATCTAAAAGATATTTCTTCATAGTAATTTTCATGTTACAGGAACCTTCCAGCCTGAACAACAACACCCCCCCCATGATTTTGCTCATGTATGGTAAAACTAAGAGGTTTATAATAATACCTTGGTTACTATCTGCTGTAATAGAAATATGAGTCTTTTCAATGAAGCAGGTAATTATTTACAAGCACTCCAGGGTACCCAGCATTGAAACTGTCTGAAAAAGAGAAATTATTTTAATTACTATTTCAAGTAACTTAATCTCAGAACTGGCAATGTTGTGAGTTTGGGGTTTTTTTTCCCTTAACTATTCATGAGTAATTTTTTTCATCAACAGTAATAAGAGATCATGAATCCAAGAGCATTTTAAGCCATTGTAACTTAAGGCAGTGTAGGTTACAAGAACACTCCATTTGGCTTTCTGTGCTGAAAAGTAAGCCATGTCCTGAATGAAGATGCTGAATAATACTGTTTGTAATGCAGCAGCATAAAAAAATCACAAGTACCATTGAAATTGCCCCTGTAAAATAATAATCCATATGCCCACATTGGAGGAGAAAGCAGTGCTCTCCTGCCCAGTGTCAGATTGTCCCATATATATATGTGTGTGTATGTGTGTGTGGTATTGGACAAAGCTGCAGCTTGAACAGTGTTGTGCAGAGGTAACTACACCAGTGTTCTTCTTCCCAGTAGCTGGAGTAGCAGTAGCCAAAAATCATGGAAGCTTGTGAAGTTCATGCAACTTAATTCATAACTGCAGGAATGAAGCTAGGCATTAGTCTAGCTAGTTAATTTGCTGCTTTAGAGGCATACACTTGGATCCTAAAACTGGTCTTCTATACTTGATGTCTCAAGTATTTAACAGTGCTGCAAAGGCAAATGGGATATTCAGTGGTCTGCATTTCTCTCTCCAAGCAACAGGCAAAATATGATGTTGTAGTGATGAACTGTAATGCCATTGTTTTCATTGTTCTGCTGGTGAAAGCTGTGGCTTTTCTTCTCTCTCATGTGCTACATAATATTAAAGTAACTAAAACATGCACTTTATTCACATTATCCAAGGCTTTGTCTGCTTGTCTTACTCTCTCATTCTTCTTAATGTTTACATGAGTCAGATTAATTCACTAAAGCTAATTGTCCTCATTAATAAAACAGTTAACAACAAAATTTTTTTCATCCCTCATATAAATTAGCTTTGGGTTTCTTTCCCCTAATCTCTACATCCATCATGGATGTTCTCACAATATGTACTTCTATTTGAAATCTCAAAACCATGGGTTTCTAAATGACTGCATTAACACTCCAGTTCAAATTAAATCCTTGTGTGTTGTTAAAGACACATGATCCAAAAGAATTGCCAAGCCCCTGCAAACAGTTTTGGTTTACTAATGTAATATATGTGATCCAATTACTATTATGGGGAAAATGGTTCTAAAATGAAAATTATTAGATTCAAAAAACTTTATTTTTTTCCTGCAGTATTCACTTGTAACTTAATCTCTAAGTGTGCTTGTTGGCAATCTACTGTGCTAAAATGCTCATTCTCCCAGATCCCAAAGTATAGGCAGGTTATCACAGAATTATGTTTGAGAATTGCTTGCATTTAAAGCACCAATTCCTCTTTTAAAAGGTTTGGTTACCTTGCTGATGTAGCAAATAAAGAAAATTCTAGCTGTCTAACAGTTAGGTTTTATAAAAAATTGAACTTTTTTTAGTGGCATTAATTTAGCTATGATTTTCCCAGATGACTTTGCTACCAGGCAGAAGGCTAGAGAAAACCTGGTTGTCACTGACTTTTCTTGGGTTTGTCTCAATGTGATACTTAAAGCCAGCAATTTTTCTAGTAGAAATTTTTTAGTTCTCTGCCCCCAAAATGATGAGCACTTTCATCTCATAATGTGGGTTTGTCTGAATGGAGAAGTGTTTATTCTGTACAAACTTGATTATAAAGCATCACCATGCAGAGGAAAATTGAACCACTTCTGTCTTCTGAAGTGGAAAATGGAATATAAATGTCTGTTTATATACTTTTTTGCATCAGGTTATTTGCTTTTTCTCCTAGAATATGTATTTCATTCTATTTGAAGTGACTTTGTGGTACCTTTCATTCACAATGGCAGGAATGTACATCAATAAATCAGATTAATAAAGACATAGTATTCATTAGAGGTATTACAACATTGGAGGATCTTTCTACAAGCTCAGATCAAGTACACCAGTTGTGTAAATGCATTTCTACCAGGAAAAACTGCTATATCAGATGAGCTTCAAAGAAAACTATCAGTTCATAACTAGACAACTCATACCTGGAGCCTTCAGACATTTGACATGGTTCAAAGTCTGTTTCCTGTATGCTAAAATGCCTGTGTACACATGTTTTGTAGCAGGGTACATTTGGCAACAGGAGGCACATTGCTAAAAGGATTGCTTCAGTTTAAGTGGTTACTTCCCCAATATCGAGAACAACAGTTTGCTTTCTAATATCTGGATATGTGTGCTTTAGAATTTGCTTAGAGGCTAAACCCCATAATAACCACTGACCTGCTACAGCAGCTCTATGTGAGGCCTTTACCTGAATCTTTTTGCTCTGAGCATTTAATATGATCTCTGTACAATCCAGTGCATGAAATTTCTAAGGGGATGATATTGCCTCTTTGCTTGCAGCTACAGTACCTCAGTTTTATTTGGTTTTCTGTATTTATTGTTTAGTATCATGGAAACTGTAGATAGGTAGAGCCTTCTTAGGCTTATCAACAAAGGATATGTGTAAGGTGATGCAATTAGATCACCCAGAAAAGACATTAGACCTTTTGGCAGAAAATAGCTGTAATTTATGGTGCAAACTGTTTTCTTTTTTGTTCACTGTAAGCTTACAGAGCATTTCTTTTATGCCATCTTCCTTCAGAGATATTTAAAAACATGGATGGGGGGGGGGGGGGGGAAGGGTTGCTGGACTCAATAAGGCTGGGTTCAAGCAGAAACCAAGTATTGACTGGTTTTTGGAATTTAGTGCAGGGCTGTGTCTTTTCCTGATTTGGCACTTCCCCCCCTTCATTAGCTAGGAAAGAACAAACCCAGACCTCAGGCAGACTTAAAAATCAATTGCAAAACATAAAATGGGAGAAATGGTATAAAATGTGACATTTTAGTTAATACAAACTAAGTAAAACCTATTTTCACTGCTCAGATGTGTTGATTGAATTTAATGGACTCATAGATCCTGAAGTCAACTTAGACTCAGATTTGAACAGTATCTAAGTCACTGTTTGCATGGTTTTACTGTAGGTTTTAACCACATAAGGGTGATACTGATGTAGTCAAGGCCAATTAATAAGAGTTTAGTTAGTTTAGGTAGGTGTTGATAGAAGGTGGAACTTCATGTATGTGTCAACTTGGTTGTGCTTTGCTTCTTCAAACCAAGTGCCATTTAGACACTGTGTGTGTCTTAAAAGGACTGAATTTAAAAGTCTTGAAGCTGAAACTTTTGAACTGAAGTTGAAGTTGGAAAGAGGTCTCAAATTTGAGATGAACTGAAATGTTAAACACTTTGAAATAGTATTAAATATCTGATTTCTATATTCATTGCAGTAAGAATTTAAAGATTTAAATTGACTTTTGAAGTGTATGTTTAGTGCAGCAACTGGACTACAGCCAGGAGTATGACACAGTATGACACTTCTGTACTAAATACTGTACTGAAAGTGCTAATATAGCTGCTTTCTGATGAGACAAAGACAGCATAGATAAAACACAAACAGGGTTAGCTGTACATAACAGAAGGCTTGGCAGAAAAATGGAGTAATGGATTCCATTTAAATAAGGTATTTTATTTAACTTTAGTTATTTAACAGACAGGAGTAATTTCCAGGCATCATGACCATAGTAAAGTTAAAATTTAAGATGAGATCTAAAAAGAGAGATTTTTCTGAATGTATGTTCCATAGCAGTTTTCTGATGTGCAGAAGGCATACCTTGGAGGGAGGAAAAAGCCTAAAGGTGATATCATCATTAGACTGTGGTCAACAGAACTAAATCAAAAGACCCAACAGATAGGATTGGAAAGACTGAAGGCAGTCAAAGCAAAACTGTCCATTCTGGTGCTGTGCAACAGTACACTACAGGTGCTTAATTCAGCTTCCTTGTGGTCAGCCTTCTCCTCCTAGGCAGAACAGTAGGTGTAATTTGGATTTCTTGTCACTAATGAGGGTAGTATTTAGTCTGAGGGCCTGATCCAGCTCCTGTTACTGATTGGTATGAACTCCACTAAAATGAAGAGAGCTGTGACAAAGTAGATTTTCTTGACAACTGTGAGAGTCTGGTGGATGTACTCTTCAGGTAGCATACTGTGAAAACTTATCAGACCCTCACATAAACAGATAAGCAGTCTCTAAGAAAATTCAGAAATGTAACTAAAATACAATGATGATATGTAAAACCTGGTTCAGGAAAGTACCTTTCAATTACAGATCAAAGTAGGAAGATGATTTAGGGGTTGCTTACATTTGAAATGGGCAAAAGAAAGGGTTTGCAGAAAGATTCACAAGCCAAATTAAGGTTAAAATATTGGAAGTCAATAGTTTAGCTTAATGACAACAGGAGGTAATATAGTGATAAGGTTGTACTGGAGTAGGCTGAACACTTATCTAGCCTGCTGTCTTCTCTCTGGCAGAGGCTAGGGAGAGGAAAATGCAATGCTTGAGGGAGAGTATGAGACTGCTGAAGCAAGTGTTTAGCAATACTTCATTACTTTCCCAGCCTAAAACCATTTATAACAAGGGCAGTTACAGAGCTAGGAGGGCTTTTGGTGTGGGGTGTTTTTGGTGGTGTTTTTGTTTATTCAGTGGGGTTTTTTTTACCTTCAAAGTATTATCTTCCATGAAGATACTCAGGTTCTACTTGAACTTGTACTATCTTGCAACATCCTGTGGCCAGGGTCCCCACAACTGTATTAGAAGCTATCTGATAAACCACTTATTTTGGTTATTTTAAAATTGTTGCTTAGTAATTTTTATCTGGGACACCTTAGCTCTTTTATTGGAAGAGATGATAACCATTCTATACCTTTTCCCTTGTGCCATTTGTGATTCAGGAGGTGGCTGGTGCATATCCATTTCTTTATACAGATCAATAAGCCTGTACCTATAGAATAATTCAGGTTGGAAGGATTTAAAGAGGTCTTCAGGTTTAACCCCACTACTTTATGCAGAATCCATCTAACCCTTTCATTTTCCTTTTTCTTAAAGACTTTCCAGTTCTACTAGAGCCTGTGTAGACAACAGATCATACCACACAGTCCTTGAGATGCAAGTTCATTAGGAGTTTGCAGTGTTATATTTTCTTTGTTTTACATTCTTCTCCTATATATTTGGATCTGTCTTTGTTTTTTAAAAAATACTCTCTTCAAACTGCAGGACACAAGAAAAGGTTTTGTATGTGATGGAGTTGTAGTAGGGTAGAAAAGTCATGCTTTTTCACATTAAAGTATAGGTACTCATTGAAAACCTGAACATAGAAAATACATTACACTTCAGTTGAGAGCTCATTACATCAGTGGAGCTTTAGAAGAAAGGTAGGAACTATCTTTCTACTATTAATATTCATAATAATGACATAAGATTAAAAGACAAGACCTTGTACTTAACATGATATTAAAGATGATAGAGGAAATGTATCACCAAGTCTCCCTCAATTAATTTTAAAACTGGGGGAGAAAGTGTAATATTACAGCCTTTTGCAGTGAATAGCACAGCAAATGTTTAAATTGTGGAATTCATTATCCACTCAAAACTTTGCTTATAGGTTTACTACTTAAACTAATACAGGCTTTAGAAAACCTGAGGTTTTATTCTAGGAAACTAACTTTATCTCTAATGTAGACCTGTGGATTTTTGATAACACTGCTTTTGATTTGGATGTTTCTGATGACATAAGTCCTGTGCTTTGGTAGGTATCCACCTTTTGATCACAGTGGTAGTAATACAAAGGTGGCCCAGACATAGACAAGGAACCAAATCTAATGCTGTAATAAAAGTAGTGTTGAGACAGATTCTGCTGCATTGCACAGTCTGATGTGGGTATTTAATAGAACAGCAACTTGAAGATGATGTGGAAAAGAGCCACAGAAAATGACTGACAAGCTGGAATATGTACTAATGGGCTACTTTAATAGAAGAATCATAACAAGAACCAATAACTAAAAGTAGAAGATGTGTAAATTCAAATTGGAAATAAGATAGAGATTTCTATGCTGTGAGTGATTAACCTTTGAAACAAACTGTTAAGGGGAAATGTGGATTGTGTTTCCTGAAGAGTTTAAATTAATACCAAATGATTTATCTGTGATAACAGTTCAGAGTGTAATCTTTTTTAGAAGTGGAATTAATGTTTGTTTCAGTTTGGGTTTTGGGAATTTGTTTGTTTTGGTTTATTTTATTAACAGTTGGTGCAGTCAATTTTGCTTCTACCACTCACCTTGGCACAACTGCAGTATTGCATACTGATCTTCCTTTTGAATTCTAGTTGATAGCAGTCTCTTGTTTAAGTAGAAAGTGTAACCAGTGGGTCATAGGAAGCAGTAGCACTGGTTCAGAGTTTGGATGTAGGAGGACCAAAATAAGCATCAATCAGAATTTCTTTCTTGTTCTGTTGAGTATACAAAAAAATCTTGGTTATTAGCATGCTACAGGGGAAAACAGGCAACAATTTAATTGGTGAAATAATGGAAGTTGGATTAAATGGCATATCCTTAAAGACTGTGGATGTATTAACTCATCTCCAGTTACAACTAGGAGTTGGCAGTGGTGTGATGATTACACCTGTTTAGTAATTTGCACCTTGCCTGAGAATGCTATTGTCTGTCAGTTTCTTAAGTAATAAAAGGTAATAAATGTGGGGGGGTTTAATATCTTGATTTTGGTCTTGAAAGCTTACCTATAAATGGCACTATAAATTTTATGTGCAGTGTTGTTGTTCAGTATTAAATCCATCCTTCTGTGCAGTACTAAATTCAGTGCTCTAGCCCTGACCATAGTGTAGAGAGCATTGTAATCAACACAGAGATCATACAGCAACTTTCACATAGCTGGGCTTCTGTTAGCTGTTTGACTGTCATTAAGTTTGTAGTCATGATAACAAAGTTGTGTTTTTTCAATTTGTGTCCTTTTGCATGTATAAGAATATAACAGCATTTTTCAAGTGTAAAAGTTGAGCAGAGGTAAGAAACCAAAAAGTTTAGGGGGAGGAGGGGAAAAAAACAACTCAAACTGTCTTTTCTTACTCAGTACTTTGTTATTAGGAGAACTTGGCAACAAATATTAAGTTCAGGGCTCTTTGCTTAGACTGCTTATTTACTACTTAGTTAATATTTACATATTTGGTAGTGCTTAACAGTCAAAGCTTGTTCTGCATACAGTGAAAGCTAGTCCCTGGCTCTAGAGTTATATAGTATAAGTGTCAGCTTGCAATACCCTTGTTCATTTTGCAAAGATATATGCTTTGCAAATAGTCATTTTGGATTAAGCAATGTACTACTTGGAAGAAAGAAAGGATGCAAAATGTGGCCCTAAGGATAAGATTCATCTCCCTTAAATTAGCTATTCAAAGTGCAGTTAAACATTTCCTACTTGATCCCTTTTAATATTGATTCAGGTCCTTGGCCCAGGAAGACACTTCTCTTGTATATCTAATGTACTGTACTTTGAACAGTCAGGAACTTGATTTATGCAGTGCATTTCTGGGTTTTTAGACTCCTGCTCTGATTCTTAGAGCATCCAGTCTTATCCTGCACTGGCTTCTTTATAGATGTCTGCTGTTTACTGTACCTGTCCTAATTCTCTTCTACAATCATAGAACCGTTTAGGTTGGAAAAGACTTAAGATCATCAAAGTCCAACTGTTAACCTAACACTGCCAAATCCACCACTAAACCATGTCCCTAAGTGTCCCATCTACACATCTTTAAATATCTCCAGGGATGTTGGCTCAACCACTTCCCTGGGAAGCCTGTTCCTTTCTGGGTTTTGTAGAAAGATATTTGAGGTGTTCTATTCCAAATAACCTCAGATAAGATGAGGCCTGTGGGAGCAAGAGAGTTGCAGGGAAGACAGTGGCCAAGCTGAAAACTGTAACAGTACTGATGTCTCCTGGTGTTGCTTATCAGGATTATCTGGATGCAACAGATTTCTCTCCTGCTCACCTCATCATTTCAGACTTGGTACCTGAAGTAGAAGTTGCCTGCTACTTGATGTAGATTAGAAGTCTTGAAGCACCAGGGCAGCTGGATAATTTGACACTGGCAGGTCATCAGCAAGGAATGGTGGAACCAACAGGAAATAATTTTTATCATGAAATGACACACGGGGAAGGAGGAAAGGGAATGTGCTGGAGAAAACTGCTCCAGCAAAGACTCAGGTTTCTCTGTCCTTCATGAGAAAACTTCAGGGGAAGAAGGTGAACTTCAGAAACCCTTTCAGGAGCCTTTCACAACATTTCAAAACAAAAGGTTTACCACTGTGTGTGTCCCCCCCCCACATTCACAGATGCATAGAAATCCCACATTTATGTAGTTGTGCTCTACAAGCATCTGATAACTCAAAAGGTGCTTACCCATGTTTCATCTGATGGGATAAGTGTAGGTCTAATCATTACACAGATGGCTCATGCAGGAGGGAGAGCAGGAGCCATTTTCAACAAGGGTCTTGGCTTTCTCTTGCTGATTTCCCTATGCTTAATACAAAGACCATCCCTGTAGCTAATTAGCTTCTGAATTTCAATGCATCACTAAAGTCACTAAATCTTGTCCACTACAATAAATAGCCAAAATGTTCTAGAGGACAAGCTAATCACAATTAGATCGGTGTTAGTCAGCAGTGCTGAAGTGCCCAGGCAGTATGTCAGCTACTGTATGTTTGGATTATGTTGGACTGGGCCTACAACTCTCTGCAAATACAGATTATGCAATGCTTAGATTATTCTCTCTTGAATCTTGGCTACCAATCTGGGACTGTTTATAAATCTGGGATTGTTATAAAACTGTTGTAATTTCTATTACACCAGACTGGAAATTGAGTTTCTCTCTTCGTGCTTATGGTAATGAATTGCGAGTTACCAAAATTACTGCTTATTGTATCCACCAAATGCAAACCACTAAATGACAAAATTACCAATTACTATAATGCAAGTAATTGTTTTTCTTGAGGTTTTAACTCTTCTTTTATGGGATTCTTAATTCCATTAGATGTTGTTGGTATCCATCTAGCCAGTAAAACAAATAGATCTGCTGCTGCTTCCTGACTTTTAATGACTTTTGTAATAGGTGTTTCTTATTTATCTTGAGTTCTTAGGTGTTTTTTGAGAAAGTTTAAATGCAGTTTTCCACCTTGGAACAAATGCACCTATAGAATAAATATCTATTTTCTGGAGTCTTTTCATTGAACAGTGTGAATGCAGAAAAGCTTAGGGAAAAAAATACAATAATTTGTCCCACCTTGGTTTCCATGTGCTCTGAGATCCCCAGAAGAATAAAAGTTCAGGAAAGTGATCAGAGACAAAACCTTACTTTCATGAGTTGTGATAAGAAACTCTTGTAGCAACTCAATTTAAAGTTTGGGGAGAGTTTCTTAGCTTGCAGTATGCCATCCCTCTATTAAACCAGGCAGTTTAGTGATACAGGCCTGGTGTTTGTCTTGTGTCTGACTTACAAGCTAAATTTCCACCACCAATATTGCTACTAAGATACTGGAGAGAAGCAACAGTTTCTGGAGATCCATAATGCAAACTCTCAAATATGTTTTTAAGGACTGTAATGAAGCCTGATTATGTTTTTTCTTAACTAAACATTTTGTCTACGTTGAATCAGATATTGTTTTCCCACTAAATGAGATGTTCTACCTTTTTGGTAAATGCCAGGTGACAGATGTTGTTTGTTCATCTTGTCTTTCAGGAATGTTTAGACAAGCTGGTCTTTTCTAGCAAAATCTGATAAAAAGCTTGTCTTTTCTTCTGCCCTAGAGCTTTTATCAAATGAACTGCTCCTAGCTTGTGATAGGGTTTAGTGGGGGAAGCCTGCTGCTGTTCACTTGTGCAGCATGGATGTACATTTAATCTATTGGGTTGAGAGATGTTTGAAGAATTATAAGACAGTGAAATGGTCAGCAGGACCCTTTCCAGTTTACTTCCCCATTTTCTTTCATGTAACTTTTCTGTTGCATAAGTTAATGTTTTTATATGAGGAAGTGCTGCTGGTGTAATACAATAGGCATATTCTTTCAAGCTTTAAAAACTACTTAATAAAAACAAGCTCACATTTAGACATATCCATGTTCTGGCCATAGCAAGTAAAAAGATATAAAAACTAGTCTCCTTCAATTTCCAATTCCTAATGGAAGTACTCTGCTCTTTTTAAAGTTTCCACTATGTTTCTAACCTTTCTCTTCAAAGGAATACTTTCTCATGCTCTGCCACAAGTTGCTTGTTTTCATGTCATCTTCCTGCATATCCTAAATTCACAATTACATGAGTCCATGACTGTCACTTAGATTTTAGTTCAGGCTTACAAACCTTGTCTAGATTCAGTTCTTCATGAAGTTAGACAAGCTAGCTGAATCTCTAGTCAAGTGTCAAGGGTTAAATTTATGCTGCTGGTTTGAATTTGTCACCTGCCTTCCTGCACCTGCCTCTACACTGTTCCATGCAGCTTCAGAAAATATTTAACAGTTGCTAGAAAAGGTGGTTAAGAAAAAACTAAAGGTCACTCAAAGACGCAAAAATACTAAATGCAGCTAGAAAAAAGCTCAACCATTTAAAAGGTCAGATTAAATAAGACAAACTGTGGGGCAATTTGCCCTCCCGTTGCTTAACTTCTGTGAAAGCTCAGAGGTGAAGGAGCTGTGTTTTTTAGAAACAGTTTCTGAAGCTGAGTTTGATAAAGACAGGTGTCTCTTCTGTAAGTTGCCCTTCAAAGATACCTATCCACTTAACAGATGAATATCTTTGCGTGGTCATCACAAGGCAGTTGTGTTGGCTCTCAAGTCTCGTAAAGCAAATGCTCTCAGATAGAATTATAAAGGGATAAAGAAGGAAGGAAGTTTAAGAACTGTCTTGGTCTTTGGCGTATCTGCCCTTGAATTCTTGTGTGGTGCTTCTGAGTGTTGAAAGATTGAAAGCTGTATTATCTGCTGCACATTTGCCACTGATCATTTGTTTTTATTAAATGCTTTGGTGTGTTTTTCTATTCTCCTTTGAGGAAAAGTCATTATTTCTGTTATTTTCAGTGTATGTCAGAATTCTTTAGGAAGGTCTTTGTCAATGACAAGGTGTAGTCATGTCAACTGTAGTAAATTGTGCTTTGTGTCCAGCTTCACTTTTGTGTTGTAAAGAAAGGCTCATTGAGATGTATTCAGAGCAGTTCTGTTTCAAATATAATGCTTGCTGATATTAGGACAGCTCTTTGAGGATGGTTCAGAAACTGCCAGGTAATATTCTACTTGCAATGAAATGAGTTCAGGTTTTTGGAGTGTGTGCATTTCTGTACAACAGCTGAAAGGGTTAATGAGGAATCGCAGGTCACAGTAAGATAGGCAGATGCCTCATTTCTGTTATCATTTAGTTGCCATTAAGGGACTGTCTTCTGTTACAGCTGATGCTTTTACATCTACTGTGACTGCTATTCCCTCAAGAAAGGGGATCTGAGGTGTGACATTTGGGTGTTTGTATGTGTTTGTGGAGGGATTCTTTAACTGCTACTGCTCTAACTTTCACCCAACTTCCCCCTGGAGAGTGCTGTTTCAGACCATATGTAAACCAGGTAATCTTGATCTGCACTGAGTTGGCATTGAACTAGAAGCAGAATTCACTAGGAATTTCCAGCCCCTTTAAAGGGTGTTGAATTTCCCTCTTTCAGAGGCTGTTTTTCTTGCAAAGCCATTGTGTTGGCAGCAGAACTGGTAAATAACTGAGGTGGCTGCCCCCTTCATTTGAAGGCTAGGGAGCCTGGCCATGTGCTCCCTGGTGGGGACAGTTCTCTCCGTGGCACAAGGACTTAACCTGCAGGACAGAAGAAAGCCTCTTCTCTCTGGTTTCAGGCATTATTGTAAACATATAAATAGAAAACACTGTTCTATGGTGTGAAGCTTGTGTCTCACAAGTGACTGAATTTTGTGGGGTTTGTTTGTTGGTGATATTTTAGGCAGCGTCTGATCACCTTTTATTCTGCACTAGTTGTATTGTATTACATGTGAAGCAAAAGCACTGAGAGCTTAACTCATCTTAAGTCATGTTAACATTGAGATATATTTACTCACTTGGAACATTGTCATCTGGAATATTTTTAGCAATCTTTGCCTGTTTTTTTAAAATAGGCAGGTAACTTGAAATAACTTGGTAAAGATGACTGGTTTTCACAGTTCTGTCCCCTGTTTGTTCCTTGGGGTTCAGAGCACTCTATCAGCTTTGACATTTAATCTTTGCCAAATTTGCTTTCTGGTTTTTGCTGGGCAGAACAAATTGCTGCTACCTGTTAAGTCTCATGCAATACAAACTTAGTGCTAATAGTGCTAAATCAGGAGTAGATGGTTTTCATAGCAGGAGGGAGTGTTCTAGCTTAATTGCAATATGTATTTTATTACTACATATGCTTTCTCTGACATTCAGACACCACACTTCTGAAGAAAATTTGGGGCAAGAGAACTCTAATACCTGTAAAATGTACTAGTCTTGTGGGCTTACACTTGAAAATAAAGTACATGGTAGTTAATAGGACATTTAGCATGTTTGAAACAGCTGAGAGGGATACCTACATGTTCATAAATATACTATATACACCATGCATTTGAATGTGGGAATAAAGCAATATACTTCAGTGGGTCTTTTCTGGATTTTCCCCATGCTAACATAGTATGTGTTTTCATTTCTTTTTACTTATGGAGTTAAATTTATTTCTCTCTGAAATTTAATTAATAGTGCTTACTCATTCTTAGATTGACTTTTTGCTTTAAAACTTAGTTTTTTAGCTATAGGACACAATGATATACTGTGCTTGGTGGCAATCCTGAAAAACATGTTTGCATACTTTTTCAACCTTCTTCAGAAAGCACAAGCAATACCCTGTGTGGTGTCAGAGCCCATGTAGATGTGTGGGTGTTGAAGACCATGCAGTACAATCAGTAAATACTTGAAGCGATAGCTCCAATTGTTTCTTTGTATACATAATTGCTTTATAATTCCAAAAATAGATGTTTTTATTCCTGTAACACAACACTAACACATCACTACAGTAGCATTCCAGTTGTATTTTAAGTGTTTTTCTTTGTCTCAGTGAATGTTAGTATTTTTAGAAGGTAAAATTCTTGTGCAAATCTAAGTTCCTCTACCTTGTTTCATAAAACTAAGCAAAGCAGAGTAGTTTCATTCTTGTGTTAATAAAAGTAAAAAATTACTAATTATATGGTTCTAAAGATGCATTTTTCTGACTGTGTGCTGTGGGATAAAATTCCTCAAACTGTGCAACTTTCTGCTACTGGCTTCCTAATGAGAGGTGTAATCTTGAGGTATTCACCACTTCTAAACATAGAAGAAATCAAGACATTTTTCATCAAAAATGCTCTAGCTGTGTGAGATTTCAGGTACCTTTTTTAGAGACTTTCTGCTTGCAGCTTCTTTTGTGTTTTCAGTTGAATATGCTATTTTTATCACTGCATCTCAACATAAATGAGCTGTATGCTGGGCAAACAATTCTACTTCACTGGTGACTGAAGCCATTTCTGTGCATGGCAACATGTAAACATTC
The DNA here is from genome assembly GCA_013399015.1 of Galbula dea. NCBI lineage: Eukaryota > Metazoa > Chordata > Aves > Piciformes > Galbulidae > Galbula > Galbula dea. The sequence continues at coordinate 655,527 of VWZX01009879.1, read as the reverse complement.
AGAATGAGAAATTGTCCAAATGATAAACAACGTGACCTTATGACACTTCTACTGAGCTGTGCCAAACAAACTTCTGGTTTTTACATTGAGTCATTAGTTGATCATGCAGATAAGAGAAGGCAGTAGATGCATGCAGCAAGAGTGGATTTTGTTAGGGCAAAAGAGTAACTTTTTGGCCACTTTTGGTGCAGTGTATAATACATACATATATTCATATAAATATGTTCTCATGTACCAGAAAGTGAAAGATATTTGTATTCCAAGTCCTAATGCAAAAAAAAGTATTAGGATTGATGTCTGCTGGCAGATATCTTATTTTTTAAGACTCTTCTAATTTATTATACCTGTCAAGCTAATACTCCTGTTTGTTGTTTATTCCCTCCCTTTACTTTGTACTAATCATTGAAACAAGAGCCTACTTGTGATAGTGGGTTTGTATGTGGATCAGTGGTGTCATCATGAAAGAGTGACATTGAAGTTAAAAGAAACTACTAAAGAGGGGCTCAGGGGAATTGAAGCTAATTAGTCAAGTTAAAAAAAGGGATAATTCATTACAGCCTTTGTCTTTAGAAATACATTTCAAAGTTTCATTTCCATTTCAAAGTTGCAGACTGTAACTTGCAGGATTATCATGATACATGTAGCTGGAGAAATACAATCTGGTGCTTTTTTGAGTGGTAGCTGGACAATAATCTTAATGGTGAGAGTCCCATGCTGTGGTCTTTTTAAAATACTTAAAGACCACATTTCAGTGTGAGGCCTCCCAGTTAGTCTGAATTTGCATTTCCAGCAGTCATAGCTCTGCAATGATGTAAGTTGATTATAAACTATTCCTCATAACAAGTGAATGCTCCAGTGATCATTTAATTGGAATGTGCCAAAAAATCTTGTTTCCAAAACACAAATAATACTAATATTATGCTGTTGTCTTAAGCTAAAATTTATATGGCTAAGGAAAGTATCTTGGTAACAAGAAATGATCCAGTTAATACTTCATGCTCCACACTGGTTTTATCTACTGCATGTGTATACCAAGAAGTGTATATTGTTTCAAATTGTTTACAATACTGTCAGCTTTTTCTAATGGAGACACTCACCTTATGTGATTAACTACAGTTTATGGCAACAAAGCATCTTCATATTGTTTATAACATAAGCCCAAAACCCAATTCTTATTTGACAAGCCAAAAGGTGGTAATAACATCAGAGAAACTTCTGACACAGTATACCTGACTCTGCAGTTGAGCTAGCTTTGATTTTTCAAAGGTATTTAGGGTGAAGAGGACAGGTATATCAATGATTGCTGACTAAATTGGAATATATACTGTAGCCAGAAGACATACTGCTGTATTTGTCTATTCATAAAGACCTGCTGGAGAATTGAGGAAACACCTGCTGTCCCCTTTCCCTTGGCAGTTTAGAGGAGCACTTAATTTTCTTTACACAGGCAGGCATATTACAAAGAGACCACCTTAGCTTAGGTTTTTCTTCTTTTTAAGCTTTTTAGCATTACAATAATGTGAAACAAGGTGGTTTCTGACCTTTGGAAGTCATTTTTGCTTTGGCCCTTACTCACTTGCAAGCTCATTTTTTAGATCACCAAAGTATCATCCTTAGGCCAAGAACCTCACTTACATAATTACTTGAGTATACAAAGGGTGGGGGGAAAAAAAATCTTTACTTGGTAGTAGATTCTGATAGTTTAGCTGTGTTTTCCCTTCATTCCAGTGGAATCCTAATTGTGCAATTTTGTCAGCCAGTCTTATGTCAGCAGACAGCCTTTTTCTCAAAAGACTTCTATTATGTAAGTCTATGAAGTAATCTTTGCTCCATTATGACCAACAAAACCCTGTGGCATTATGATTTCATTTTTGTTAATTCCTTTGTGAGAATGATTTCCTCTACAGAAGTCCTGCAGAATGCAGGTCTTAGCTTTGTTCACTGCCTTTGTAGAATACCAGAGCTACCAGTGATGGAACAAATTTCTGTGGTTTTGTACTCCCTTCTCCATGCTGTGTCTGGGTTTTTGTGTTTGTGTGTATGGGGGGGGGTGTAGTTCTTGATTATTTGGCTGTTTTCTTTAAACAGTGAAAGGCACTATGTGACCTTGTGTATCTTTGTGTGGGTTAACTATTCATGTCTTTTTAAATGATGTCAATTCTTTGTTTGAAATGCCTTTAAAATGGTCTTTGAAGCCTACTGTAGTCAGAAGGAAGACTTTCATTTACTTGAATGTTCAAGTCAAAGGGCTCAGATCTGCCAAAAGACAAGTGAATGAATAGTGCCATTGCTCCTGTTAATAGGATAGCAAACAGGAAACTTGAAATATAAGGTGTTAGTAAATGCTGTTTTTCTAATAAACTGATAATCATGATACTGAAGTACTACAACTCTTTCCACAATTACCCACAGTAATGCACCATATTGAGATGTGAATGGCAACTTTCTCTCCATTGTTTACAGTAAGAAAGAGCCACAAGGAGACTTGCTAAAAAAGCTTATCAAAGTGCAGAGGAATGTCTACTGTAAGTGATGAGTCACTAAGCCCCAACAGCAGAGGATGAAACTTCTAATTAACTAGGCCATCATCATAGTTCAAACAGACATGAGCATAGCTGTTTAAGGCACTTGTGTCAGACACAAGACCCCATCTTCCTACACAGTGAAGATAAATCCAAATACTCCAGTGTGAAGAAGTGTAAGATGAAGTACATCTTGGTTTCTTCTCTTTAAATGTCAGAAGAAACAGAGGAATATTGAGATGAAAATATATTGGACTACATACTTAAAATGGAAACCCCATTTGACATGGGGATGGCCACAAGTAGAGGCCACCTTTCTTCTGCATAGAGATCACCTTATTTTCACATTGGCCTGTATCCATTCTCATATGTAAAGCAGGACATAAGGATTGCTTTTATATTTCTGTGAAATAAAAACACTGTCTCTATGGTCTGTTCCAGTTAAGTAGAATATTTCATCTATGAATACTTATGAAATGAGGGGAAGTGTTAATTTAGAAAAGGCAGGTGTCTGAGACTGTCTTCTGCTGTTCACTGGATTAAAGCTGAAATAATGCTAAACTATATAGAAATAATAAGCCATTAGCCTAGTTTCAAGAGGCAGATGAGTAGATGACCTCCAGAAGTCCTTTCCAACCTAAACTATTCTGATTAGTCACTGCAAGGAACAAAACCAACAAGGGTCTAAGTACAGTCTTTATATTGAAGTGCAATGGTATATTATCAGAAAACACAACATTTTTGCCTCTTTTTCCTCTCTATTTTGCATTGAACTCTAGTAAATCTTTACTGAATTTTCAGCATAGAGTTCATCAGCTAAATTATTCAGATTACGACCTATTTAGGCTTCTAGCACATCCCAGAAATCATCAGACTTCATAAATCATCTCTACAGAGTAGCTGAAAATTATCTCTTCCAGAAGCATGAAGCATTTTCCTGCAGCTGTTGTAATTGCACAGGTCTGGGTGCTATATCTGAGGACAGAATCACTTTCTCTGGTGATTGTGGAACTGGAATATTAGCTGCATTTCTGGCCCTTCTGTTGGAAGAGTCATTGTACAACTATAATCATTTCTCTCCTGTTTACTGCAGATTTTGGACTTAAAATATTTAGTTTGGGGTTTTTGGACAACTGTTGAGTGCTGCCCTGTGCAAGACACACAGCTCCTGTTCAGACTGTACCATGGCTTCCATGGAGCTTCTTTGGTGGTGGGGGTAGCTGATCCAGAGATTTGTGGACAGAAGAATATAGATTTGTGGGTTTAAAACAGGGTCACAATGTGAAGATTTTGAAACATTTGTTCAGGATGTTGAGCAATTTTTTTGATCACCACCTATTTGAACACTGAGATTGCACTCAGCTCTATCTTGAAACCAACAACTTGTGTGACTTTTTATATTCTCTTGCTATTAGTTTAAATGTTATGAATGTGCTGACACCTTTAGATGAATGTGGTGACACTTTTTAGACTGGGTTGGTACTCTCCTGCAGCTGTTTTGATTGGACTTTGTGCCTGGCTGCCATTACTATAACAACCATTCAGGCAGGGTATGCAGAATGCTGCAGCTTATCCCCAATCCCAAAATGATGGATAAAAAAATTAATTGATCAAAACAACAGTGACAATCTCTGCTGGGAGTCTCGCAGAGCTTACAGCATTGAGGGATCTCACAGACACAGAGTGAAACTTCTATGTGACAGAGTTGGTCTGTGCACAGAAGGTTCATGCTGAGTGGTGTCCCCTTGTCTAAGGATCTGCTACATGTCAATATTTCTTTGTATTTGATGGGGGGAAAAAGGGTTGGGGGATTTTTTAAGCTCAAGGACAGTCTTAGATATTCCAAGCACTGTTTCCTCCTTTTGCATGATTAACATTATTATGGTGTTAAGGATGTCAGGAAGGTATTTCCTAGCTCTGCTTCTCTCATGGCTGTGCAGTTAACCTGGGGACAAAGATAAAATGCCCCAGCTGCAGGCTACCGTGCAGAGGCAGAAGACCCTGGTTGTTAAAGAAATTGATTATTTGACTGTGATTATATGTGAAAAGTCTGCCTCTGTAGAAAAAAACATTATGAATGTGAAAGCTGGAAGAGCAGATGTGCTATCCACAGAACTGCAATGTAAACTAACACCAACACTTCATGTCTGTGATCTAAAATCCAGCAGAAGTGCAGGACTGTGTTACCTATGACGTGGAAGGTATGCAGGGGACCAGGATGTGTATCCCAAAATACATTTTTTGCCTTGGAGCTATTATAGGATGCTGCTTAGGAAGAAGACAGAGAGGAGGGAAAACTGAACAAGAATGGGAGTTAAAAGGGGTCTTGTGGACTTCATTGGGCTGTTCATGAGCACAAAATGTTTGGACTATGCTTCCCTGGCGTGTAATACCACAGGCTATGATGACTGCTTTCACACAATAGCTGCTTGGAACCTCTAAAGGTCAACTAGCCCAGCTCCCTCTGCAATGAACAAGGACATATCCAACTAGATCAGGTTGCTCAGAGCCCCCAAGCTTTGTTGTTAGTTAGCTTCTGGGGGGAAAACTGGATGTGCAAATAATCACACAAGATGACAAATTCATGTGCGTAGAAGTACACAACTTGAACACGTTTCACAGATGCCTCAAAATTTTTACTTACAAAACTAAGTAGCCTCCATCACACTTGGTATTAAGGGCTGCAAAGGTTATTTCACCCAATTATTCCAGCTCTGATGACTTGCAAAATGTTGCCAACAAGATGTAAAAATTTTGAGGAAGGTCTCTAAATCATACAGGAATGGGATTATGGTGATAACCCAGAGTCAATTTGCATTTCTGTGTCTTCATTTATGTCTGTTAAACCTAACATAGTTACACTCCTTCCTGTTTTCTACATGATTATCCTTAGAGAAAGCAGATATTCAGCCCCTTCCTTTCAGTGGCCAAAAAGTGAAATATTAAAATCTGTCAGGAATATCAAGTGGATTCCTACTGCTTTGGGTGGCTATGTGGTCATTGATTGGATGTTGCAGCTTTTGAATTTAATGGGTGCTTTTCCCATGGTGCTGTTGAATGCTATGTTGAAAATGACTGGAATCATCTGACAGGTGCCACCTTTGGACGTTTGTTTTGCACGATGCAACAGAAGGGGGAACATCCCAGGGATGCAGTTTCCAGCAGCAGGATAAATGCCACTGCTTTAATTGCAAGGACCCTATTTTATACAAATACTTAGACATTTATTGAGGCATAGGTTTTTGGCTTTGACACCTCAGCTGAATGCTTTAAATGCAAATAATCAAACAAGAAATACTGAAAGCAGTATCTGCTGAAAACCTTTGTAGGCAAGAGCGTTTTTCTGAGATATAGAGGAATAAAAGGCCCTATACTGATTCAGGAACACTGAGGTATCCTTTTTCCAAGGTCTAGCCTAACTGTCAGATGATGTCTCTTTTTATGTAGCTCTGTTCATGGAGTTTTCTGTACTGCTGAGGAAAAATAGTTATGCCAAGAAGGGGATACGTTCAACACAGGATTACTAGCAGATCTTGTAAGGTTGACACAAAATCAATCATGAAAGCCAAAAGAAATTGAAGTCATGTGCTTTCCTGGGATTTTGGAATTCAATATTGATGGATGAATGGTGCATACCTTGTGGTAAGCGTGCTTCAGCTTTGGGGTGAAGCACTGGGTTGATAATCTGTTGGTTGACCACTCTTTTTCCCATTTTTAAGCTTAGACTTCACTTGCAGGGGTTCTTCATAGGATTTTTTTATTAATGGCTAACTGATTTAGAAGCACAAACTCTGATAAAAACCCTTATTTCCGTTACTAGTACAGAATGATATGAAAATACCAGTAACTTGAATAAAGAGTAGAACCCAGATTTTTTCACATAGTTTCCTACTAAGCTGATATTAAGCAGAATCTGTTACTGAAATGTAGAGCAAAATAATCCAAGTATCTCTTCACCAAGTCCAAAGGCTTTTATTTATTTTCATGGTTTGTGACCTATCATTTTATTGTTGAAAGATGCAAGTGCTGGATGAACTTGCATAGTCTTCAGCTCACTGTAAATAATGCCTACAGGCACTTTAATGTTAGATTTATACAGTGAGGTCTTGCCAGGAGATGAAAGAGATATCAGAAGTAGATCTTTTTAAATTGTCCCTTCAGGTAAAATATGGGCTATTAATGTACTTGTTTTGTAGGATTCTGTGTTCATTATATCTCACTTGTTTTGCTTATTCTTTGTTTAATGTATAGTCATTTGTAACATAAAATCTGTCTTGCAGCCCTGCAAGCACAGCTTGGATTTAACAGTCCAACTGACTTCTCTCCTTTTCATGTATTGTTTGTAGTCACAGGAAGCCTGCAGGCCTGTCTCTTCTCCTGACTTTTCCTGCACAACCCAAATCTTTTTGGATTATTCCCCTGGGCTGCTGATCCAAACCCACTTAAGACTAATAGATGTGTATACATGTGTAACTGAGTGAATGAAGTTGGAGAGGGTTCCACAGACAGACCTCTGGGTCTGCAGTCCCAGTTTTACTTAGGTTACTGTGGTCTGTGAGAAGCTGATAGAAAGGAGCATCTGATCCCAGTGAGCTCATGGTGCACATGTTTTTATAGATAATAAATCTTTTGTAGATATGTCAGTGGAAAAGCCTTGCCCATGGAATTCCCAGTGTTGTTTCCACAAAGGCATTTTTCTCAAGGACCATGCATATGATCAAACTCTGATATGATTCCTGGAAGATCTGTGACAAATGGATCAGCAAGATCTGAAATGATCTAATTTCCATGTATTTTTATGTTCCTGTCATAGGAAGTAAAACCAAGAATAATTAAACAGAGCACTTCTATAATTTGTGTCATAGTGATTACAATAAAGCCTTACTAGATACTCTGGTTGAAGTGTTAACAAAATAATTGAATACAGCATCAGAGAACCTAACTGTTCATGACTCCCATGAACATGGATCCTACTTGTCAGCTACTTACTGCTAAGGAAGAGGCTGAAATAATACTTTGCAACACCAAGGAAACATACCAGAGAGCTGAGGTTCAAGATGCTTGGACACAATGGTTACAAATTGCAAGCCTTGCTGCTTTCATGTGAGTTGCAGAACTGGTTGTATTTGTATTTCCTTAAGCTAGTTTTGCAGCTAGTCATTGTGGTAGGGGCTACCTGTCAGTGAGCTGTTCCTATACACCTTGGTATAAAGTGGGCAAACTGAAGGAAATTCTTAGGAGTATTTTTCCCTTTTGTATAAATCTGGTCAGGTTACTGTGTCTCCTTTCTTTCCCCCACTCCCCCCTGGAAATTTTTTATAGTCTCATAGGAAGAGTGGTCTTGGTTTAGGATTTTTCTTCTTTTCTAATGTGAAATAGATGAAGTGCTGAAAATACCTTGGTGACATTCTAACTTAGTCTGCATCTGTACTGGTTGATAAAGGATCTAGGTATTGTTTCCAAAACTATCAACCATGGGTAATGATCCCTTGAAAACTGATACACATCTTGAACTGCTGGTAATGGTCACTGGTCACACTTAAAGTTCAACAGTGTATAGATCCAGAGTGTGGAGAAGGAGAAAAGCTGTTAATGTTTTGGAGAAAAAATAATTTGAAGACTGAGATGTTAAGAAAGGGAAATATGCATTTTTTCAGTGTCTTTGTCCTGTGATGGGTGGAAGTAGAAAGTAAAGTGTAGCTGATGAGAAGAGCTTTCAGGTGTATGTGAGAAATCACAAATGCTTCAAGTAAAACTTTGAATCTTACATTGCATGGTAGAATTCGTTGCAGTAGTTTTCACACAATGAAAACAAACCAGACTTGGAAGGAAATGTTTGGTTGCTGAAATGTGTGCATATATATTATAGGAGTGTTTATATGCATGCTTCTCTGTGTGTATATCTATATAAAGTTAAAATGTAATAATTGTTTGACTTGTGAAATAGTGATGCTCCCAGTTTTATCTGAGATTTTTCTGTGTTTCTTTACTGTTTTGGGGGGCATGTGTGAGGTACAAAACCCTAATACTTGCCTATTGAAAGTAAATGGAAATCTATTGAAATGTTGAGAGGTACGAATTTACTGCTGGTATAACAGGATGTAGCTTTGTTCTTCTGGCTTTTTTGGTTGCTTGTTTAGTTAAAATCTCTACAAACATATTTGACACTTAGAAGTTTTCCTTGGAAGGTTTTAATAAAGTCTTGCTAATACTGTGTCTTTCAAGGAACTTGCAGGCTTTCCCCTGTAAAAAAAAAAGTCTCTGCTCTTTTGTCATAAATATCCACAGGTATAGAAAAAAAAAATTAACATTAACTGAAGTTCTAGCAAGAGCTGAAAGCTACCTCAACATAAACAGAACTACCTCAAGTAAATTCAAAGCCTGTAACAAATTGTTGCTGTTACATACTGTGTATGGAAATAATGCAGGTGAAGTTGTCTTAACCTTAGAATTTTTCTAAGGTACAGTTCTAACAGTCCAAACTGGAATGGTTTTGTGCTTTGGGAATAGGTTTTCTTTTTAAAGAAACCCCAGATCTACTCTCAAATGTGCAGCATCTGTAGACATGTAAATTTAAATTCAAACTACACATATATGCCAGTTGGGAGGTAAATATAGGTGGATATTTTTCAATCAACTGTAGGCAGTTTTTTCACCTCATTAACTGTGCTCCACAATCAAATTGTGAAACATGACATACTTGGAAAACAAGTTATCTGAACATAGCGAGTACCTTTAAAGTTTCCTAATCACAGGGACAAACCCCACTGAAGTAACACACCTTGTCTTTTCCTTCACTGATGTCTGTTATGTGCCATTATGATAAAAAGATGGCTTACTGTGCTCTGTTAAAAATAGCATGGAAATTTCTTTGATACAGATAGTTTTCATGTAGAGGATGTGTCAGTAACTCTGAGATGATGTGGAATAGAACTGCCCATTAGAAATCAGCAAGCAGGATGTTTTTTTTCTCAATTGGAGAGCTAAATGTCTCCTGTGTGATAGTCTGAGTGGTATCAGAAATGTCACTAACCATATGAAATGTTTTGGAGGTGTTTTGGTTTGTTGTCTTTTCCCCATATTTGAAGCTAAGATGCCTGTTTCATAAATGTGTGTGGGGTGGTTCAGGTGCACCAGGATGCATAGGTAAAACCAGTTTTTTAGTTAAAAATGAAACAGCCTAAAGTTGCCTGGCAGCTACTGTGTACCATTAACAAAACTTTTGTGAATAGCTTTAAACTTTTTCACAGCAGAGGGTTAGCTCTGCCCATGGCATTGTTCTTTAGGCTTTTGTCTCTAAAGATTTGTCAGACTGACTTCTACCAAGAGGTGGAAATTGTACAAACAGCTGAGAGCAATGGGGGGTGTTAGGTATTGCTAAAAACATCGAGCCTGTTCCTCTGCTTCTCTGATAATTCCCCCCTCAAAGTGTTCTTGTCCCTCTTCTAGATGTACTAAAAGAAGCTGGAAAAAGAAAGGATAGTTGTTTTGATATTAGGCTGGAGTTAGGGCAGAGGTCTCTATGTTATGTACTACCTTCCCTCTGAATAGTTATTACCTGCTGGGGTTGGGCTCTTCTATGTGTACTGACTTTTACTGTAAACTGTTATAAAGATCAGTTGAACATACCTTTGCTGCTTCCAGCTCAGTTTTTCATTTTTAATCTGCATTCTTGTAATTAATTTGAAATTTAACCAAGTGCACTGTTAACAAAACAATTGGGGAGAGCAATAAAAATAAAATGACACCTCAGAATTACTGCTACTTCTATGGACAGGGCCATTTGCTTCAAAAGCAAAAGGCCCAAATTAAATTATATGTGAGAATGGCATAAGCAGAGAATCAATCTCCCTTAGCTAGAGCATTATTTATAGAAAGTGGGACAGCTCTGCCAGGAGAAGCTCAGGTACATTGTTTAAACTGCTGTACCAAGGAGTACTTCTGAGCTCCTAGTGCTGCATTTTCACCCTTGCTGTGATAGTCTCTAGTCCTAGGTGTGTATAAAAGCCTCTGTCCTGCCAGTGATTTGATTATCTAGGGAAGGCAAATGTTTCTGTTACAGCCAGGTCTCTTTTCAGGAACCATGACCTTAGAGCCCTGAACACAGTTTGACCAGCCCTTATTCATAGCCCACCTGAAGTAGAGAGATTCAGGTTCCAGCCACTGTGCCCACTTAGAGCTCAGTCTGTGGTGATACACTGCTTGTGGGTGGGTTTTTTGTTTGTGTGTTTGGGTTTTTATCGTGCAAAGTTTGTTTCAATTTGCAGGTTCTGCATCAGGGTTCTGCATTAGTTTTCTATTAAATTGATGGCAAAACTCCAACTATCTATTTAAATATACACTGTCCTTGGATGAATCCCTTTGTATTGTTTTGTACACCACAGGAAATTGATGTTAGGATTCAAAAGTCACATCCATCAGTTGGTTTAGTAGTATTTTCCTTAAAGGTTTGAGAGCCCTGCTTCAGTCCTTATCCACAGCCCTATGTTGTTTTATACATGGGTCAGGATAACAAAACATCATCTAGAAGAAGGACATGTTGTGAGACTTTTTTTCCCCCCCTTAGTTAAAAATGCTAGAAAAATGTCATTACTGCATATTAGATTAGCTTTGCTTCCTCTGGATGCTTTAATAAGTCCCTAGAAACATTTTTTTTCTTTCTTTAAAGGTTGGGTTTCTAGCAAATAAAAGGGAGATCATTTCCTTCTTCATGCTTCCCTGAGTAGATCCAAAAATCAGTTCTCACTTCATTTTATTAGAAGTCTGATTTTTGTATTGAAATAGTTCTCATTCTGTTATCTTGATAGAACGCAGAGCTAATTAGTCTAAAGTGCTTAATTCATTACTTGATTTTATAACTCAGTTTTGCCTGCTGAACTTCATCTGCATAACACTTTTAATGACTATTTAAGTTCAAGTCCATGTCTGATAGCCTCTCACAAAACCACTTTCTTTTAGAAGTGAGCTTTCTATTTGTGGTGAGATTGAAATCAGACTTCTACTTCATGTTGTGCATGGTAGTTTTGCCCAAAGTTGAGGGTAGAAGAACCTCTCTGACAATCTGTTTATTGAAGTTGTTTGGGCTCTGTAATCTATTACAGTATGCATGTGTACAAGTTTTTTCCCATTTGACTTTGACATCCAGGAAGGAGACATGTCAGTTCCTATGGAATATTGATTTTTATATTTCACTTTATGAAGAACAATAGTGAAAAAATACTATGGAGAAGTGATAGGCAAATTAAGTTATATGCCATTAAACTCCAGTCCTTCAAACTTGTGTTTAGTTTCCTAAATATGGGAAAAGCCTCTAAACTCTGAAGCAGAGAGCTGAGCATATGTATTTAGCCTTGATCTAGTTGAGACTTTAACTTATTTGAAAGGGAGTCAGGTAACCAAGTCTTGATGCTAATACAAGTTTGTGGATATGTTCAGAGTTCTAAACACCTGAGGTGACTTTCTGCTTTCTAGTTTGTGCCAAGATTCAACTGTCAAATGTTTTAACCTGACTTAATACAGTTACTGTCTTCCCCTCACTGGATGCTTCCTGTGTCAGTATTAGATTTGCTTTGAGAGTGGCAGTTTAAAATCTGGAACTGCAGCTTACCAATTAACTTGGACAAGTCAAGGGCTACAGTCTGATGTGCACACCACTGTCAGCAATCTTTTGCTCCATGAGCAATTCCACTATGCTTCCTTACAATTACGTGAGTAGCAATGTATATAACAGGACACAAACACTATGTATTTGTGTAAATGTGTCACCATGTCTGTATGTGTGAAAAAGAGTAGAAGTAGGAAATAACAGAATATTTACAGCAGACCTTCAGTGAAGGAGAACTTACTGAACCTGAATAACTTGTATACCCAAGAGGAGTATGTAGTCAGGCCACAGATATTCAGGCTAAATGGTTTACAGCTTTTCCAAGAAGCAGCTTGTGTCAGAAGTAGTCCATTCAGACTTGTGTATGTAAGGAAGGTCATAAATCATGCAATTGCTTATCTGCAAGAGTAATTTATATGCATTTGCAGTTCTAAACTACTTGGAGAATTGTCTGATAATGTAATTAGAAGGTGGGCTTTTGTAAAATGCAAAAAGTGGTAAGCTTTTTCTATCAGATCTTGCTAAGCATTTGTATTTTGTTAGTGTAAAATATGCAGGCATTCTGTGTTTGAACACCTTCCCTTTTTCCTATAGCCAAACAACCACTGGAAGTACTGAATGTTATTGAGCCATTTGCTACACTTTGGCAAAATTACTTCCTGTCTGAAAATTAAAATGAGGGCTTAGGGAGTTACTTTTGAGGGGGAGAGTGGTTATACTCTTAATCGCAGAAAGTATTCAGTGCAAGTAAGACTAAGAGTAAACAATTTACTACTTGCCTTTTCAGAATAGACCATGACCTTAAAGGCAACAAACAACAGAATGGGGCACTTTGTCATCATCCCCAGTGGGGAAATTGTTTTCAGTGTTTCACCTAACAGGTAGCTGCTCAGATCTATCTTGTGCTTCACTGGTCACCTAAATGTCTACTATCATTGCTTATTTTTCATGACTTAAGCTGACAGAGATGGACAAGAAAAGTAAACATTGAAAAGGAAAAGTGAAAATACCTGGTGAACTGTAATGGTTGGAAAGCTTGTAATATAAACAGTGTAGATTCTGTGTGTGTGATGAAGGATGATGCAGGATCATTCAATATCTGTAGTCATCCAAAACATGTTTTAAATTCCTGCTAATAGGGAATTGGTTCAATTTATCAGCATGACTTCACTATTGTGGAGAAAATGGTTAACCTGGGTGAAAAAGGAAATGTTTTTTCTTTTCAAAATTGTTAGTAATTCTAACTAAAATGAAGATATAGGAAGATAGTTCTATTTCATTGCCTTTTTACTTCATCAGTTGTAAGGTTTTACTAAAATTGTATGTTTTCAAGAGGCTCTTTGAAATGAAATCTTTCTGGCTGGCTTTCACTGAAATAGTAGAACTTTGGAGTTGTGTGGCCCTTCCAGTCCTGTTGGGATGGTTATATAGGGTAACTATTATGTGAGAAGTACTTGCAGAAGCCAGGTTCTACTGAGAAAAATAGGTTGTTTATTTTAATTTTAGGTACAGACAAAATTGAATTATCTTAAAAATCGCCACAAATAATTTATCATGTTAGTTAGGTACTTTCTTTCTTGCCATGTCATCAGATCTAATGGTTCTTCCTTAATTTATGACAGAAATACTGTGGAATAAGGTAAATGTCAACTATAATGATGCTGTTTTGTTATGATGAAAACACAGAGGAAAGGAAATTATGTTTAATGCATCAAAGCAAGAAATTTCAAATAGGTTATTTCAGCTACCTTGATTTAGTATTTACTTTTGGGGAGGAAGGAATGAAGGAAAGTTGAGGAATTCTTACAGAAAACAATAGTGTCAAAGCATGCATCATAAAGAATGGTTACAGACTCTTAGGTATGGAAACACTTCTTTCACAGATGAAGAACCTGTGAACTCTTTCAGAGACTACTAGATGCAGTAATATACAAATATGTAAAGATCAATTAGTGCTCTTTGGTATGGAGAGTTATTTAACTCTTCACATCAATAGTAGTCATTTATACAGTTCTCAAATTTAAGTCATTTTTCTCTACTCTTCATTTGGTTCAGTTAATGTCTTGCTTGTGGGAAGAACCTAGCACCAGTAATTGTACTGAACAGCAAATCTTAGACAAGACACGATTTTTACTTTTAAAAAAAGGCAGCACTCAGGAAGTAGCACACACCACAGTTCAAACCTTGTGTTACAACCACTTATCAGATGTCTCTAGGATCCCAATGCTAAAAACATGTGCAAATTCACAGGTAAAAGTAATTTTTCTCGTGTTGCTGCCTCTGCTTGAAACAGACCAGATGGTACTCAAATGCACCTAGGAAAGGGTAGAGAGTTCTGGCAGGGAGTTTCCTGCACTTCAACTTTGGGAAATCCAAATTCTGTTTTGCTTTTTGTCATATGACCTTGGAAATACATTTGACTTTCTTGTTTCCCTCCCTGTCTTTTGGTTTCCTTGTGTAATCAGAGCGTACTCTATCTGTGGTGAGGACAATTTTGCTATGTATTTTGTGCTGTATCTGCCAAAGTGGAATCCTAATATTGCCAAAAGTCCCAATATAACACTAATGATTACTACCAAATAAAAAAGCAATAGAAAAATAAATACAACTTTGCAGGGCCAGCTTAACTACAGTGTTAAATAACTAGCAATGCCTGCATTGTTTTTCTTTCGCAAATTTAGTTATGTTTTTTTAAGCCACCAAATTTAACAGATTTCATGCTAACTTTTCCAAATAGGTAAAAACATAATATGCTGGGGTTTCCCCTCCTTGAAACCTGGGCTCACAGAGCAACACTGTTTTCCAATACTAAGTTTTTCTGACTATCCCTTCCTCTGCTCACAGCAGTGAAGACTGAGCTGATTCTGGTCTTGCATGATATGAAGCAAACAGACAGCATGTGGCACTTCTGGTTCAGTGATGACTTCTGACTGGCCTTTCTTTTACTTGTCACAGTTGAAATTCCTTTCTCTCCTCTCAGCAGCAGTAAAGATGCAGAATGAGATCAGTTAAAATGGTTTGCTCTTGGTTAGCTTTTTCTCTCCATGTAGTATCCAGGATAGTCTGAGTCCTTCAGCTATGTGACACTAAAAGGCCACCTGAAGAGGTACTTGGATCTGAACTGTGAGTTCACTGTGCTCTTTCCACTGCTCTGCTGTCCTTTTTTTTTTTTTGTCAAAGCTTTTCCACTGATTCCTCTCCAGTATAACATGTGTTCTTAAAGCTACTTTTCCTGCCTTCCTAACTCTTCTTCCTCAGTGCACACCTTCCCCAGTGACTGATGTGTTTTGCTTGGTTAATTCTCTAGAGAGAATCATCAGCCCTTGTTGTACTCTTATTATAGCCTGCACCCGTGGCTAGAATGAGTCAAAAGTCATCAACAGGTATTGGGAGAAGAGCCAGGAATGAGATGGACAGACATCAGACAGAAAACACATGAGTGTCCTTTGTCAATTGCTAGGACTGCTGTCTGTTTGCCATTCGTGCTCTATGAAAGCTCTTAGGCCAGACTGAGCATTTGCTGAAGTGACTCTGCTGCTGCTGCAAAGAGAATGTCCATAAGCAGAAGCTGTAGCTGTTGCTGCAGGTGTCAGCATTTCCCCTGCTTCTCTTGCTTCCCCTGCTGACTTTCTCTACCTTTTGCCATTTGCTTTTCACTTGGTGTATTTGAGGTGGATTGGGCAGAAAGTATGCCTCCTTCACCCTTCCATAGCTCTTGAAGTGAAAGGAAAGACGAGATAAAACCAAGATAGCAAGGGGGGCTGTGATTGTGAAATGTTGTGAACAATAGTAGGAGGTGTATTAGAAATGCACCAGGTGCCAGCAAAAGTGAAGAGTGAAAATGTATATGGACAGTGAGATATGGTGAGGCATCTTCAGGAGGAACCAGAGAAGTCCTGGAGGACAAAACAACTCTGCAACCTTGTGCATAAGAGGGAGTTTGAGAGAGGTGGAGAGTGACTAGCTGGGGGCTTACAGAGACTGGAGCATTTGACATTAGAAGAATTTGGCTTGATATTTACTACTTACTAGGCAGATGAAGCAAGAGAAGGGAAAATTTCTCCTTTTTAACCTAGATAAGATTGAAGATTCCATATATAGATATCTTAGAGCATGGCAGTCTCTCCTGTGCCAATGAAATGAATGACTTGACACCATTTTTCCTTCCATTTGGTTTTCTCAAATTTTTTTCTGTTCAGATCAAGTCCAGGAAGTCTTACTGCTGTTAGGCACTGTACTCCATCCAGTAGCATAACACCTTCTGTGCAAGGTGCATAACAGGATAGCTCAGGCAACACAGGAGATCTAGAACATGAGTTTTAAAGGAGGCAAAATAAATCTCCTCAGCAGTAGTTCCTGGTAATTCATTCTGATAACACTTGTTGCTCTAAGGGTTGACTTCATTTCATAAACACTGAGTTTTGTCTAGTGAGGCTAAAGGATGACACAAGCTCTCAAACTCAATGATAATGTAGCAAAGCAAAAAGCTTTGAAATTCTTGCTATGTACTGCACAAAATTTAACTGTTTTTTTTTTCCCCAGCAGAGTAACTCTTAATTCTGGTTTGGTATTTGTTGCTTTGTGATAAGGTATTAAAGGACACAGCATGAGTTGTCTGTTGAAATGCAGTAAATATTTAATGTTCTGTTTATTTGTATAATGGTCCAATGAAATTACTTTCTATCTGTTTATCTATGCATGTGTACATACACTCTTGCAGATGCAGACACACTGACATGTTTAAGGTACTGAGGAACAGAAGGAAGGAAATTGGAAAAATGATATAATACTTTGCATTTGAAAAAATGAACTAATTTAGTCCTGGAAGTTTCCATTAAGTAAAGGCAAGGTTATCCACACTAGTCAGGTGGTGACAGATGCCCAAGAGTGCATGTTTCACTTGAAGTGTGACAGGACAGATGGAGTCAATGTGTGGGCCACTACTTAGAATTCAAATAGTCCTATTAACCTGGACCTCTTTCATAATGCAGAGAGCAACCTTAAAGTTGGCAGTAGGCTAAAGCTTTAATTTAAAGGTTATTTGGCGGTCACTGAAGCAAGTCTTTTTCTATTTCCTAATGCACAGATGTCCTCTTAACTAAAGACCTCCCAGATGACTTCTTGTTTGGAGCTATGCCAGGTGAAGCAAAGACTGGGTAGACATGTCAACTGAAGTAACCTCTCGAAGCTAGCAGCTTCCCTGAGAAGTCTGGGTGCCAGCTCAGTGGCAGAGGAGCAGTTGCTTGTGGCACATGGTCTCTTGATGGGTCTGTCAGTCAGTTGCTTTAGAAATGACTTCTTAAACTGCTGATATCTTAAAATATATGGTAATGCAAGATGAGGAGTATTTGTCAGTTTGTGTTTCAAAATGGGGGAAATTCAGTGTTATTTAGATAGAAACAACAATGTCAAATGCAACCTGATGTCCTACGTAAATTAGGGAGTGGAGAGGCCCATGGTTGACTGTCTTACCATCAAGAAATATTTATCTTGTCAGCCTTGAGGGCACCAAGTTTTAAAGCTAGGGAGATCTTCTCACAGCCTACATCATAATAATGGTAACAAGAATTAAATTCATTATAATTTTACCTCATCACTTATAAATTAGGTTATGATCTGGGAATGGCACCCTTATGAGGTAATCCTGTGCCCACCAGAATGACTCTGCAGGGAGCTGCCTACACTGATTTGGTTGTAGCAGTGTTATGTGTGGATGTGAGGAAATAAACATTAGATGGACACTCTTTTCCACCTGATGCATCTGTTGTACAAGAACATTCTTCCTTTGCAGCTCCTTGAGGGGTTGCAGTCATTTGCAACACTGTAACAGCTGATCAGTAGACATGCAAGGTACATCAACCATTAACCACATTTTGGTTAGACTTTTTGTTAGACTACTAGAAAGAAAACTACTCCCTGTTGTTAGAAACATTGGTTGGTCAATGGTGGTGCATCTCCCATGGATGCAAACAGTGGAGCTAAAGTGATGTTGATGTTACTGTGAGGGTGTTTTGGGAGGCAAATTCTAGTGAAGGAAGAGAAGCGTGGCTGAAACCTGTAGGATGTAGGTTTCCAGCTTTAACTTTTAGCATACATTGAACAGAAGAGACTGTTATCCTTTTTCAACCCTTTTCTCTGATACCTTGAACTAACCATCATGGCATAGCACTTTTTTCAGTCCATTTAAATGGATGGCATGAGTTTTTGGTTTTACTGAATAAGGTTTTAAGAAAATGAGTATAAATGATTTTATCTATGTGGCAGACACATAGTAAGTGAATATTGTATTCAACTCTTTCAATTTATTTGAATTTACTTTTTAGGCTTGTCTCATTCCTTCCGATTTTTCAGGTAGTGCTCTTTACCACTGGAATTATACAGAGCTATGATCCAAAAGCATTTTTTTGTTAGAGGACATTTGAGAGCTGTAAACTCCTAGCTGTGTCCTGTTCAGCAAAAATTTCCATTTAGTGTGGCCCATTCAGGGTACTGAATGCTTTAAGGAATCAGTAAGGATAGCTGGTTTCTAGATTAGGCCTCAAAATTCTTAGTATTACCTAAATTAAGGATTAAAAAGTTAGCTTTCCAAAGGTTTTCATTACATTTCATATTCTGCCTACTGTGTATTGTATATTAGAGCACTGATCTGGCATGCCCCTCCCCAAGAAGCAAATTAACATTTCTTGTGAACTTTGCTTTTTTGTGAAGTAATGATGACTCAAGCAGCTCCAAAACTCTCATGTAAATCAGAATTTATTACTTGTAAAACTAATGCCTGTTACATTTGCTGATACTGTGTATAAACTGTCACTTATGGGGGGAAAAAAGCACCTTTTTTCACTTTGTTATCAATAACTGAGCTGTGACTTGAACAGAGGATATGGGCAAACGTAGCATGTGACTGACACAATTTATGAGGCTTCTGCTTCAAGCTGTTTGTCTCTTGTTCTCTTTACCTTGTCTTTGGTCTCTTATAGTCAATTTTGGTAGTGGTTTCCTACAGCTCTTAGAAGACAGAGTGCCCATTCTAGTCATTGAAAGGATGTGTTCTGCATTGTGCTTTGGATCTGGTTTCAAACCTTTTGGGCATTACCGTTTTTAGGGAAGTTCTCACTTGTTGACGTGGACCTAAGCGAAGTGGAAATTGTGGCCAGTGTGCTTTTTTAACAGAATCACTGATCCTTAACACTGATTCAGTCTCTTTTCTTAAAAGTCTTATTTCTTCCTTTTCAAGTAAATCCTTAAGTTTTATAGGTATACAAGTGTGCTTGCTAATTAGTGCCATGGCTGAAAGAAAACATACGCAAGTCAGGAGCAATATGCAAGTTGGGTATGATGAACTTAATCTAAGTGCTATAAGCAAGGAGATGCCTTCAAAAAGGGTTCTTGCTTAAGAAAAGGGGTTGAACAACCTTTATCTAGACTCTAAAAGGACAACCACCAGGTCTAATCAATTTAGGATATAACTACTATGTTGGAGCAATTTGACTTCTGCATCCTGTCTCTAGTGTGACTAGAAAAATCAAAGTCAGAAGAAAGTGTAATAAGACAAAGTGGGGATTTAAACTAGTTTATAGAAACATATTTAGTCTCTGTGCAGTTTCATGTGATGGGGATAAAGTATTTAACTACAGCACTATAAGTCTGAAGATTAATTGGTTAATTAATTCATAGTACCCTGAGCATGAAAAGTGTGCTCTAAATGTTTTCCCATAAAAATTTCTCCACTACCTAAAGAGAGGAAAAGGGGGAAAAAAAAACCCCAAACCAACAAATTCATTGCTTTAAAGAACTGTGAAAATTCCATCAAGAGTACAGATAATTAAAGTCATATTAATAGATTTTTAGGTCTTCACTTTCCCCCTGAGGCCAGGTGTCCCTGATTTTAATTTTTTTCCCTCTTTCCCCTTCAAGAAATGTCCCTGACTCAGTTGCCAAAGACTAAGAAGCAAAAGTGCCTATCTAGCTTTGAACTTGATACCTGCAGTGGACTTACAAGGTTAAATAAATGGGCTGTGCATGTGTTTGGGTGTTTTTAAGCTGAGCATAACACTTCCAAGAGATCTTCCCCTCCTCCCCCTTTTCCTCCCCATGATGTATTTTTAGGCTGTACGTACTCCTGTCTGTCTGTCTTAGTCTCTGCTGAAGATTTCAAGGGAGATGAGAGCTCTGTTTTGTTTCTCCCTTGTATTGCAGATAGGGGGAGGAGGTGGTTATTAGAGAGAAGCGCTCTCACTCGCTCGCTCTCTGTTTCTCCCTCTCTGGCTGATAGCACTTATCTTTCGCTCTCTCTCCTTCTCCTAGGTGATCCATTTCTAGGCAACGTGCTGGCTGGTGCTGGAGCTGCCAGCTCTCTCTCTGCATCCCACTAGCAAAGCAAGCTCCAAAAGCAACCTGCAGACCATCATCTGTTTTCCTCTGCCTCTCTCCGGGTACTCCTCCTCTCGCTCCTGCCCTGTCCAACCACTACCTTGCGCGACACAGACAGCCACCCTGGGCTTCATTTCCAGATTGATTTTTCTTCAGCTTTTTTCTTCCTCTCCAGTTGTGGGAAGAATTTTTTTTTAAGCGAAGGGTGGGGGGAAATCTCTGCATTACTATCTGCATTACCTTGAAGTTCACTTTGTTTTTTGGCCTGCGGGGGGGCTTTTCCTGCAGGAATCTGGTTGCTGGAAGCGGGATTGTCTGCTCTCCCGGTTGCCCGCTCCTCCCCCCTCGCTGAAGGCGAGCTATTTGCTGCGGGCTCCTGGGGCTTCTCTGGCCAAGAGGGTTTGTGTGTGCTTGTGTCTGCCTGTCTGTGTGTGAGTGTGTGTGAGCGTGTGCGTGGAGAGGGTTGGAAGTTGCTGTGCAGCAGCTGGGACCGAGCGGATCCCTGGACCTGGCGGAAGGATGGGGATGGTCTGACCAGCAGAGGCGGCTGCTGCCCGCGGCGGCGCCCGGGCTGGATGGATTTGCTGCCGGCGCTCCGAGCAACTCTGGTGCTGCCCAGGAGCCCCCCGAAGTGACAAGGGGTTTCGCCGAGGAGAGAGGCGCTCGGAGCCCCGGGCTCGCTCCCTACTCAGCCGCTGCTGTACGCCAGCCACCGGGAATTTTACACGCTCCTCCGGCGGCACCTCAAACTCCTGGCTTTCCTGCGCCGCGCTATCCTCCCCGGTGGCACCGCTTGGGAGAAAAGATCTGGTATTACAAAGCCTGGACCCCCGGAGGAGATGGAAGTTTTCTCCCTCATCCTGGTCGTGTCCGTCTGTTGGACTCGAACCTGGAAAGCGGCGATTGCGGATTCAATCATTCATATCGGTAAGGGGGTGCTGTGTCTGCTGGTGCTGCTGGACACTTTTCTGGCTCTCCTTTGCAACCTTCCTTCTCTTGGCAGGCATTCCCCCCCCTTCCCCCGCAGCCCCCACTCTCTTATCGTTGCTTGTTCGGTGTTTTGTTTTTGTTTGTTCCTCTCTTATAATTGCTCCCACCAGGATTTTAGGCGTCCTCTTTTTTCCCCCCTACTGCTCTGTGTAAAGGTATCTCGTCGACGGGGTATGTGCGTGATTTTAGACCTTGAGGTTTTGTGCGGCTGATGATCTTGGGGGGAGGGGGGGGTTTAGTGCTCGAGCACTTCCCCGGTCCCTCCCCTCAGCTCCAGCTTGCATTCCTCCTGCCCCGACTCGCCCTCGGGATGGGGAGACCCCAAGCCTCCCTGTATTTCCCACGCCACCGTAACAGCCGCGCAGAGCCCCCTCGTTTTTCCTTCCTTCACACACACCATCGCCCCCTTTTCCCTTCCCCCCTACCCCATCCCGCTTTCTCCCGCGGCGAAACAGGTGGTTTGGCAACGTGAGCGCTTTCCTCTCCCGCGGGCGGGATGCCGCAGGGACGAGAAGCGGTTCGGCTGCCCTGCGCCCCCTGCCCGGCCGCCACCCCTGCTGGCCAGCTGAGCGCCTCCCGGGGCCGCTAACGGCCTTCCCCGCTGCCGGCAGGGTACCAGAGAGGAGGGGGCAGGCGGCAGAGGCTGCGGGGGCTCCCCCTCTTCCGGTCGCCGTGGGGCAGCTCTGGTGATGCCCATCCATCGGTGCCGCCCGTGGGAGAGGGCGTCGGGCTCTTCCCTCCTTGCTGTTCGCCCCCTTTCTCTCCTCCCGTTCTCTAGAGCCGTCCCCATCCCAGTAGTTCTCCCTCCAGGCGGGGAGCATCCCTGGGAAGAACCGAGCCCCGCTGCCGAGCGGCGTTTTATTCCCGCGAGTGGCGAGAACGGGTAGCACCCCCCTCCCTGTGCCGGCCGGGAATATGCTTGGAGAGGAGGGCGCTTCCCGCGCGGCCGCTCGCCCATCTGCAGGCACCGCACGCAGGCGGAGCGGCAGCCCTGGAGGCGCGGGGGCAGGCGGGCAGCGTTGCGCTGCCCTGGGGAAGATGCATCTTAGTGGGGGGCAGGGGTTTTGGGGAGGTCCCAGGGTCGGTGCCGTGCCGGCCCCCGTCTCGTGGGGCAGCTGCTGCCCTTCCCCGCGGGTTGGCTTTATAAATATGTCTGCCGGTGCCTGTCGTGGGGAAACCTTGTAGTGGGTTTCTGTGAAAGGGGGAGCGAGAAGAGCGTTTGGAAAGCGTGGCCGTGGAGGGTTTCCATGCAGGACATCGATGTTTGGGCAGCGATGCTCTAGCCCTTCGTATGGCCATCTCCCCCCCGAGCTACTGCTCCCCTTAGGTACTGCAACTTTATAGGGGTCAGTTCTCCTAGCTGTGTGCGACTGGAGGAGGATCAAATACTGCACGGGGGGGGGGCAGCGCTTTGTGCCCTCCTTTTAAAGGGAGAAGGACTTTTTTTTCCCCCCTTAATTCTTCTCAGTTGTAGACTGTGTTAAAACAACGCTAGGAGACGGGTTATGTCTTACTATTCCTTTCTTAGGAGCTTGTAACAAACCGATCAGATCTTAGGATTTGGGAGTAATTGTGACTGTGTAGCGGATGAGGAGTTTCCTGGCAGGCTTCTATCTCCCATTGCTCCTGGCGAGCTCTGTGCCTTTGCACTAGCATCAAGGGAGACAACAGCTTTTTCTCTCCTCATGTTAATGACGGTTTTGTTTGTTTCATTTGATTATACATAATGGGTACAACACTTTACTAGTAAGGGGTTTTTATAATGCTGTTAGTGATCAGATGTATCAACAGAGAAATCCTCACTGAGAGGAAAAAACCCAACAAAACAAAAACAAACCTCAAACAACCAGAGTAGTTGTTTCTCACATGATTAATTTGTCTTGAGAGACAATTAGTACAGTTGACAAGGGGATTATCTCTTTTTTTATAGACTGGTTTATGTTGCTATGAAAATGGCAAACTGGCAATTGTTACACAGAGCTTTAAATCTACTAAAACGAATGCACTGAAAATAAATGACCTGAAAATAGGACTACTTTAGCACTAAATGGGTAGACAGCTAAGTATTCCAACTTGTACAGCACACACACAAATTTGGCCCCCAGGAACAGCACTGTACTTTGTGACCTAGATGTTCTGCTTCCCCCTTTTGTTTTCAGCTACTCGTACCGAGTAAACTTAAATATAAAATATTTAACATAAGTAATAAACTGTATTTGTTGTATGAGTTAGCAAAAGCAGTAGCAGGGTTCTGTGAACAGACTAGCTACAGATTAGCTACAGAAGTATTTATAAACCCGAGGTGGTGGTGGGGAAACAGTTCAGGGGAAAAGAAATACTATCAGAGGTAGTACCTATGCCTTGGGCAACAAAATAAACGCATTGGGGTTTTTTTTTCTCATTCTACAGTGTTAAGATCTTAAAGGGGAAAATATTTTCCCATGTTTGGGAGGAGTAGATGCTGTTGAGAAAAAACATGTGCATACCCTTTTTCTGGTGGCACATACTTTTACAGTATATTATACTGTCGTGCTTGGCCACATAGGTGCTGTGTTCCCTGTGAAGGGATGTTTTCTGTATCAAAGTATGTTATTAGCCATTCCTTACGCAATGACAAAAACAATACAATTTAGTGAGTAGAGGTCAATGAGTAGAAGGCAGTGGGAGGGGTATGGTGACTTGTACTGCTCTGTCATGCTTTTTCATACTTCTGCATTCTGAAGGGTTACAGCTGCTGCTTTTGGTCATTAGAGCAGGTCTGTGTATATAAATACGCAGGTCTAAAAATAAACCATTTTCTATATCATATTTTAAACATTGGTAGGGCTACTTACAGACTGTATGTTTCTGCTGCCCTGCAATTATAAATAGGAACTGGCAGTTCAGAAAGACTACATTAAGCTCTCTAGTGAAAATGTTGAAGTGAATTGACTCCACTGTAATTTTCCTTACCCCTATATAAAAAAGGAGAGAGGCAGGGTTACCATGTCAAAACTCTGCAATTCTGTATCAGGCTGCTTCTCTCAGCCCATGCATTGATTGAGTAATTTCATCAGTCCCACATTACTTGATTGCTTAGAAGTTTCCTAATGATCTGTATGCTGTAGGAAGAATCTGAAAGTCGTGAGTAGAATGGCAATGATTTTGTGTTTTATGAGGCTATTCAAAAAGTTGCTCTGATTTATGTAGCTCGAAAGCTCCAAAGTCTTTCGGATTAGCCACGCTGCCTGATATTTTCTTCATCTATCAGTCATCCCACACTCCTTGCTCCCTAAACAGGAGTTTAGAATAGTGCTTTAATTAAGCAGGGATTAGGTGGCATTCCTTGTCAACTGCACAATTTGTGTATGCTTTGTATCTTCTACAGCCGATGGTCTCATGCTTTTATATTTTGTGCTTTATGCTCAATTTTTTCCCCTTGACATATACATAGTTATACATCTGTATGTGCATATGGATTCCTTATGCTGCCTATGTATACATATATGAAAATATGTGTTAGGTGCTGCAAAATTGTTCAGGGTAGGAATCACGTAGTATTGTGCAAGAGTTTTTGCTGAAAAAATCAAGTATTTTTAAAGGCTAATTTATTGCAGCAGTGAGCAGCTGTAATTGATACCCCAGCTACTTCAAGCTGTTTATCATTGGCTTCAGTCATACACAGTCAGTTGCATGCTGCCATTAGCTTTTTTATTTTCAATGGCAAGTTCAGGAATACATATAATACTTTGTGGGTTTACATACATTTATACATGTGCTTTTAATTCATATTTTTGTATATTTTTTTTTCCTGGGGGAAAATTAGATCTGGTTTTCCTCACTTCATCTCAGGTTTTAGACTTTGCAAGTCAGGACTGCTGCTTTCCTTGTTAGACAAGTTCCCAGCATTGCTGGGTCCTGAGTTTTGGTTAATACTTTCAAGCTTTTCTGTAGCATGGATAATACCAGGGAAATTCCACTGTGGGGACTATTGCTAACTACTTCTGTTGATACTGGTAGCACTCTTAAAATGTAAAAAAATTTTTGTGAGGGAAAGGAAGTCATCTATCTTGCTGGTATGCACATCCACATTTCTTCTTGTTAAGCTGATGTAGTACAATGCAGCTTGGCTTGTATTGAACTGTGCAGGGGTAATAGGGATTTAATATTCTATGGTATTGGTGAAGCCTCATTAGAAGGTATATAGCTGAATGTCACTAATTGTTCTTTACAGTATTCTTATATACATCATGTAAAGTGCAGAACAAGCAAGGAAAACAGATTTAGATGATCTTTCAAGGTCTTTTTCAACTCCTAACATTCTGTGTGCTTGTGTGATTCTATGTGCCTATAGTGTCTATAGATGAGCATTGAGGTCTCTTTTCCCTGCTCTAGAATGTGCTAAGTTTACTTGTTTATTTTAAACATACATATGAATGAGAACCTGGAATAATGGCTTAACAGCCAGTAGGTTTTATTAGTAGCTACATTCTAGTTAAGTGCACAGCATGCGTGACACTCTCTGTTACCATGTGTCCTGTTTCTTAACTTGCTCCCAGGTGCTTAGCGTTGCAGTAGTATTTCTGTCCCTGTAATGTGCTTTAGTGCAGTTACTCTGCAGCTAAAGAGGGGTCATTTTACATGCCATGGAGTACAGCTTGCTAGCCTCCAAAGGCATGTTTGCCATTAGGTGTCACTGCTTTCTGAAGTGTTTCTTAGTGATCACTAGGGCCTGGTCTGGAGCCTGTCATAATCCAGGTGAATTGCGGAGTTGACCTCAGAAGATCTTAAACTGAGCCTGTGGATGGCTGACTGCAGCAAGTGGCTCTTCTTCATGTTCCTAAATAATTCTTAGCATTATTTCAAGTTCTTTGTCCTTGATGAAGACAGAAGGAAAAAAAATCAACCATCCATTTTCAACTGGTGTCCTAACAAATGCCTGACATGGCAATTGCTGCTGCTGTGTGCTTTCGGATGGCTCCTTATGGATGCACAGAGTCTTTATTCTCACAATGCTGTCTTGGAAAAAACACACTGGAGAAAAATCTTTTTAGGTTGTGACTACATAAACCTACCAACTAAGGTTCATTTAACTTAATGAACAAAGGCATTAAGTATGGTTCTCTTCCACTCCCTGGCCCTGTAAAGCAAGTGGTATTGGCAGGAAATGACTTCTGTGAGCCATTAGGTTACTCCCTGGATATAGACTTGAACTTACATCATTTTCTTCCATTTGATATATAGCTATCTATAATCTGCTGTGACAGTCTGGTTTCTGCTGAAATTTATTGGAGGCTTTTGCCTTCTGAGGTTTGTATTTTTACTCTGACACCGTTCCTTCATTGCTTGATGATTTTTTTTCAGCATGCTAACAATGGTTTTAAGAAGAGCTTAGGTGGAAAGGTAGTTACTATCCGGCTCTGTTTTCCTGATTACCTGAATTATGTGTGACAATATGGTAAAACTCTTTATCCACACACTCACAAACACAGTTTGGTTTATATCTTCAGTGTTTAAAAAACTTCTTAGACAGTTACTGTTGCTGTTTGGACTTAAAACTGACCAATAGGGAAAGGAAATGCTATTTGCTCAAAAAACCAGATCATTTTAGGAATACAAGAAAATAAACTCTGAAATCACATTATGTAAGTGTATTACCATGTATGATAGCTTGGTATGTGCAAAATGTTGACTTCAGGTAATGAGGCAAAGTAGGATACCTTTCTGCACCTGCAAATTCAGGTGTCACTTGCATTTTCTTAAGTAAATTGAATTTCAGAATAAGTAAGTTATTATCTAAGCTGGTGGAATTGGAAGGAAAGTTTGATTTTAGGCAGACTTGGCATGTTTATCAAAACCTAGACAGCTCTACACCTGTGTCCTACAGGCAAGTTTGTGACTCCAGTTGCACTGACACCCATTTCTGAAAGTCCCAGATATGCTCCTTTGTTTTTGAAATCTAGAAGTGCCCAGAGGCAAGTATGACAGTTGCAGCCCAACAAGAAAGCATAACAGACAGTTTGCTGGTAAACTGTCGTAGTGGCTAGAAACTGGGCATGAAAGCTTCATGTTTCTCTTGGGCATTTTGTACTCTAGACTGACTGTCTGTCTACCAACAGGCTTCCTACTGAGACTTTCAGTGATGTTGTTTTATCTTCTTGCACCATCTATTACAGCCATTAGNCATGTTTCTCTTGGGCATTTTGTACTCTAGACTGACTGACTGTCTACCAACAGGCTTCCTACTGAGACTTTTGGGTACAGATTCAACTCCCTTCAGTGATGATGTTTTATCTTCACCATCTATTACGGCCATTAACAAGTAGAAGTTGACCTGTTGCTTGCAGTATTTGCCAAAATTATTTACATTGGCCTTTTTTAGAACAATGTTGACCACAGCTTTGTTGCTCATCTAGGTTAGCAGACTGCATTGGAGAAGGTGCACTACTGAGCAGCAGGCACTTGGCATGGAATATGTGCTAAATGCATGTTAAGCAAGCGTGGTGCTGTGCTAGTTAAACCATCCTTAATACTAGGTAAGGAAGACCTGGGCAAAACCTTCTGGGCACAGTTCTTAGCTGACTCATGCCTTTGAAACAGCACTTGAGGAAGAGGAAGTGCTGTTGTCTCCCAGTGCAGCCCATAATTAATAATGGTTTGTGTGACTTGGAGAGTTATAACTGATCTGTGTAACAGGGAGGACATAGGCTGAAATTGAAGGTTAGTAGATGAAATGTACTGGTGTTTGGATGACAGTTATGAAACTTAGCAAGGGAATGCTCTTGAAATTGTGCAGTGCTGTAATTTCAGAAGGTTCAAAATTTATATCCTAGTTTCAGTGATAATATAACTTAATTCAAAGAAGGAGGCATTTTGTATCCTGTGTTGTACCACAGAGTGCACTTCAGCCGGAGAGTCTTTTTCCTGCTTTGGTCTGGGATAAGTAACTGCATCAGCTCAAGGAAGGGTTATTCTGTGAGCTTGAAGTGTTGCATTAATAAAAGAAACCCAAAAACCTACATAAAAATGCTACCTCATGTGTGAGGATAATAGAGTAACTGCAGCATTTCTGTATAGCATTGAAGCTACAGTGGAAGATGTAGTACAGAGACAAATACTGTAGTTTTAGCCACCTGTAAAGTGATGGATTTTTAAGTGCAGGATTAGATTTAAAGTACACTTCCATTGCACACATTAGTTCTGGAATGAAGAGGGAATAGGGTGGAAAAAAAGATAAAAGGGAAAAGGTTTTCTGAAAGTTATGCTGGGTTTATCTGTCAAGCTATGGCCAAGAGGGAGTTGAAAAAGAAACTGAGTAAAAATGCAAGGAGGGAAGGAAAATAAGGTATCGAGGGCACAGCCAGTGGAAAGTATGCAGTGTTACAAGGCAAGTGATAACTGATAGCTGTTATTGGTCATGTTAAAATCTGCATACTTCTCCCTTTCATGGTTCTTATTTCTTTCTCTCTTGTATTCCAAGTTCATGTTAAGTTGTGATGGTCACTATGTTCTGTGATCTTAGATTTATTTTTTTCTGTCTGGAAAGAATAAAACTAAAAGTACCATTTGGACCAGTAAAGCTGCTCGTTGTTTCACTGGAATTCCACTTATCTGACCTCTTTTGAGACAAATATACTTGCAGAAGTTGGTTATCATGTTTAAAGCTAGTCTGTCTTCATCTCTTCCTATAGTGGATATATAAACCCAAGCAGTATTGCAATATATCCTCTAATATATTTGGCTATAAATGTCTTTAAAAAGGTACTACTTTAATTTCCAGCTCCATGATGGAAGTTAATAGCAAGTAATGAAATATGTATTCATGTGTGCAATGCCTAACCATGCACTTCTCAGTAATCAAAAGGATTGTTCTTTTTGAAAATATTTGACTGGGTTCTTTGATTTGGGATGACAGTGACTGCACCTTAAGTAACAACGCGAAGATTTGGGAGCTGTTTTCCTTACAGGCAGGAAGTCCTTAGGTGAATACAAATCATGAAGTGGCACCCCACTGTGCTAGAAGCTGTACAAATAGGAAGCAAGAAGTTGACTGTCAGAAGATTTGAAGGTGAAGTGAAAGAGAGGGCTTGGATCTGTCTGCAAGTCGGTTTGTGCACCAGTATAAAAAGCTGCAAAACATGTGGCATTATTTGAGAAACAAACTCTTTAATGTTTATGAATGATCATTCTGGGTATGAACGAATGGAAGCTCATAGGTATGGCTGCAGGGATGTTCTGACAGGGCAGATGTAGCATAGCTGATGTCAGTACTTTCTATTTTGGGGCTTATGATAAGAAAAGTTGCAGTGCTGTGAGGTAAGAGAGTTGATGGGAAATGAAGGCAGGCAGTGTGTGTATAATTGTTACCTACAATGCTTTATTGCCAATAACATTGGTTAATTTGGCAAAATAAAAATAGTCATTATCTGATCAGCTGCCAGCATACTACTTTCTGCCTTTACTTAGTGCAGGAGCTAATGTATAGTTCTGCACATGCATGCTCTGTCTCTTCTCTTTGGCCAAATGCTTCACAGTACAGTTTTGGAAGAAGTCTAGGTCGAAAGAGAAGAGCCCTTTTTGTGGAAGTGGAACAATAGATGTTGCAAAGTGCCCTACTTCTTTAAGAAGAGATATGTAATCAGTGATTCTGAAAGCGTCTGCAGCCTCATTAGCTAGCTAGGCAGAGGTTCTAGAATGTTATTGGAATATTATTGAAACAATCTGGAGAAATTATTTTCCAACTCCTTGGAGTAGCTCTCCTGTTACAGAATTGGATTGCATCCTGGAGAGGAGAAATGCCCATCTACTCCAAAAAGTTCTCTCATTTTTGCCATTGCTGCAGAGTATAAGATCTATGTTAAATCAAATGGCTGAGGGGAGTAGGCAGGAGAAAACTCCCATATATAATGCCCATGCTAGACAGGGAATGATCAGCAATGCCTGGTGTTACTACCACAGAGTGTGATGGACATCATTGATGCTGTGTGTAGCTGCAAGGAGAGGAGCAGTCCGCAGTTAAAGACAGCATGAGTCAATAGGAAACAAAGCATTACTGGGGGGTTTCTGGGCAGCAGAGGGGCACTGGGAACAGGAGTACTCTGGGTCACGTTCTGATGGTGCCTTCTATGTGGGAGTGGTGGAAAGAGGTGGAAGGCTGTGGTGGGAATTGGTTGAGTGGTGAAGGGACAGAGGAAGCATTTGGAGGGGGCTAGGCTGAGTGATGGGTCGGGCTAGCTTTGGGAAGAGTACAGGATACTTCTAGGGAATAACAGGTAATGTCACAGTAATGTGGGCTGGAGACTGGGCTTTAAATGTTTGAAGCAGGCTGTATAGAGAAGGTATATGTATGTGAGGAAAGTTGGGAGACCTAAAGGAGTAAGACACTGTAATGGCCCAAATGTTACTGAAAATAATATAATTCAAATGATGCTTTGAGAACCACACATCTAGAAGATAATATTAAGTTTTAAAGAGACTAAATTATAGATTAGAAAAAGGGATTGTTTCTCCTCCTCTGTAGTTTTACTGTAAAGCATTTGATTTGTGTAGTAGATTTTATTTTCCTTCAGCTGATAATACCTACCTGGTTACCTCACAGAAAAGAGAGATCCATTTTATTTTTGTACTGCCTAGTACTGTTGTACTCAGATACAAACACTGAGTACTGACATGTCATCTCCTGCTCCTCTGCTCCTAGGATAACTAAGCATATTGTACCTCCCTGTGCCTTACCATTATCCCTCTGATTAATAATCTTCCTTTACTTCCTTTGTGCTTTTTGGTTTGTTGTGGGTTTGTTGTGCCTCTATGTAAGCTAAGCTTGTGTGGCTGGCCANATCTTCCTTTACTTCCTTTGTGCTTTTTGGTTTGTTGTAGGTTTTTTTTAACCCCCTTTGTTTATTGCTGGTCTGTACTGTGCCTCTATGTAAGCTAAGCTTGTGTGGCTGGCCGGTGGGAGGAAGGAATGCACACAGCCACAGCTTCTGCTCCATTGACTTCTGACCTAATTTAGGAAGGAAGGAAAGGGAAAATAATGCAGTGTGTTTCTGGATTCAAAGCCTGCCATGTCTTTCATGGAGTGAGAGGGAGAGCTCTGGTTTTCTCCTCATATCAAATAGCTGCATAGCTTGCATTAAAAGTTAAACCTCTCTTCAGTGAAGCTCCAGAGGTGGTGAGTGGATCTGCTTTCACACTTATCTTGCAACATTTGTCATCATTTGGGCTTTTGAGGTTAGTCTGGTTTTCTGTCAACGTCAGCCTTGTCCAACCCTCACTAAAAGCAACAAAGGGACAGCCACTGACTTGTATTTCCTCTAAATGAGACACAATAAGGTCTGGGGATAAGAGGTTTTAAGATAATTTTGTGTTTGAGATCAATGAGCAACAGTAACAGGACTGAATGACGTGTGGGAGGAAGAGGTAAATGCTACTTTAGGGGAAGGTAGGTAATGGTAGCATTTGGAAATTACTGTTGCTGAAAATCACCTTCTACAGGATTTAGGATTTAAAAAGAAAGCTGTTAGAATACTGTGGGGTTTTTTTAACATTTTTTTAAAGGGATGCATTTTTTCCCCATTTTTTGTAAGACTGCCAAATGTTCCTGAGGCTGGAATTAATTGGCTCTTTGTGTTGTGTCAAATAAGGACTACAACTGTTTTCAGAAAATAGTAGGTTGATAGACTCCCATCCAGAACATGAAAGGGAGAGAGAGGCTAAGTTCATATAAAAAAGGTCCTTGCATCATTTTGTGCCCCTAGCTTGGAGTAACAAATAGAATATTGAAATTGCCGGTGTCGGTGCTTTGGAAGCTGTTGAAGTCATCCCTGTAACCCCTACCCCTTCCTTCTGCATAATCCTCTCTTTAGAACAAGCATGTGCAGTTTTCTTTCCCTCTAACCTCCAAGTGTCTGCAATGAATAATCAAATGACTGCTACTTAGGAGTAACCGGGTTTTTTTTGAGGCAGCTTCAGCAGTAAGTGTGATGGAGATGTTTCGTTAGCATTAGTTTAGCAATACAACAGATAACTGCTTTCACTCCATGTCACAAATTCCCCCTGGCCATTTTGGATTTTACAGTTTTTAATGCTGCTGTTTCAAAGGCCACTTCTCATGGTGGTTTGAAGTCACTGGACAGCAGCAGATGTAGATGTAAGCTTTGACATGGCTCTTTCATGGGGGTATTTGTAGACGATGTCTTGGGGCTGTTGCATTAAAATTCCGAAGTGGTAAATGTAATAATGCTCTGAGAAAGTGCTACTACCATCTGCTAGTGAGGTTTAGTACTATTTTAAAACTTCCATGATTCCCAGAAAGAGCAGAGGAGTCATGGCATGAAGAAAAGTCTAACTCTAAATTGGTATTTTAGTTCAAGGAGTCACAAAGTCTTTGTGGGAACCACTGCCTACTAGAGATTGTGTCACACTCTCAACTCACTTAAAGGAGTAAATATTTGTGGTGTATGATTAGAGTGGTGCCTGTTTCTAACAGTTTCCAGCCTGGCCCCCACTTTTGCAGCAGAATCCTTTCTATTTGCAAGTGCTTCTCATTCACATAACAGTGACAATTCAGTGGTAACTACAAATATAGTCTCTATGGCAAAATAACAAGGGAATGTGCTCACTCTGGGTGTTCAAAAAGCTTTCTTCCTTGTAATTTAGCTCCCATGCACTGAGAAACAGAACTTTGCTTGGTGTTTTGGGTCTTTGAACACCACCTCAGCACTCCTTTTCTGTACGTGGAAGTCAGTCCATGTGTAGAGGATGATCTGCCACTGGAAATGTCTCACTTGTTGCTTTCGGTGTAAAAATCTTCACTCTTCCAAACTGCCCCTCAGAAACTCCCTCTGGTTTCCTTGTTTTTCATATGGGCTGATTGCCCATAAGGTTAAATGCTTGAGACTAGTTACTGCAGAGGCAGAATAGATGAAAGATTTCTTGTCTTTCTGTTGTTCAATCCAAGCAACAATGTTGTTTTGTACTATCACTTAGAGGTATTTTGCTTCATCCACTGTAAGAAAAGGAGTACAGAGAACCACCTTCTATTGTGTTAGCAAACATCTGTCTGAGGCATGGGGAATGGAGACTGTAATGTGAGAATAAAGTCTTATCTTAAGGGTATTCCTGTCATCCTCTTGTGTTTTGCTTAGACAGGCTTTTGTTTCCTTTATCTGAGATATATGTAGAAGTAAGAACAGAGGGAGCTTTCCACATACTTACAGTGAATAATAGACTGATGAAATAGAATTGGCCAGTCCCACAGGTGTCAGTCAGTAAACCTGCATCTTCCAGAGATCTTTATCATCACTAAGTGCTCAGTAATTTCTACTAGGTCCCATTGCATGGTGACACTGCAGGAGGACCAGGTCAGATGTATTCCCACATAATTTTCCTTGCTTGTCTCCTCATACTTAAATGTTTATTTTCCCTCTTAAAACCTGTTTTAGTACTAACACATTCAAAGCATGTATGAGCAGGAGCTGAACTTAATAATACAGACAACTTGTGATGTGGCTAGAGAGGGTGACTTCTGTCTCATGAATCCTTTCTTCTTTGGAAGGACTTGCAGCTATTTCTAGAAGCTACTTTTTTACTGATCCCTCTCACTTCAGCACCTTAAAGAATGGGATGGATTTCACCAGGAGCAAGGGAAGGACATGCTTGTTGTAGTAGAGTGAAAGAGTAAGGAGCCAGGGAAGGATACTCTGGAGGCATCAGAGTAAGGGACAAGGGAAGGGAGGAAGTGGTTTGGTTGCAGGTCATAACGGAGATTTTGCCTCCATTATGGAGGATAAAAATAGTGAAAGGGCATGTGTTCATTATCTGTTTCTGCCTTTAGAATCATTTGATCTAAACATTGAGGATTTTTAAACTGTTCCAAAACATGCTTTTTGAGATTTAAAAAAAAAAAATTGTAGAAGTGCTCAGAAACAGTCCTTCCAGTCAATCTTCCTAAGTAACTACCTCTGTATGTGGATTAGCAAGTCTTTCAAAAAGAGTGATTGCCAAAAGGCAGAGCAGCCTGGCTGAAAGTCTTAGGGCCCTAAATATGACAAAATTTGAGAGTAAGTTAACTCAGGAATATCCTGATACTATTTGCTGAGGAACCATTCTTGGATGCTAAGCCAGATCATAGCTTTGCATCAAGGTGCAGGGCAGGCAGAACGTTGTCATCCTTCCATCACCTTCTCACCAAATAAACTAGGACGAGCTCCTTGCCAGCCTTGACCCTTCTGCTTTGTGCCTGCTACTGCCTACCTTTCTTATTCCTAGCAGGCTCCTTTCTCATCCAATCCCAGATTTCCTCTTGCTTTTCTACCACAGAAGCCACTTCCAGGGGAGAGTTAAGGCTCTTCTCTTCATGAAGGCAAGTAAATGGAGAGTTTTCTGCCACTTGACAGGTACTTATGGCAAGCAGTTGTCCATGTCTCACCTTGTCTTGGGCCTCCAGACTGAATTTGATACATGAAATGATATTTATGATTACAGTACCTATGTTGCATGCAATATCCTTGTTTTATGGAGATCCAGACCTTTAAGATAACGTGACTGTGTTTGGGGATTGGCATGTAAGTTTGTTTATGTTGGAATCTGGCATAATGGTAGAAAGGAAAGGAAGAAATTTCTGGGGCAACAGCTTTTCAGGTAGGAGCTGTCACTGAAATTTGCAGCTAAATGGCAAGGGAAGGGTAACTTGTGTTCACTCTGGTGCTATTCATCTAATAACGTTGCTTAGTATCCATGTTGTGGTAATAGTACCTGAAATCATGGACCTGTTTTATGTGCTGCCTATGTACACAGTAAAAAGTAGTCTTTGGTGAAGTTTCAGTAATCCTGTTGTTTCTTGTCAGCTTCATTTACTTGGTCTCATGCCTCAGGACAATGCTCTTGTATTCATGTTTCCAGAAAGGGAAGGAAAAGCTTCAATAATAGTTTTAGCCTGAAACTACTTGGGAAATGTTTCTGCTTCTATTACCTCTTATTTTTTCCCATCTGTGCTGACAGATTATATATATTGGCACAACATAACTTTTGGAGCTAAAATATGTGTTAAAATCCTCTTGAAACTGCTTATTTATTGGTCTGTGCCATGTAAAATATGATTTTTAGGTTCTTAATGGTGTCATTTCCATAGTATACTACAATGTCTTTAAATGGCACTGGTTTGGATCCTAGGGCTAGGTCACCTGGCCAGAGTCCCAAACTCACTTTTGCTTGGTCTTCTCTTCAACATGCAGTCTGTATTTTGACTGCTTTTATATAAAATCAAAAGTGAGGAGCAGATAGAGAAGTTCTGTTTGGTGGGTTTTGTGTTGTTGTTTGTCTGGTTTTTTTCCTGACAATCATAAATTGTGTGGTCAAGAAGTTTACACAGTGGCACAACAAAGGATTTTGCATGCATTTGTTTTTGTCATGCAAAACGATATTTTTGCCTTCAGCTGCTGACTGCTGAAGAGGCTGACTGGATGCAGCCTTGAAATATTCTTAGACTTTAAGTCTTTCTTATTCTGCAAAGATCTGAAAGAATTTGTCATCTCATCTCCTGCTGAGCAGCCCAGGCCACAGTGTGCATTTGAGTGTGTTGCTGGATTCCGATGGGACTTTATTGTTGTATTATTTCTTTTGTAGGTAATAGCTCCTACTTGAACAGTCATCAGGATGAAGACTGTTGGCCAGCAGTTCTTTTTCTCATTTCTGGCTGAAAAATGAGGAATGGCTAATAAAATTTTCAGAGTAGTCACTGACTACCACCTTTTCAAGCAGGGCATGCAATTCATAGCTCATATTATTTTCATAATCCCTAAGGGCAGTGGTTGTGTGGCCACTGACAGAGTCTGATAGACATGACTGTGTGTGGATAGTATCTTTAGGAGATATGGGGAAAAGCAAAGATTTCCTGTATTGGGCATTAGAAAAAACTACTGGAGCCATTTTAGAAAAGAGGGGAAAATGGGCTTGTAACTCTTTTTACAGATTATTTTAGTGTAAACATCCTGTTCTTTGCTGTAGAGCATTTAGAGAAACAACATGTCTACCATTAGTCCTGAAATGTTCTCTGCCTTTTCAAGCTCTTGTGACTTCTGAAGTCAGTATGAATTACTCTATTTGCTTTACTAGGCATAGAAGTAATCCAATGTTTGTGTGATTCCTTCTTGCCCTTTTATCCTTCCCTTCTCCCTCCCATCAACTACTACTTAGCTTTTCTTATTCAAAGTCTTTAGTAGTATTCGAAGTCTTTAGTAGCTGCCAATACTCATGAGCGGCCTTTCTGCAGTGCCTGTGGAGTATTTGTGTGTGTGAATTGAAGGAGACTGATTAAGGAAATCTTCACATTTCCAGATTTAACATAAGTGGAAATCCCAGTGACACATTATTTCTTATGCTGTTATAATCTTTTGTATTGATTTAAGTATTTTTGTCTCGAGAGGCAAAAACCTTGTTCAGAAGCTAGTTTATTTTCAGTGGTCTTAAAGGCTTTGAGGCATCAATTGCTGTAAACTACTTAGGACAAGATGGGCCATTGGTCTGTGCTGTCTGTCCAAGGCAACTCCTGTGGATCTCTTATTCCATGCTTTGTTTCCACTAACAGGGAAGGAGACAAAAAGCAGTTTGGTGGTTAAGGAATAAGCTTAGGATTTGTGAAAGGTGGATTCAATTTAGGACTTTTTTCTGACCTTGAGGAAGACATGGAGTGATTGAAGCATATGAGCTGCCAAAATGAAACCTTTTAGCGGCACTCCTTATGAGCTCATGTTGCACCCTGTTCAGCTGTTAACTTGTTGAACCTTTGTTTCTGATGTGGATAGTTATATTCCCTTACTTGACCACCCTTTGTCTCATCTGTTGTGTTTGCATTCTTCAGGTAGAGCTCTGTCTTGTGCTGCATTGTATCTGCATGGCCAATTGCAATGAGACCATTTCAGCAGAGAGCTTTGAAGTTTAGTGTACAAACATTAGTTGTAAAAAATGTATTTTTTGCATCAGTGACTAGAACAAGCTGTTCTGTTTCAGGAATGCAAGCAATGAGCTTCATCTATGTTATTCTTCCAAGATGACTGTTTGAGGGATGGAGCTGGACTCTGCTCTGTTATGCTAGAGGGCAGACAGTGCTGATGTAGATTGCTGCAGTTACAAGTGGAAACCGGGGGTTTAGGTGCAAGTTTCAAATCTATGCATATTTATGAAAGCAGTCCAGCTCTAGCTTGTGTAAAGGTGGCTATGACAGTGTTTCTAATGGCATTGTAAATGTATCTTCACTGTTATAGGAAACTACATGTTTCTTTTGTATTATCTGCTGTGGCAGACAAACTTGTATTATTTGAAGGACTTGTTCTATTTTGCATTTGCTACTGTATTTTCAAGTAGAATCTAGAATATCCAGTTTGAAAACCTAAACCTGAAAATTGTAACTGATTTCCTGAATTACCAGAGGGTTATTTATTTGGGGTTTGGGTTTTTTTTTGACACAGAGTACTCCAGAACTATAAGTCCACCAAGCAGCAGTCTAAAACACTGTCACATAGTCTACAATATGAGACAAATGTTAGTGCAAAGTGCATATCTATTTATGAACTTCTCATTATATCTCAGGTGGGGTTTACAAGCTTCTTTCATTTGACACTTTTCTTTCCTCTTACCAGGATGCTGCCTTTAAATGCAGAACTATTTTAGAGTACTATGCTCCCATTGAAAATACTGAGAGAAGCCAGTTTACTAGCTAAAAGGAGTAACTTGCTACAAACACCCTGTGTTTTTTGAAGGGAGAGCACCACTAAATTGATATGCAGCCTGCAAAATATGTATAACATGTAAAACATAACTTTTGTCTACTGATAAAAAGAATCTGTTGGGTCACTGGCTATGTTCATTCTTCAGGTTTTTTTTTAGGAAAGAAAGCCAAACAGTTCAAAGTTGGCATAGGTATCAAAACCAGATGTAAGCTATGCTGTCTGGACAGAGAAAACATTATGTATTCTTCTGAACAGGCTGCATCCTACATGAGCATTTTCTTTCCTTACATGTATGCTTCACTTGGTTAGCTTCACCTTTTCTGTGATTCAGACAATGTCCACAGCCGTGTTCTGAAGGATGTCCTGCTGTCCTGTTTTGTGCCTTTTCTATAATTTGGGAGTCATCCTTCTCATCTGGCTGTGCTAGTGTGCATGTGTCGGTACCTCCAGTTGTCTCTTAATGGCAGCAAACTCCTCTTAACTTTTTTTGCCTGTTCCATCTGTACTTGTACAGGTAGCTGACACATACAGATATAAAGCATATCAATGTACATCTTCCTTTATTTCTTACCTCATGAAAATGTCTGTATGCTGAAGACTGCAGGTTTGCAGCATCATATACTTAAAATACTTGAAGGGATTAAGTTTCAACAAGCTTTCAAAAGTTCATGTACTTCACAGCTTATTTTAATGTAGTTTAGAGTCTTCATCTGGAGGTCTTGTTAAAATAGTGACTATCTTTATGGTGTTTCATGTCAGGCTAACCAGTGTAAAAGTAGGATTTTTTTCCTCAGGTTACTCAGCAATTGTAAGTCTTAAATCTTAAGCATGAATTCACATTTTAGGAAGATTTGGATTGTTTCTTATGCTGGCTGGATTAGTCAAATCCTATTTGAAATTCTCATAGGAAGAAATGTTAGCACCCACTGTAGAACTTTGGCTTTAGCAGTATCTTCTGAGCAAACGAGGTCAGATTAGTAGCACTCTTAGAAGTAAGAGTAATGCTGTGGTTAAAGCACTTGACTTCCACTCAGAAGATTCCTGTGGTTTTTTGGTAGTTCCACAAACTCTTGGGTGAGATTGGGCAAGTCACTCATCTTGCTTTGTGTGAATAACAGCGAGTAGTGCTGGCTCTGTTACTGTCTTCGGAATATTATTTGCAATTATTAGGATTGATAAGGGAACTTGGAAATATTGGGGCATCATGAACAGATAAGCAGTAACCAGAGCTTCAAAACAAAAAAAACCCCATGCCTTGAACTTTTCTGTGTCACTTTGAGGCACATTCAGAATGTTCTGTTCTCTCTGAATGATATCATCTGTAATATGTAACTAACGTGGCATTGCCAGATCTTGACAAGGTGATGACAGCATATATATAAAATGTTTTAGTGTGGTAGTGGGAATACTTCCTAGACTGTTCATACACATACTTACACAGTCACATACAACTGAATACTCTTAAAAATGTTCAGGGAGACCACTTAGTTGCACCATCACTGAAAATGGGAATATTGCTTCTATTTCAACAACTGATTGAAAATAATGATTTGAAGAACATCCCCATTTCAGACTGAAGGTCGTTACAGAGCCACGGTTGACCCACAGAATAACAGCAACAGGGGGAAGTTACATGTAAAGAAAATCCCATGCCTTACTCTTTTTACTAAAGGCAAAGAAATTATATGGTGTGTATTGGTTGTTTTTATAGCTTAATAACAGCTTCCTTTTAATATTCTTACTTATCTTTTTAATATGTGGTGTTTAAGAATGAAGCCTCAACCTTCACTGGGACTCATGTGCTTTGCCTATATGGATACCTGCTAGCCAAATTGATAATGCTAAGACTGTTGTTCCTGTACAGGGTAAACAATTCTTTCTGGTGACTATTTTTCCTGCATGCCAAGTATTTGTCCTTCTGTTCCAGTATGCATATGTAGCTCTTCTTCTATTGGTAATTCTATATTTATTTGTATAATCCTACAGTGTTTTCTAATAGATTAAGGATTTAATTCATCTTCTAATTTTCCTCTTCCTTATTCATCACTTGTAACAACGTAGAACAATAATTAAGACAAGAAGGAAGAAATGTAATGTGTTGATTGTTCTTCAAATCCATCTATTAAATAGCTGCCTATTAAAAGGGACAGTCAACTATAAACTGTTTATGAGTTAAACATAGTGTTTATTTTTGGAGGAGAGTGTGTATGTAATATTAACAAGTGGTAGCATTAGCAGGTAGCTTGGCCTTCTGTAAGTAAATATTTATTGTGCACTCTGTTGGCTTCAGTAATGTATTGCTGATATTCTTGAGCCAGACCTAATGCAATATCCAGTTCTGTAGGAAGTAAATAATGTGGTTTCTGGACCACAGCTGTTCTCAAAACTTCCTGCAAAGCTGTGTCAACTTTACCCATTAACTTTGCTCTGAATGGAAAAAAGATGTGTGTTATGCTGTGTAGGGGAAATACATTCCCTGAACTGTGAAGGGGAAGCAAATAAGTGTCCTAGATGAGACTCACCTATATATGTTAACAGTTTAAGTCGTTCTGGAGTTATACTGTGAGTTGTTAAGATTAGCTGGTCAGAGTTGTGCGGGGGGATGATAAATTTAAGCCAAAAATGCATTAGCAGTGTGAAAAAGAGAAAGAGAAAGAAACACACTTCTATTAGCAGAGCTGATGGACCAGTCAAAGGAGCTAGAAACTCATTAGGTGATGTATTTCCATCAACATGTATGTCTGTAGCAATTGAAAAACACTTAAGGAGTTAGAGACTTCAGATTATGATTCAGACACTTGCCTTCAGTATGCTATTTGTTTTTGTGCTAGCTGTTTTGCTTAGAAACATTTCTTAAGTTGCTACAGAGAACTGCTCTGTGGTTTACCTAATCTCCATACCATTGTGCAGCTATCTGATGTCTACAAAAGGCAAAAAGAATTTAAGATTGTGAAGAGCAAGACATGCAATTTGCAGAATTGTTTGCTTGATTTGTGTGTTTACCATACATGAGATTGCTGTGGAAAATGAATCATGAATACATGACAAGTAATACATTTAATCAGTCTATATTTTCAAAATATGAATATAAGTTTATTCTAGTACTTGTTTGCAGCAGTGTTTGCTGCCTGTGATAGCTTCTGTGCTTCTTGCAGACAAATATGAGGAAAATCTGTCTTTTGCAGCATCTAATTCAGACTCCATGGCCCCTTGACTTCCAACTGCTGTCTTGAACAACTTCTGCCCTAAGTAATTTGGGCTTTTTCTTTTCTAGTGGGAAAACTTTTATTTTTTTGGAGTCTGGTCTTCTAAAGATTTCTCTGCAGCAGAAACAAAGAAAAGACATAAGGGCTCTAGTTGTTCTCTCTCTCCTACATACAGGCCTCTGTAAAATATCACACACTTTTTAATCACAGGTGCCAGGTCACTGATGCCTTTTCACTCTGTTGTGATGTTTTCCAAGGAGAATTGTTGCTCTTGGAGTAAGCGGTAGCTGAGGGCAAAGGGAGCAGGTTATCTCTGTGTTCTTGGACTAAAAGTTTACAGTTTCTTCAGAGTAATTTCTTGACTTGGTCAGTTCCTCTGAGGGCAACAGTTTTGAGGTAACATACTACAGAAAATCAGTGGAATCTTGGACTTTTTGAAAATCATGTTGCACTTTTCATGCATATTTCATGAATGCTTCTCTAAAGAAACAGCTTCAGTGTCCAAGAATGTGCCAGATTACAGACTCTGTATGTGCAAAGTCACTGCATAATAACCAGATTAGTCACTGAACAGTTACAGTGCTGTAGGATGAAGACACCTGGCTCAGCTACTCAGCAGAGTTTGGTTTCCCATTAGCCACCAAGTATCTCAGATGAATCCAGTTTTTCTGTTGTCTTTCTAGTTGCTACTGTTACCTGTTGACCACTCTCTTCAGTAGTGCCCAGTGACAGGAGAAGAGGCAATGACCACAAACAGGAACATAGA
This sequence comes from Galbula dea, assembly GCA_013399015.1. Classification (NCBI taxonomy): domain Eukaryota; kingdom Metazoa; phylum Chordata; class Aves; order Piciformes; family Galbulidae; genus Galbula; species Galbula dea. Next base: position 613,363 of record VWZX01009879.1, on the reverse strand, counting down.
AAGCTCCACCTAAATGTAAGGAGGAACCTCTTTATTTTGAGAGTGGTGGAGCACTGGAACAGGCTACCCAGGAAGATGGTGGAGTCTCTATCCATCTCTGGAGACATGCGAAAGCCACCTGGATGCCTTCCTGGGCAACCTGCTGTAGGTGAACCTGCTCTGACAGGGGGGTTGGACTAGGTGATCTCTAGAGGTCTCTTCCAACCCCTAATATTCCATGATTCTATGACCTTTATATTAGAAGTTATGATGGTATCACTGGCATGTAGGAAAGGAATATGCCTTAATTCAGCTTGGATGAGCAGCTAGTCCAGTCTCTCAGTTTAGCAAAGACAGAGGTGAATAGATCTCCAGTAAAATGAACTGACAAGAAGTCAACTGAAATATAAATGGTATTATTACCTTTATGGTTAAATAACAAATTTACTCATGTAATATGTAGATATTTACTAATCTAAGTACTACAGAGGAACCACACAGAAAAGGACTTTGTTCATTATCACCAGGTCATTCAAGCATTCTTGTCAGGTCCTTTTCCAATGGTATGTTACTGACTGAGCTGACATTAATCTAATAGACAAAGAACTAAATCTGGTTTGTAGTGAAGAGGTTGGGGCAGATTCTTTGTGATAGTTCCTGGCACTGGAAAAGATTCGTCAAGCTGTATCTCTTGCAGTATTCACAGAAAAGAAGCTGTAAAAGAATTTTTTCTGTGGTTTCAATAACAAGAATCTGTAAGAAACCTTCATTATTCACATAATTTTGGTTAATTAAGACAGAATGAATATATACTTTGTTATCAGAAGTTTAGGGGTTTTTGTTTCTGTTGTCCTGTATGTTTAATTGGAAGTATATATTTTACCTGTAGCAGTCTTTGGATAAAAAGTAATGTATCTTCATCCTGGGGAAACAAAACCTTTATTGCACTTCCTCAAAGCTCTCCTAAAAGTATTCTCTCATGATTACTGATATTCTTTAGAAAGGTCTCCTACCAGTGATGCAGCAAAGTTAGACAAACAGAAGTTACTGCAGCACAGGAAATACACAGGTCATCCTTGCATTTGGCTGTAGACACTAGGTTTTATCACAGGATCTCAAAGGCCATGTATTGTCCCTTCTTCCACAGACTTTGTGCATCATTTTTGTCAGTTTAAGAAATACAATCTTCCCCCCCCACCCCGTGTTCAGCTGTTTTGATTTTTTGGAACAGGCTGGGGCATGCATACCTATGCAGAACACTTTTCAGAGAACTTCAAATATTTTCAATTTGCTGACAGGCAAATTGGATTTTATGTTGTTATAAATTTAAGCACAAAACCACAGTAACTTTTCTATAATTATATATTTTGTTAAAAAAAGAGCTTTATAATGCATCATGCTACTTTTGTCTTTAAACTAGAGACTGTAGTTTTAGGTGCATTGCAAGTGTCATGAATTGAGGAACTGGTGGAGAAGAAAGCAAGTGTTCTGCTGAATTAAACAGGAAATCAAATGTGCTATGTGTAAAAAGCATACTGTATTTGAAGATGATTGATTTTCAGTCAGCAGGGCTGTGTTTTGCTTTGGTGCTGTACAGTGTTTCCAGGTGGGAAATACAGCCATCTGAGAAGAGGAAAAGTAGCTTGCAGCTGGTTTATCTTTTTGTGCCACACTTGCTGATATAGAGTAAAAACAAAATAATCCCAGCAAGCTAAAATTCCTGGCAGAGGGAAGCGTTAGGTGTGAGGTAATGGTATGGAAGTAGACAGACAAATTGCTTTTTAACAGTTCTGCTGGCCAGGGATTGCTTAAGAACTTCTTGCATGTCTGAAGTGAATAAGCCATACTGCATGAATGTCTATAAGCTGTTGATGTAAATGAAGCTTTAGAGTAGCAGCGATGGTAACGTTAGCAATTGTCACGCATCTTGCTTCACAAAGATGACTACTTTCCCGAGTACTACAGTCCCATGCTGTGGTGAATCTCACCAGCAGTGTTACTTAGCATAAGAATGGCAAGGCTCCGAGTGACTGTCACACCACTTTTAATGGTTTGTGGCTTGGGTTTGTGGCTTCCCTGGTGAAAGGACCAAATTTCACACACAGGCTAATTTAGGATTAACAACGACCTGTAATCAGCAAGTAAGAACTGTTTTACACCAATAAATACTAATACTAATAAATTCCTGAGTCTCCAGTCCTGATCACTGTGCTCTCAATGCTGCAGAAAGAAGTAGATGCTTCCAGCAACAGTAGGTGACCCTGCCTGTTGGAGTCATGGAAGCCCATCTGGCACAGCCATCACAGCCTGGAGGTTTAGCAAAGCAAGCTTGTCTTTAGTGCTGGTTTCTTGGCAGCCAGTGCAGGTCACACCATGAGCTGGTGTTCTTTGTCTGGTGAGTGGCAATTTCTTATGGGATTCAATGTTTCAGCTTGTCCTGTTCTAGGAGAGGAGTTTTCAAGGTTGCTGTGTTTGGGCAGCATTCAAGGCCATGGTGCACACTCGAGCTTTGACAAGATTCAAGGCCAGGGATGAATGCACACTTGTACAGTTTTGCCTTGTTGTTTTATTGCTTGTATTTTTCTGTGTGACAGCTTGGAGCAAGTGTGATTAAAGCTTAAATATTTTGCTATACGTGACAGAATCAGAGAGAATGGTGGGGGTTGAAAAGGATCAGCTAGTCCAACCCCCCTGCTAAAGCAGCTTTACCTAGATAGAGTTACAGAGGATTGCATCCAGGCAGGTTTTGAAAGTCTTCAGTGAAGGAGACTCCACAACCTCTCTGGACATCCTGTTCCAGTGCTCTGTCACCCTCAAAGGAATAAAGTTTTTCCTCATGTTTAGGTGGAACTTCCCATGTTCTAATTTGTCTGCTGCCCCATGTCCTATTACTGGGCACCACTGAAAAGAGTCTGACCCTAGTGTCTTGGCATCCACTGTTTAGCTTCTCTGTGAACCTGGTCTAGGGAATCCTGCTCTGGCAGGGGGGTTGGACTTAGATGATCTTTCAAAGTCCCTTCCAACTCCTAACATTCTGTGATTTATAAGCATCGGTAAGATCCTCTGCCTTCTCTTCTCAGGGCTGAACAGCCCCAGGTCTCTCAGCCTTTCCTGTTACGAGGGGTGCTCCAGTCCCCTAATCATCTTCATAGTTCTGCACTGGACTCGCTCCAGTACTTCCTTATCTCTGCTGAACTGAGGAGACCAGAACTGAACACAATACTCCAGTTTTGCCCTCATTAGGGTACAGCAAAAGGGAAGGAGAAACTCCCTTGACCTGCTGGTTAAGCACTTCATAGTGCATCCCAGGATACCATTGACCTTCTTGACCACAAGAGCACATTGCTGGCTCATGGTTAACTTCTCCACAGGACTCCCAGGTTCTTCTCTGCAGAGCTGCTTTCCAGCAGGTCAACCTCTAACCTGTACTGGTGCATAGGGTTATTCCTCCCCAGGAGCAGAACTCTACACTGGTCTTTTTAACTTCACAAGGTTGCTCTCTACCCAGCTCTTTAGCCTGTCCAAGTCTTGCAGAATGGCAGCACAGAAGTTGCTCTTGTCTTTCACATCCTTTGCCAGATTTAATTCTAAGAGGGCCTTAGCTTTCTTCATTGCGTCCCTATATACTCTGGCAATGTTCCTGTATTCCTCCTAAGTGGCTAGTCCCTTTTTGCACATACTGTGAACTTCCTTCCTCCATTTGAGTTTTTCCAGAAGCTCCTTGCTCATTCCTGCATGGCTCTTGCCTCCTTCGTTTGATTTCTTACGCATAGGGATGCACTGATCTGGAGCTTGGAGAAAGTGGTGCTTGACTACAGACCAGCTCTCTTGGACCCCCCTATCTTCTAGTGTCCTAACACATGGGATTCCTCCCATGTAGGTCTTTGAAGAGGTCAGAGTTAGCTCTCCTAAAGTCCAGGGTTGCAGTCCTACTTACTGCCCTGCTACTTCCTCAAGTAATTGTGAACTCCACCATCTCGTGGTCACTGCAGCCAAGGTTGCCCCCAACCTTCACATCCCCAAACAGACGTTTTTGGTTCATTAGCACAGGGTCTAGCAGCACACATTTCCTTCTTGGTTCCTCTGCTACCTGTCTCAAAGTTATCAGTGCACTGCAGGAACCTCCTGGACTGTTTGTGCCTAGCTATGTTGCCTTTTCCACAAATACCAGGGTGATTGAAGGCCTCCCAGGAGAATCAGGGCTTGTGATTGTGAGGCTACTTTGAGCTGTCTGTAGAGGACCTCACTGACTTTCCCTTCCTGATCAGATGGTCTGTACTAAATGCCCACTACAGTGTCACCCCTGTTAGCCTGCCCCTTAATTCTTACCCATAAGCTTTTAATGTGTTCATTATCTGCCTCCAGGGCAAAGCTCAATACTTTTCAGTTGCTCTCCCACATAAAGAGCAACTCCACCACCACCACACCTTGCTGGTCTGTCTTTCCTAAAAAGCCCATGAAAGCATTTCAGTTGTGTGAGCCATCCCAGCATGTTTCCATAATCCTGTCTCTGTTACAGGATTTTGCTGTCCTCCATGGAACACCAGAGTAAATTGCTGCTTAGAATTTTCTATGTGCACAAAGACCTGGTGGAGGGCTGGTTACATGTAATCAATTGATAGCTAAGGAAATCAAATGCTATTATAACATTTACTTGATGCTGCTTAAAACAAGACTCTAGATTAGGAAGGGTAAAGCATATAACTTTCCTATATGCCATATTGATTTATATCAAACCCAAGTAATGCATATTGATTCATATATGCAATTCTGTTGGTGTGTGGCATTCCCTCCAACAGCATCTCCTGCTTTGGTTGGATTTTCTTGTAATGATATTAATTGGCCCACAATAAATCCACTTTAACAGGTCTCCAAAGCCCAGCAGCATTGCCCCAGAACTTGGCTATAAGGCAGTTTGCAAAACAAAACAGGGTAATGATGTTTTATCATTTTTTGTTTTGCCCTCTGAGTTGGTGAGGGACTCTTGGGGTGAGCACACACTTAGATATTTCTAGTATTACTACCCATTAGTATTAGGAATATTAAAATACTCATGTAAATGTGCAGTTTTATTGCTTCAGTTGAATAGGAATAGAATAGTCTATAGTTGGACTTTTAAAATGGGGAGCCATATTGGCTTGTGCAGAAGTTCAGTTATATATTAGTCAGAATCTTCTGCTTTCTGGTGTGTACTTGTAGCATCTGCTTAAAAACATCCAGCTTTATTTTAGAGCTCTAGATTTTGCCTTAATTGGAAGTGACTTGCATGTCAGTGGACAATAAAATGGATGAGGTTGTCTAAAGTACAGCTATTTGTAAGAACTAGGCATGTTCTCTAGTTTCATCTTAACAAGCCTTTTCACTTAGAAACATTATATGCGCGTTACTCTGGTCTTTTAATATCATTTATGTGGCTATCTTCCCTGTGCCAGATTTCCCTCCTTTTGAATACAGATGCTAGTGGAGCTTCAAAGATACATACACAACAGGAATCTTAACTTCCAGTCCCCTTTTGTTTCTTGCTTGCTGATTCATCCTGTAATGAAAACAAACATCTCTCTTACTTCCTCTTCTACAATCATTGAGTTAAGTGGATGCTGCCCTGATGAAATCGGTTTGCCCACGCTGAATTTGCTTGACCCATTTCTGGACAAACAGTAAGTGCCTGGCTTTTGTAATACATATTAGAGAACTGGTATCTATCCTCTACTTTGTTAACAGTTCTTCTAGAGAGTCATTTCTTAATGAGATCAAGGACTGGGTAATTTATAATCTTACAGCTGAGGAGGTTACAGTTTATCACATCAATAGAATAAATGTTTGCTGCTAAACCACTGAGACCTGCTTAATAAAATAGATGATCTCACAAGGGAAGAAACCTTTCCAACCATTTGGAAGATAATATTCAAAATAGTGATGTTGGGTGGGAACCTATGGATAGCATGCAATCCAAGCACCTTTTTTTGGGCTTAAAGCAATAGATGAAGATGAACTTCTAGGTCTGAATTGCAATCAGAGAGGCTGCGACCTTGAGAACAGTTTTATCTAATGCCAGTAGAGCTTTATAATCCTTTATAATTTTTCTGAGCCTTATTTCCCCTCCTTTGTTATCTGTGGATGACAAAAATGCTAGCACTAAACCTGGTCCTCAGCAGCATCAGTAAGTCTTTTTCTGGCTATTCCCACAGTCCGAGAGACTGGCAAGTCACAATTCTACCTGAGCACAAAATGTGATGCCTGGCAGTATATTACAAGGCTCCAGCAGCTAGGCTACCCTGTGGTTTCATTTCTGTGGTGAGTAGTGGTGATTTGGTAATCCAAGTGTGTGTTTCAGCTCTTCCTTTTATGATGAAACTGAATGGGATATCTTTTTTTGAGATCCTTACTTGCTAAAAACCATTAGTCACTCCTGATAGAAGTCTTATACTTACAGAAGTTTCCTTGCATCACAAGACTAAGTTAGGAAAGCATGCAATGTACTTACTATCAGTCTGTCTTATTTTTATTTTAAATTAGGCAAATTTTTAGCTTTCAGAGAAGTTAATTAAAAGTTAAAAAACTTATGATGATTGTAGGAATGATAAAAGCTTTCAAACAGCTGTACAGAGGAGAAATACTCCAAAGATGAAAGTTTCAAAGAAACAGATTTTGTGTGGTTTTTTTTAGTATTACAGGTAGAAGTTTGTGTGAAATCTCAGACCTAGTGCTGCCTTGACAGATGGATTTTGGGTTTTATGTTGAAATCATTTTATAGATACTTAGAAGTTGTTCTTTGAAATAGTCTTTGAGCTTATCATCCATACAGCAGAAGTTCTTCACTGTCCTGATTTGTGGTAAGATATAGTCCTGTGAGAGTGCATCTGCCAGTTAAGTCAATGACTAAATAATAATCATACATGAAAAAGAAAGATGTTAAGAAGAAAAAAGGCTGTAAGTCTAAAAGAGAAACACTGGGAGTCAGTGATAAGAGAGGATTTGGGTCTAACATAAACAAACATCTCTATAAATTGATAGAGATTTAGGGATTTGAGGAGAAAAATAAGTGCACTGTGTTCACTAGTTAAAGCCTTTCCTCAGCAACAATCTTAATCAATAAACATGTTTTGTCCTGTAAGATCTTACCTCTTCACTGAAAACAGAGGTAATGATTATTGATATTTACAGGGACTTCTGAAAGTGTGACTGCCTTTAATATGTTAGTGTGATCTTGGTTGTTAATGTTTTGCCACGACTAAAGATCTAGATGTACAGTCTTTTTAATATTCTTAAATGCTGTCAAGTCTTGTGCTTATGAGAGAATGTATGCCTTATGAAATACTCCAGTAAAAGCTATGGAGAGACAAAATCAGCATTTCTGTACACTCACACTTTATAACATCATTTCCAGTATGAAGACTCCTGAATTCAGAGAGTATGGCCATGGTGCCTCAACCCTATCCTAACTTGTTCTTCTGTTTGGTCAGTGTGTGTGATATGTAGCCTTGTGCAGCAGCTAGCTAAGTCTACAAGCTGTAGTCACTGAAACTTAAGACAGTTGAGAGTTTTCAGCTAAGCTTACTGGTATTCTCTTGTGTTTTATTCTACTTTGACAGGTATGGAGTGAACTTAAAGTTGCTTTCTGTAGTTTACTGTTGTGCTCACACATAGATGAACAGTTCATTCTGAAATCAAGATACTCACATGCAGGTAGTGGAACATAAACCATAGCTGAGTAGGCTTGCATGGGACCTGGACTTGGCCTTACATTGTGGATAAGGGGATTGTTAGGTGTCGGGTCTCTTTGCAGCCTGGTTTGTAAGAGGAGAAACAAGGCCCTAGCATGGCTTTCAGCAGCTGAAGCCTGGCTTACACACAGGCAGTATGTCCATGTCTGATCTCAGGTATTCAGAGCTCTCCTGCCTGGTCTTTCTGACCCAAGTCATGAGGAAGTACTCTAGGAAATGAGAGCTCTCCCTTGCATTGGACTTTGCTGTAATTCCATGCCCAATGCTCTGTTGCTGGGCTTGTGCTGGTTCATAACCAGCTGATATGTTCCCAGCAGTAAGAGTGCCTTATGTACTCTCAGGAGGTCTCAAGAGTTTAATTTTGTTGTGACTGAAATTAGTAATTAAACTCTCCTTCAGTTATGAGGTAGAGAAGGAAGAGAACTGGACAACACACATTTTCCTATTGGATTCTAAATGCTGTTTGGATAGTTCTGTTACCAGTAGCTTTACCATTCTTAGTTGCATATTACAAATAGGAATAACACGTTCATATGCTATGGAGTAGAACTCAAAAATATGTTTCTTTCTAGTTGCCAGTCATCTTTATCAGTCTCTGTGAAGTGATTATATTGTTTAATGGAAACAGGAGAATTTTTAAATCTTAATTTGAACAGTTGATTTCTGCTTTCTTGTTGGAGGTAGATCTGGCTAGGAGTTTGTCTACAAAGAACATGCTTTTCTGAATTAGGAGGTTTTTTATAGCAGATTCAGAATAGACCAGACAACAGGATTCAATTATTGTGTTTATATTGAGTATAACTGATGATTTACTCTTGCAGTGTTAGAAATCTAGACTAACTAATAGAATGCTGTTAAACTAGTGTGAGCAGTTGTAGGTACTGTAGTACTGTAGTAGTAGTACTGTAGAACTTGGAGACTCTAGTCTGTGCCAGGAAGCCTACTGTTCCTACTAAACTGATAAAGAACAAGATAACTTGAAATTCTAAAGCACCTACAGTGTGAATACAAGACAAGACAATAGTTGGGTGTAGGCAGTTATGTCTGGACAGATGCTGTGAGGCTGGATTAGTGAGCTTTGTAGGCAGCTCAGAAACACTGCTGTAAGAAAGGAGAGGAGAAACTGGTCCAGACTTTTAGAGAAATAAAAAAAAAAGGACATGTGAAGGTTGTTTTTTTAATTAGCTGAACATCAGTGAAGCACCAGAACCGACAGTAGTTGCTGCTATCATTTGATTTATTGGTAATAAAGGATGAGTAAGTAGGAAAGATTACAAAAAAATACTGTCTTCTAATCTTGCAGAGGATATTGAGGATATGAGTTTCACTCCAAGTGACCTTATGACCCTTTATAATCGGTGTTCATCAATATCAAGTAAGCACCACTGATGTGATGTAAGCACCATCGATGCTTCCTGCTGTTACCTGGGTTGTCAGATGAAAGAAAGGCAGTGTTGCAGCGTACCCTGAACTGACATTGGTGTGAACAGACTTGCTCACACATGGAGGTCTAGACATTTGCTCTTTGAGAGATGCTGTTTTCCCAACAACTTATTTTAGCCATTAAAAGTCTCAAAAGTAATTTCAAACCATACCTCAGTGCTCCCCAAATGAAACTGAAGCAGTTTTATGGTGGTGATGAGCCTCAGGCTTCCCTCAGATTCATTGCTGTGGGAGGTTATTGTGCTCTTTTGGTTTCATCAGATACACCCACCCACCCAAATCCATCTCCCAAGTGTGTGTACATGTCTGTGGGCCTTTTTTTCCTCAAGTAGTGTTTTCCAGAATGTCAGAATCAAATAATAGAGATTGTTTTGACAGAAGCTTGGGGATGCTGTGACTGGAAGAGGCATGTCCTTCACAGTCAAATCATGGAAACTTTACTTTCAAACTGATGTTCTCCTGGAGGCAGGCCAAGAAGAGTGCAGTGCTTCATGAGCCAGTATGACAAAGGAGTAAACTAGTGAGAAAGAAAAGGTTTGAGAAACAGATCTTGTGTGACTATCTAGATGTGGTATTTTTTAATTACTAATTTTATTTTTTAAATCTGATTTTGCTGTTTTAATTTCTAAGCTGTCAGTGAAAAGCTTGGAAGTAATTACTGTTAAGTGTTCTAGGGCTAGGTTTTTTGGGGTTTGATTTGATAAACCTGGGTTGGCAGAAGTGACTGACTTGAAGCAATTCTTCAAGCTTCAATGAGTCTGTTTACTGCGTCACTTTCTGGGGGGGAAAAAAAAAAGGATGCTAATACTGCAGTCTGTGTCAATAATCTTCCTTTTGATGCAGTTATTGAGTTCAAATGAAACACCAACATGGAGAATGGAGGCTGGATTTAACACCATGTGATTATTTCATGTAGTTAAGAAGGAAGGGACAAGCACAGGAACTTCAGATGGTGGACTAGTGTATTTTCTTCTTTATTAGCCCAACAGTCCTCATGGAGTATGTCAATATGGTAGTACTGAAGCAGCCATTTGGATATTTTATCCCCTTTTTCACCAAAGTTGACTAGAAGTCCCAAGCAAACCAAAAAGCCATTGTAGTAGGATCTTGGAGCACAGTTGCTAATGGCCAGCAAGCTGAAATTTCCTAAATTGATGCTGATGACATTTCCACAGACATTTAGTCTTCTGCGGTGCCAGAATTTCTGCCATTTGTCACAGGCAAGTCTGTCTTGGCTTGCACAGTTCCCCAAGGTTGATGAGCATTTCAGACCTACTCAGACAGAGATCCTAGTGTCTGTAAATTTGAGTCCTCAAATTGAATTATCTTTTCCAGTGGGATTTGGTATTATATTGTTATCAGCTAGTAACCAAACTCAACTCCAAAAGGTAGGGTAAAGAAGTTACTGGCCTTGAAAGACTTCAGAAGTCTAACAAGCAAAGCTGTACTCATACCTGCTTTAAAGGTCTGGACTATGGTGTCTATTCCACTCAGTGTACATGGCAGGTGGGAATTCAGTTTGTTGGCTTAGGCATATTCCTGCTGATATAAATCATGCATATTCTGGTGGTGCCACAGAATGATTTTATTTTTTTCTTGCCACAAATGAATTTCTGCACTGTTTGGATCTGTGATATGCAAGAAAGGATTGAGTTATTTTTAAAATTTTTTCCCTTTTTTTGTTTAATTAAAAATTCAGACCTTGATGTACCATGGAACTGATTGACTGTGGAACTCTGAGATACCAGTTTCTTTTTTGTACTTTAATTATACCCAGCTCTTATCTTCAGTTTTATCCTTCATAAGCTTCTTGGAGTAAAGGTCTTTGTTACATATTTGCATTGTAAGTAGTACAATTGGCTTACAAAGCACTGACATAAAGATGTTATTCAAGTAACACTTGAATAACTGTGAAATGAATCAAATTTTAATCTTCTGAAATTTTTCTTATTGTTTAATTACAACACTAGAGTTAGGGGGTGGGGAAGGGAAGAAGCTGTCTGTTATGAGTTCACCACTTTATCTCCACTTGGAAGAATGAGACAGCATTTTGGTCACGTCTGAAATATCCAGCAAATAAAACCGAATCAAAGCTATGTGTAATCAGGAAAATCTAAGTCTAATTAAACACAAACACTTGCTGTCTTAGAGTAAATTGGTGTCTCAGGCTGCTTTCGTGGGCAGTGAAACAAACAAGTCATCAATCTGTTTCTTCCTCTTTACTACTAGCTTTAATTTTCCTCCTCTCATTCTGGTTGTCTTCCTCCCCCCAAGCTGCTAATGCAGGTGCAGCCGCATGGTGATTTCCTTTACTGATGTTATTCAGCACTTCTCTGCTGCCTTTTGGAACAAATGAAAGCCTCCACTTGGTCTCCAGTGTTTAACACTGATCCTGTCATAGCAGTGTCCTCAACTGCTGCAGCAAGGTTGGCATCTAAAAGAAAATATTACCAACTTCAATGCAGAAGGTACCAAAGTAATTTCAATCAAAGCTGATGTAAGAGGTAGACACTGACACTAGAGGGTTCTGGCTTGAACACCGAAGCAACAAGAATTACGTGTAGCTCCCTAATTGAAAGAATTGTACAAGGAAGAGAGGACATGCTATTCTGGTAGCTTCCTGGCTCAGTACTGATTTGTTTTATCCAGCTAAAACTTTATAGTAGGAGTCTGAGTAAGCTGGCCATCGAACAGGATGGAAGACTAGATCTATGCCTGGGATTTTTTTGATACCTGTGTCCTTTCATTCAGTCTAAATTAAAATACAGATGGATAGCTCTGAAGTTTTATTACCATGGGACTATTTTTGAGAACTGCTTGGAGGAAACAGGATCCACCTTACCAAACTAGGGGAAAAAATATCTCAACCAGATGATTGGCTAATGTGGTGATGAGTGCTTTAACCTAGAGACATAGTCCTGCACAGCCCTCTCTAGGTGGCCCTGCTTGAACCAGGATAGCTGGACCAAACAATCGCCACAGATATATGTCCCAATCTCTGCTATTCTGTGATCTTCATAAATAGGTGCATTCAGGTTGCTTCTATTACAAATGAGTTTCAAAAATAATTGTCTGAGATGATTATTTCCTGTAGATCAACAGAAAATAACTGTTGTGATTGTGTGGGATTTTAGGAGTAACTGGTGCATACTCATACAAAATATTTCCATTCTGCAGAATATGTATAATGGTCTGAACATCAGGGTTGGAAAATGGTGTTAATCTAGGTGTGATTGCTGGTTATCTGGACAGCTGCAAGTCTGCTGAACTTATTTTCCTTAGAGTTTTGGGGTTGTTTGTTTTTTGTTGGGGGGGAGCATGTTGGGTTTTAGAATTGGAGAGGTTTTTGGTATATTGTGCTTTCGTTGGCTTTGTTTGTTTTTCCCTCTTCAGTGTGTAATCTGGGGGTAGCACTTCAGTACTGGAAAGAAGCTGTAAGGAGATTAAGTAGATAACCTCAGGAAGCTACTTTGGTTTTAGCAAATAGCACTGCAGTCTTCTTGGCCTGCCTCCAGGAGAACATCAGTTTCTGGAAGGGGATTTAGAGAAGGTACAGTATTTAGATGAATTCAAAATTTGAGAGGAAAGCAAAAGTGGGAGGAAGATAGAGATTGAGCAGACTGGTTTAACGTGAGGGGAGGGAAACCAAATAGGAAAGGAGTTGTATAGGCAAACAAGGAAGCATACAAAGAAATTTCATTTCTCCTGTACAAAGGACAGTCAATGGAATGTGGAGATAAGAGCCATGGTCACATCAGCAGGATTTAAAAGGTAGTATGTGTCAGTGCAAGAGTTTGTGGAGGCAGATGATTACGCACACAATCATGTTTTCTTCTTAATAAACAAAGTTAACAGGAACTTTCTAAAAGCAGCATGTAGGAAGTGGCTTGCAGCTTTTTTCTTTTTTGATTTGTCTGCATGGCCTGCACCATGAATCCCCTTTCCTTCAAGCAGTAGATCTGCCATTCCTGAAGGAGCAGCAGGATTTGAACCTCTGTCAAATGCAGATAGAGCCATTAGCCATTTATTTTGTGTGGTGACTCACTAGGTGACCCAATCTTACCTTTTCGTGCTCATCTTCTACAACAAATTAAAACGGAGTTTGCTACTGAGAAGCAAAATAGGACTTAAAGCTACTTACAGGCTTTCCTTTCAATTAAGCCTTAAAGTTTATCAGCTGACTTTGGTCCTGGCTTTCTGAAGGCAGATTTAGAGAT